>JAJOZX010001949.1:532500-740998 GCA_023014485.1 Bathynomus jamesi
AAGAATTGACAGTAATTAATTGGTAGTTTTACGTTATGCTTATGGCATAGGCTTAGCTAATAAAATGAAATGTTAATAGCTTAATTGACAAGTAATAATGTACTCATTAATGGCATGTAAATGGCATGCGATATGGAACATTGAATGGGCCTAGTTAATGATATAAAGAATGCACGTGCGTCTGGTACATTGAATGGAAAACATGACACTGATTAAGTAGGCTAAATGATTGCATGGATGCACATAGAATAACTGATGTGGCCTAATAATAATGGATTGAAATGCTTGCACAAATATCATTTATATATAAGAACATTATGTGATGTTAAATGATTACGTCAAGAGAATATTTATTTAACACACAAATATGACTTGAACATAATGACGGATGATACGCGGAATAACAGTATAAAAATGACACTTGAATTGGATGACAGGCCTACTGCGTTATTAACGGGAGTCAATGGACGCGTGATTACACACTTTGGGAGTATAGCCTACCGTTCGGCGGTAGGCTAATGTAGGCTTCACAAGAGTACTTAGGATAGGGGGTACTTATCTTATGGTGACGTAAACTTTGTTGAAGGCGGGTTGAAAACGAACCTATTACGCAGATTGGAGTTGTCGTTGTCCGTTAAGCCTCTTGAGATGATGGATGTAGGCTTCGTGGAGGCCTGAGGTGATGTTACTTCTCGAGGTGCAGGCTGGCCTTATGAGGTGCGGCGTAGGCCGCAAACCGCATGCCCGAAGTGATTCCGGTTGGGCCTCGAAGGACTGCTTCTGCAGGCGGTCTGTAGATCTTACGTGAAGACAAATTGTAGGCCCTGAAGAAAGTAGCGGCCGTGGCCCCCGGCCAGGGGACTGGAAAGCGGTTGGTGGACGTTCGATGGTGAGCGTACGGGTGAGTGAGAGTGAGTATAAGTGGAAGCTCCTTTTATACTGTAGGCCTGTGACGTAGACTTCACGCCAATTATTAAGACGCCTTGGTGAACGCGTCGTTGGGTTGATAAAAACTTACTTTCGCGCCTTGGGAAAGAACAGACTTTCCATTGTTTGTTAGCCCACGTGTGTTCCAAACTGTTTTATGGTAGCGTGGAAAGAAAGTATGTCTGTCGATTTGTTGGTCTATTTCTTGTCGATCCGCTACATATAATATATATATATATATATATATATATATATATATATATATATATATATATATATCCTTAGTTTTTGATCGGCTTTTTTTTATTTTTTCTATTGGGTAGATTACGGTAAAGTAAAAATGGCGCCCGATTTACCGAAATGCTCATGTGCTCACTGCCATTACGTTTCTGTTAGTGAGATTCGAGGCACTGCTCAGTGCTCATGTGATATTAAAATCTAAAAAGGAACAGGAACTACTCAGGTAAGGGACAGAAACCTAAAGGTGTCAAGCAGGACTTGGATCAACTTTTCGATGTGGCTCACCATGATGCACTCAATATCATACTGGCTGATGAAGACGAAAAATTTGTTCTGGATCAAGGAGGAGAAAAGAAAGGATACGAGGAATACGAGGATACGAGGAATTGGTCAAGAAGGAAGAGAAAATGCGACGAAGGAAGGAGTTATCTGCGAAGCGGGAAGGGAAAGAAGAACTCAGGAAGAGAAAGACAGAGCAGAAGGTTGAGATGTCATCATTAAGTTCCACAACTGATGATTCTCAGGAAGATTCAAACGACACGGAGCCGCCACCGCCAGACCTTTCAAGAGAGTCGAGAACAGAAGCAGATTCTTTCTCCTGATTTGGCGATCTGGTATCGTCCTTGAACCGAACAAAGTTGTCCGACAACCAAGCAACTTACGCAATCGCCACAACAGCACCAAGTTGTGGTCGCGACATCGGAGAACTATCCTTATACGTTAGTTCTGCGAGACGAATGAGAGTGGAGGAAGTGAAAAGCAATATGACAGCGGAAACTCTTTTCTTTGATCATTGGGATGGGAAGCCACTGCCTTCCGTCAGTGAGTTAACGACGGAGAAAGTGAATAGACTCGCAATCTGTCTCTAGCGTTAAGATCGAAAACGTTTTTGGTGTTCCGCAACTGGTTTTTGGAAGTGAAAAGTGATGTCTGTAAGAGTGGTTCAAGCTCTATCACAGTGGAGTCTGCCAGATAAAATAATTGGAACATGCTTCTATACCACCGCCAGTGACACCGGCACATACACAGAAGTGTGCAGCCTAACTGAGAGGAAGTTGAAGAAAAATCTACTGTACTTTGCCTGTCGCTATCACGTACATGAAATTATCATCGCTGATGTGTTCAAGACAATGTTTGCCCCGTCCACTAGACCTTACATTCCCCTCTTCAAACAATTCCGAGAACGATGGGGTTCCATCGATTAGTCGGACTACTGACCGTGTGATGATGAGGGGATGTCATCTCTGCTTCACAAGCTGAAGCAAATAGCCACTTTTTTCGCCATAGTTGTTCTTCAAAACGAAGTCTAAGCTCGAGGTGGCTACCCTGAGTTCCTGGAATTAAACATAATCTTTCCTGACGGAATTCCTCCTCGTGATTGTGTTGTTCATTGTTCCCGGAGCGTACTACTGGGTATGGTGGATGGCGAAGGTGATCTACGCTATCAAGATTTACCCGTTTGGAAACCAGTTTTCACTTTAACCTAACCTAATCTAATCTAACCCACAATATACTTGTCGATAGAATATCATGTAGATTAGATGTCGTAATCCCGGTTATTTTAATGCGTATATGTATCGTATTTGTTTCGCGAATGCAGCAAATTCCTTACTATTGTTAAACTTTCAATAAGTTTTCTTCTGATCTCTGTGGAAGTACGGTTATACTGACGCGGTAGCATTTTGAAATTCTATTTCAGTCACCTTGGAAAAATCTGGTTAACTGAATAAAGGTCATCCGAAAAAACGTCATGTTACACTCATTTTCTTTGGATTGATCCACGATGCAGCAGGACATGGTTGATTGACGTAGATACCATTGTAGTTGTGTTTAATAAAAAATGCAGAAATTTTGAACTACAAAGTATTTTGACTACTGTCAAACACGTAATCGCAGTTGTCAGTTACATAACGCTTTGCAGGAGCGGATCCAAGAATTTAGTAAAGTGGGGGTCCATGGTAATATTTAACATATATAGATATATATATCATACATCCCTTGGGTTTATGGATGAAATCTCCATGAGGGTATGAAAAGATACTCCTGGATCGGAAGGACGGCCTCAATGTCTTGTCCCAACGTTACCACAGAGTACGCCGAATGATTTTCGTTTAAAGATTCTGTAGGCTTTTCGGTCAAAGAAACACGTAGGCAGTTATTCTTTTAATGAAGTTAATAGTCAATCAATTATAAGGAATTAAATTGTTCGTTACAAAAAGTTAATAATATGAATACTTCACTAAATGTTAGTGAGTAAAGTAACAGTTTTATCTCTAGTTCTAAGATAATAAAATATACGTTAATAGTCACTTGAGTTTACTGTTTATCCTACAGTCAAACTCCAAGCCCAAATTTCTGTATACACGACCGGAAATCCGATACCAAATTTATCCTATCGAACTGAATTTCCCGTACAGCCAGGAGATCCCTCTAAGATTTACCCTCGTCTCTCTCTCTGAATCTGCCTTTCCAAGCTTCCGGTTCCTCCTTATGTACTGGAGGATCGTGAGTTAATCATGTGTCAGAGGCATGGGAAGGTTCACATGAGATGTAGGAGCGAGCAATGTTCTCAAGGTTGAGCCAGAAAAGTTATCTGGTATCTTAGTCAGAGGCCAACAGCGTGGAACGTTGGTTGCCGGGCTCGGTCGAAGATCGCTTGGTGTTGGGTGCTTCTTCATTGGAGTATACCCGTTAGTCTTAGGCTTTAGTTCGTTGCTTTTAATAATGTTTCATTTCAAACAAGATCATTGTACTGGAGCTGAGTTTGTTGAAGGGATGGCGCCAGACTGTATTGACTCTTTAGCGAGCTACCTGTTCCTAGGCGGTTTGCTATGTATAACATATATATATACAGTATATATATATATATATATATATATACTGAAGAAAAGAACATAAAATATTTCAGAGACAATTAACTCTTTATCCAAAATATATCTACAATTTTTAGCAATGGCTTGGCTATAGTTGGCTATTTTGAAAAAAAAAGTTTGACAATGAACCGTGTATGGGTACCTGGCAACCTGGCTTGACGATGCAATATATATATATATATATATATATAATATATATATATATATATATATATATATATATATATATATATATATATATATATATATTAGGGTGCATCAAAATCACCAATGACATAGTTTCACTTTGTCCCTAAGTTAGAAATGTTCCAATGGTTAAGAAAACCTACTATGTGAATTATTTTTGGATTTGAATGCCATTTATGGGGTCCACACAGACTTCCTATATGCACACCAACCCCACAGTCATTCTGTGATTTGAGATCCAAATAGTAGAAGTTTAAAAATTTTGTTCACTACAAAAATCAGCCTAAGAACATGTAAGTGATATTTCTAAAGGTCATATATCTTCTAAAAAGTGATAGAAACTTCTATAAAGTGATAGATACCTCTAGAAAGTGATAGAAACCTCTAGAAAGTGCTAGGAAGTGGTGGAAAGTTATAGAATATTCTAAAAGGAACTGCAATATATAATCTGATATGCAAGTATTTATGATAAATATGATTTTGTGTGTTTATGTTAAATGTTTATGTTAATGAATTTTGTGTTCTCTCTTTACAGAATTTTTTTGTGTTCTCTTTATACCTGTCGTGCATTATGGCCAGTTCAGATAGCACAAATGATAAATATGCTGTTAAAACTCGTCAAACTGCTGCCATTTATGGTCTTGGTGCTGGAATCAGCGATGCAGATGCAGAGATAACAGGATCTAGGCTGCCAACATGTGAGCAAGTGTTGCGATGCTACATGTTTCATCAGCAAGAAGGTCTACCGTTTAACCGTACAAAATGGAACAATGCTAAATTTGTCTTGCAAAAAATTATTCCATTTTATCAGAAAGGCAACATTGCCATGATTACTGAGAGGAAGCTGTTGAAAAAATTATAGCACTATCTGCAAAAAATGCAAAACTTAGGGAACTTCCAGTGGATCGGTGTTCTTCGCTTGGTGCAGTTGCGAAGCTTAAGGGGATCGAAAGGAGTTACAAGAAACATTTCAGTTGTGGCCAAGGAATGCTGAGCAACTCATAAAAGATCCTGAAGATCTGGAGTTCTTGCGGTCAATGAAATCAGACAGAGTCGCATCATTTGGAAGCCATGACAAGAAGCTCGCATCAAAAGTCCAAAGAAAGCAGGAAAAGGAAATGATGCAAGCAGAACGACAGCTTAAAGCTCATAAAGAAGCCCAAGCATCTACAAGCAAAGTTCAGATTGAGAACAGTGAGGAAAGCAACAGTGATGTTGAGGATGAAGAGGGTGATATAGAGGATTACAAACCAAAAACACGAAAATCTCGCCAAGCAACTCGCTCAGGAACAACTGCTTTTATAAGTCATGACATACTCAAATACCATAGGATGGTTTCCCTGTCTACAAGCATGAAGATCACACCGGCCAACATGCAGCATTTACCAAAGCCATCATTGAGGAATCAGGAGGTGACACAAAAAAAGTTTCACATATATTCTACTGCCGACAGAGCAAGACGTAAGGTTGGTGAAGAGCTTGCATCATTGGTCAGAGAGTCCTGGGTTCCACCACAGTTCCTGTCTCTTCACTGGGATTTTAAACTGATGTCAACTCTGTCATACCAAACTAAAGCTGAAGAGAGGCTCACCATAGCAGTTGGCAATTCGTATGACATCAAACTTCTTGGTGTGCCTTCCTACAAGCCAAATACAGATCAGCCAGCTGGTCAAATCATTGCTAATCTCACTATGGAGCTTCTCCGATCATGGAAGTGTGTTGACTCGGTAGTGAACATGACTTTTGACACAACAGCTAGTAACACTGGTCATGTGAGTGCTGTGCTGCATGTGTTTAGTCTGCAACAGGACATAGGTCGAGCTTTACTGTGGTCAGCTTGTCGGCATCACATTGGCGAGGTAATCCTTACACAAGTCTTCAATGATCTGAAAATAGAACCACCATTGTCAGTAGAAGTTACCATATTCTGTCGGTTCCAAAAGCATTTTGACACAGTTCCGCACAACAATAATCAGTCACTTAATTTTTTGGATGGTACCTCTTATTCAGATGGCATACAAACCATAATCCATGACTATAGGGCCAGAGCAATTTCATGCGCGCAGTCTGTTGTGAAGCATCAACGTGATGACTACAAAGATTTTCTGATCTTTGTTTGCTCTACTTGGATGGGACAAGTAGAGAGTTTTCATTTCGACGTCCTGGTGCTGTACACAAGGCTAGGTGGATGGCCAAGCTTCTCTACTCCATTAAGATGGTGCTGCTGGAGGAGCAGATCAGTTCTCTTCCCTCTGGAACCATTACCACAGAAGCACAATGACCCAAACTGCGTGTTTGTGAACTTTGTTTGCTTGCTGTACAGCTGGTGGTGGATCACCTGTTCAAGCGCGGTACCTGACTGACCTCTTGCGCTCTTTAATGATGCAGTCCCTGAAGCTGAACGCTGCTATCTGGCTGAGAGATTTATAGCAGTAAAGCCAGCACAAGATCAGGCATCTTTACCACAACATCGATTTGGCACAGGATTTGGGGAACCCAAATTTCCAAACTCCATTTCCAGCACAACAAAGCTTGGTGACTTAATCAACGAAGATTCATGGTACATTTTCTCTGTTCTGGAACTTGACAGTTCTTTCCTGACTCATAATATCGAAAATTGGCCAGAATTAGCTTCCTTTCAAATGTCCAGAGAACACATCTCGGCAGTTAACGTCATAAATGATTGTGCTGAGTGTGGGGTGAAGCTAAGTTCTGATTTTCTCATGGCTGCCAGATCACAACAACATTACCAAAATGTCCTACAAGTTGTTGAATCCGACAGAAAGAAGCTTCCTAATCTTCGAAAGAGGAAAACTAGAGCCTAAACTAATTGTTCATGTTCATTTACAGTTCTTGAACATTTTTTATTAACGTAGTGTTCTTTTGACTTTAACTTGCTTGTATCACCAATAATGTAATGTATAAACCAGAATGTAATGTAGAAATCAATGTAATGTATCCCTGTTTTGATTATTTAACACATTTTTATTGGTTCATACTTTTGCAAACACGGAAACGGGGATATAAAATGTTTAATTTTTGGTCAATTTAACTCCAATACTAAATATTGCATCAATGATGTGGACCCCCTAGATGACCACATAAATCTTTGAAATTTGGCCATATGTGCTATTTCAGGCATTGGAACAGAGTAATCATAGGGACAGATTGAAATAAAACATTTTGAAAAATCATGGGAAATTTGATGCACCCTAATATATATATATATATTAGGGTGGTCCTCAAAAACGATTTTTTTATTTTTACTGCTCCCACCCGATAAAGTAGTTCCACTTCATAAAAAAGTTATTTTGGCAAAGTTTTTACCAGATCCGATAATATTTAGGGATGGCTGTCAAACTTAAATTTTGAACGAAATCCTTAAAATGGGCAAAATCTGCAGCATCTAAATTTGCTGGCCACTTGTGGTACCTATCTGAGGAAATGGGATTGGCACTGTTTGATGCTTCTGTATCAGCAGACACAAAAAGATTAATTGTAAAGGGAATTAATGAGACAAAAGGCAGCCTAAAATGTCCTAAACGTGTGAGCCTTCGTCAAGATCATCTCCCAACATTGGATTCCTTGAGCACGAGAAACTCTTTCAAGCTTATACGGGCCCTTAATATCAATACTGCATTTATGCAAAAAGACCCGTCAACATGGGACTCAGATAATGAGTTTCAAGAGGCTCTTCGGAAAGTTGAAAACATCAAGGTCGTGAACGACAATGCCGAACGAGGGATTGCACTTATCCAGGATTATAGTGGAAAACACACTAAGAATGAAGAACAACTTCAATACCTATTGAAAGTCGTGGAGCAACACAGGAAGAAATATCCTGAACCTACTAAGAAGATCTTAAACAGTGAGCTACAGTGAGTGGTCTTGCCAACCATGACGATTCAAAATAGTACGTCATCAGTGTTATGTATAACGCTTATAATTTAAAATATATATGCAAAATAAAAATCTTTTAACTACACATTATATCAGTGGTTCCCAAGTGGTGATCCATGGATCCCTGGGGGCCAACTGAGATTGTTCAGGGAGTCAATAGAAAACCCCGCCTTGCAGTTTTGTGGTAACTTCAAGCTTCGACAGCCACCTCTAATTATTATCCGATCGAGCTCAAATTGAAGCAGAATTATTTTCTTATTAAAAGTGGAACAACTTTATTGGGTGGGAGCATGTAAATTACAAAAAAAAAATATCGCCTCTATAAGGGAGGACCACCCTAATATATAATATATATATATATATATATATATATAAGGAAAAAGAAAAACGATTCCAAGGTCTTTCGCGTATTCAGAGCTACACCTCGTCAGGGAATGAAGAGAGAAGGCAAGATGCCCACAAATATATACAATAGCGGAAACCAAAACAATTAGCACATACTTAACAAGAGTTAATGAGAGGCAAAAGGAATTTTAACAAGATGTCAATTTTATACATTCCCGCACTGTTATTGAAATTGTTTTTATAATGGATAAGTGCACATTCTAGAATATTTCTTTCTATTATATCTCTGTTTTCAACAAGCGCTTTAGAACTATCCCACTTGATGCTATGATTACATTTATACATATGGTTAAACAAAGCAGTGGAATTATTAGCTGTTCTACACGCAAATTTATGTTGTTTTACCCGAATATCTAACGTTTTACCCGTTTGGCCTATATATACTGTTACATTGTGTACATCCGATCGAATACACACAACCAACAACATTATCCGGGCTATTCTTTATTAGGCGTGATTTAACAGTATTATTATACTTAAAGATAACATTGATGCCAAGTGCTTTCAGTAAAGTCGGAAGATATTGAAAATTAACATGGTAAGGTAGGCTAAGGATATTTTTACGCTCAAATTCCTTTACAATTACATTATTATAATACCTATTCTTGGCTTTCCTAAGACAGTTATCTAAAAATGAAATAGGATAACATAATTTAGTACCAATATTCATGATATTGCATAACTCGGAATCTAAAAATTCAGGACTGACAACTCTCAATGCTCTAAGAAACATAGCAGAGAAAATAGAGGATTTAATCGAGGGATGATGGTCAGAATAAAAATGCACATAAGAGTTATTATTAGTAGGCTTGCGACAGACTTCAAATTTGAACTGATTAGAGCATCTCCAAATTTTTAGATCCAGAAAAGATAGGCTTCCATCATTTTCTTTTTCAACTGTGAACTTAATAGATGGGACTAAATTGTTGAGCCTACCAAGAAATAAGTCAACATCCAAATTATTAGGCCAAAGGCATAAAATATCATCTATATACCTGTACCAAACCAGATTAATTTAACAATCGTAGGCAAAATTCTACTTTCAAAAAATTTCATATATAAATTAGCTAGTACAGGTGAAAGGTGATTCCCATAGCCAATCCAAACGACATAGCATAAAACTTATTTTCAAACTGAAATTTACAATCTTTGACACAAAGCTTAATTAACTCAATAAGAGTGTTGTGTTGAACAGGGAAAGAATATTCAGAGATCTTATCTTTTAAAAAATCAAGTAGGTCATCAACAGGGACTTTTATGAATAACGAGCATACATTAAAGCTTACCAATTTGAAATTAGGGTCATTAGGAAACTTCAGTTTGTCAATAAGATCCATGCTATTTACAATATGTGACTGAGAAATAGAGCCAACTAACGATGTTAATAAACTAACTAACCATTTAGATAGCTTATAGGTTACGAAGTCTACTGAGCTAACAATAGGCCTCATGGGATTATTAACTTTGCGTGTTTTTACTAAGCCGTACAGACGTGGTAGTGACGGATTGATACTAAGAAACTGTTGCGAAAGCCCATTATAGTTATTTTTTAATATTTCTCTTAATTTTCTGTTAAATATTTTATTAATTAACATCCTCCAGTGGGTCTCTATTTAGAGGTTTGTACGTGTCACGATCACTCAATAACGTATTCATCTTTTCAACATAACTGTTTGTCCATGATGACGATCGCATTAGATTTGTCCGCTTTAGTGATATGTAATAAATCATTATTTTTAAGTGTTTTTAGGGCTTTTTCAAACCTCAAAGGATAATTCGATTCATACCTCGTATTAAAAGCACTATACACACAACCTTTGGCTAAAGTCACCTCACTTTCGGATATATTACTATGTTTTTTCAAAATTGATAAAAGACTTAGCAATCAGTAAACTGCTGGGCTTTTTTGGGACAGAGAATCCTAACCCAAACCTAACGCACATTTCGTATTGAAGTCTAGCTCATGGGACGACAAGTTAACAATGTTACTAAAATCACTTTTTTTAGTCCAGTAACTATTACGAATTAAATCCTCCAGTCTATTGTTTAATTTTCTGTTCTGAGTTCTGCTTCTTCTACGTAAGTTGTTGTAAATATCGTCCAAAAGTGTACTTCTCCACACATGAGGAACGGTGGAAAAAAATATATTTTTTCTTACTTCGGACTCTCTGAAGGCGTTCTTCACTTCGATGCGGGCTATATTAATATGCTTCTTTAAAATAATTATTTCGGTGTCACCAAACGGTGTATCGTCCAACATACGGCATCGTCTTCCAAGCAGGGATTTTGGGATGACTTTTTCGCTATAACACTTCCTAAGGAAATCGAATTGGTTCTTAATAGAATGTGCATGAGCAATAGCAGAACGGTAACTTCTAAAAATCGATCGGAGAGAAGGGAATATGGTTGTAAAAAGAGTGAAGGATGTTAAGTAAATCCTTCACTCTTTTTACCAGCGCGTTGATGTTTCGGTTTGACGTCGCCTCTTCTTCGGGTTGATGTGTTCCGCGCTGGAGGATACAGCCACTGTTAGAAGCTTCCTCGTCAGCTGCTAACACTTTTTTCACGTTGTTCTAGCTAAATGTTCAGAGGTTTCTTCTTATAATCATAAAACAACATTAGAAAGTAATGACATCAGTAAAAAAAAATATTTAAACAACAAGTTTCATCAAGTCTTGCTTTGATTCGTTCTTGGACATCAGCCGCCGACTTGCTTCTTGGCCTCTGATATAGCCCTCACGTTTCTCATGTGTATACACCCTGCCTGCCGCCTCTGTGACTTGTTTCACACACCTCTCTATTGACTGAGCATGACAGGGCCACTGTGGAACTTGCATAGGCTTGTCAAAGAACTTCTTTACTTCCGCTGTAGTCAGTTTACATGTCAAAGGAGGTTCAAATACCCCGTCAGACCAGTCTGTCAGCTCCAACACGGAAGAAGCACTGGGGTTGATGGAAGGTGTCTTCCTGGGACGTACAGAAAGATCTCCAAGTGTGTCATCATCTCCACCCCTCATGTCAACAATCTTTTGGACACCAGCTCTCCTCTCCTCACTGTCATCTGAGCACAAGAGTGTCTGGATTATCATTTCGCTGAATGCATACCATGCTGAGCGCTTGATGGTTGGCAAAACAGCATCCACTACAGCCTTCTTTTGCAGCCTAACTAGCCGCAGCTGAAACAAGATGTGGCGTGGGCCTTCCACCCAAGAGTGTTTTACTTTGATGTTGAACCAACAGGGGTAGTACACACCAACAATGTATTCCACTATCAGTCTTAAGTTGTTGAGGGTTTTGCCTTTAAGGCCATGTTTTGAAACCCATATGCGACAAAGCCTGTTTGCTGTTGTCAACCACCTTGAATGGCTCACTGGACCAATTTCAAGAAGGGCCAGATCTGTGGGAAGTTCTCCTGTCCTTATGGCCTGTGTGATCCTATACCCGTACACTTGATCAGTAGAGAGATCCTTTACGACATTGTCACTCAGTGAAGTAAGAGGCTCTCCAATTGAGAGTTTGGTGAATGAAGGATCAATTTCAAGTTCGGTTGCAGTGTCTAGCATCTTGCCAATGTTACCTGTCCACTTGTTGTTAGACAAGGTCTTCCCATCCAGTGCTGTGATCAAGTGTCGCAGGGGTAACTCGTTAGTGTGGAGGGCACAAACCAACCAGATCAGCTTACGGCAAAGCTTGACCTCTACCCAATGCATGGAACCACCCTCCCAGCCAGTGTTAACATTTGTAGAATCACCTCCAATGGCCTGCAGGCTTTTATCAATGCCCTTCTTCTTCATGAAATCTACAAGATTATCAGCAATAACTTCAGCAGGTTTTTTTCTCGTTGAGCCTTTCTCAGCAGTGAAGTGGTAGAGATATCTTCCACATGGCTCACTGCACACAGAATAATGCTCTTCTTTGATGATGCTGGGGAACTGACGATCTGAATTGTCTGCTTTCAGCATAACTTTAGTTGTATCTTGACGGCCGTCAAAGAAGATGCAGTCAATTTCACCCTTCTTACAAAGATCATCAAATTCCTGATCCAGGGATCTCATAACTTTTTCTTGGGCCCTCTTGACTTTATTGTGATCAACTACAAGTCTCTTGTCTTCTTCAGTGATCAAGCCAGCATCCATAAAGGCAGCAGTGGTGATGGCAGCTGTGGCACGCAGGCCAACACCATATCTGATGCTATGCATAGCAACATTAGGTATTTCTAATGTGTTGTACTCTGGCTTTTTATTGGAAGTTGAAGACGTGCTTGGTATTTCTAATGTCACTTCATAACTTCCAGCCTTTCCATCTTGAGCATCAGCTATTTGTTCTTCATTTTCATCATCAGAGAAAATTATTTCATTTGATGGCATTGAAACATCCTGCTTACTTGTCTGCTTATATTCAGCAAGCCTTCTTCTTTCGTCTTTTGCCGCTTCTGCTTTTTGACTTGTCTGTTGTGCTCAGGTTGATCTGGCAAGCCAATCTGATGTGGTCCAATAGAACCAGACTTGTCTCTCTGACCTTTAATGAAAGCAAGTTCCTTCACAGGGATCTTCATCTTCCTAGGGCATGTACAGTTAATGTGAGTTTCGTTTTTGCAACCAGCATCTGCAAGGCAGCCAAATTCAGAGCAGAGAACAATTTTACACTTGCAACTGAGGATGTCAAAAAGCTTGTCAAGTTTTGCAATGAAAGCCTCTTTGACATGTAGCTTTCCTCTCCCAAAAGATATGTTTTTGGCCTGCTCCCAGCTCTCTTGGATCTTGTTTAAGAGTGTGACTCGTGAATTTACAACGGGGGCTACAAAAGAACTGTTTGCTCGTTCCCACTTTTCAAGCACTTTAGGGTAAATGTCCTTTGCAAGACTGGCTGCTGGGTAGTTTCTCACATCCTCACCACTTTGTTCTCTTAGCAGTAGCCCATATTCCAGAACGTCTCGCAGAGTTGGGAGTTCAGAGGGCAACAACTCTCTACCAGTTCCAATTAGGTTGCTCATATGTGTGAATGTCCCCAGTCTTGTTCTCCTTTTAGAAGCCATTGTAGGTCAATTCCCACTGGTTAGGATGGTAGCACTGACGGACAAGTAATCTTCAGCACACTGATGAATATGTTTCAACCTGTGAAATAAGCAAAAACAGCAGTGCATTATATATACAGCATATATAATTATTAATATAATAATTATTATATAATTCCACAAAAAAGTAAAAAAAGTCACTATTTTTATGTAGCTTCTTACCAAGCAAAACTAAATTATATTAAATTAACAAAAATATCTTTAGAATTCCTAAGTCATGCTGCAACTTTTTAGCACCCCTCATATTTGAAATTTGAAAGTTGAAAAATTCGACACACCCTAATGGGATAGCTGGTACCTATAAGGACTCAGAATAGCTCTTTGATACCGACTTCTTGTAACTTCTTGTAACTATGGAATGATTTAAATGCTGATATAAAATATATTGTGAATGTAAATTCGTTTAAAACCAAGTTGAAATCCCGATTAATAACAACATACTAATAAAAATCTAGGATTAATGTACGTTATTACCATTGTTTATTCATTTCTCGTGTGAAATCTAGGATTAAAGTCACTTGTGAATTCAGTATCTCTCATCTATAATATTGATTTCTTTGTGTGGTATTAGTATAATACTTCAATAATGACCTTGCATTTGTCATATCGATAATGATAATTTAAGAGTAATACATACCTTAAATATTAATAATACTTATTCATGATTTATTTATTATTAATAATAACTATCTGTTTTATTTTTTAATAAGAGCCTAGTAAAGCCAAAAGCTCAAGGGCCAAATTAAATAAAATAAATAGTCCAGCTTCACAATTATTTATGTCATTGTAAATTGTAAAACCAATGTATTTATTTTATTATTAATAAAGGTTATTCAATTCAATTCAACGGATCGGAGGATTCTGTGAACACTTACTAGATGATTGGTGATTCCCCGGGTCTTCTTGCAGCGTATCGGAGAAATTATTTATTTTATTTTAAAACTAAGTTCTCTGGAGAAAACAGAAGCAGTAAAATACAGTAAGAGGATATCTTTTTCTTCTCCTTTGAGCCCTAAAATATTACAGGTAATGCTTCAGACTCTAGGTCAGATCAGACAGAATGAAATTAATTTTATAATAGAAAAAATAAATTAGCTCAGTTTTGGGGAATGCAGTTTTGAAGGACGAGTCTCCTTTTAACTGGAGATCCAACGAATCTTGACACAATTTAAGCATACAGCGAAATTTTTGAAATATGAAAAAAAATGAAAAAAATAATTAACAAAAGATATTAATTTTGCAACGTGTACATTTTAGGATGACAACACAATGTCGGGACTATACATCGAGTACATTCGGCGCACATCGTTAAGTACATTGCGATTCTGATACACTATAATTATTACAATTACCAACCAATTGACATTCAGTTATTACGGTTAATTACAGTTAATTATAATTTTATAGTGTTTTATATTTATAGACAGTTATGGTGACTATTATTCTACAGGGTGTCCCATAAGTCCGGCATCATAGGAGAAATTCATATTTTTCTATTTCTGCAAACCATAATTCATATTTTTCTCTTTCTACAGGCCATAATGTCTGTGAGCAAGGAAGAACGAATCCAGATAATTCTACTCATAGGAAATCGGAGTCAAAGAGAGGCCGCTGCTGAATTTAACAGTGCATCCAGACCGCGAGCCAACAACACAGATTTGTGTTAGCAGACTTGTTGCAAAGTCTCTTTGACTCCGATTTCCTATGAGCAGAATTATCTGGATTCGTTCTTCCTTGCTCACAGACATTATGGCCTGTAGAAAGAGAAAAATATGAATTATGGTTTGTAGAAATAGAAAAATATGAATTTCTCCTATGATGCCAGACTTATGGGACACCCTGTAGGATTTAATTCGGTAGTCAGAGATGTGTAGGGGAAGATGGCTTTGGAGTATAACACAAAGAACATGGGCTCATACATATAACATAACACGCATAATGTTTTGAAATTACTGTATGAACGAGCGAGAGAGGAGGAGGAGGAGGAGGTTTTGGATTCAGAAGCTCGCTTTTAGCGACGTCATTTTTGGAATTCGAACACTCGTGTCAACACCAACGAGTATCTTGCGAGAGGTTAAATAATTAAAAGAAAAAGTTAAATTATTAAATAAGTGACTGCATACACATGGACGTATTTATGTGTAAGGTAACGACGTACGTAATCATGATCAGCGGATATGTACGAATCCAAAAAGTACACATACGTCACACATAGGTTATGTTCGTAATATAGACGGACACGAATAAACGGTATGATATGTTGATAGGGCATAGGTAGACAATAGGTAGATGAATGACTAAATAAATTCGAAAATAATAATTAAGGACAAAATGAATAAAAGATAGCGGTTAAAAAAGGACTTGGACGTATGAATGAACATGGCCGACAATATTTTATGCTGCATCACATTAGACAGACATAACGTACGTAGTGACTTATATAGTTAATTCATAATTAATATGCCATAATTATTTAATTCGTATGTACAGTATAAGTCATTGCAGGGAGAAAGGAGAGGAAATGATTTAGAGAGACACAGTAATGAAGGGTTTGCAGCCATGATACAAAAGTGAGTGAAACTATTAATTAAATATATACACTTATATATAGTAAATATTAAGGAATTTGGTGTACTTGGGGATGAATTAAGTAAATGGGTAAAGAAGTAAAAACAAGGGTTTTCTTGCATAATCTGATAAAAATTTAGGGATGAGGGTTAGATACAAGATAACAATAATTAATTATAATCAATTCCATAACAGATGGAAAATGGGGATTTAGGAAATATTCTGATCGAAATGTAAAACGACCTAAACTGTTAATTGTCTTGTTTTACTTTAAGGGAATGAAATTAAGGGACATTGGCTTCTTAGAGCGAACTTCTAATGGCACAAACATGGATACCGCTCAGCCATAGAAATGGTAGGTCGCATGGTCATGACATATATATATATATATATATACAGTGGCGGTCCTAGCTTACATGACGCCCTGGGCGAACCTCACCTTCAGCGCCCCCCCCCCTGTTCGCCAACACACACACATTCGAATCCCCCAAAATAAAGGACAGACATAACTCTTTCACAAAATAACTTTTTATTGGACTAATTGTTGGAACTTCAGAACCAAAACAAAGACTCAAATTTCTGAATTTTACAAATCCTTCATCACGTAAATAGAATAACTCACTTAAGAGAATGTAATTATGATACTATGAACAGGAAAAATACAAATTAAATTGCACAACTGCCATAAATAAACTAGAGAATCAAATTTCTAAATTGTACAAATGCTCTATCACATAAATAGAATAAGACACTTAAGAGAGGGTAATTATTATGCTACACTTTGAACAAGAAACAAAATAAATTGCACCACAGCACAACTGCCATCTAAAGCCTGACTCTTCTTACCTTCCTTGATGCAAAGTCATTGATCTTTTATTATTTATTTTATTTTATTTTTTATTTTTATTTATTTATTTCTTTATTTATTCTTATTTTTATTTTTATTTTTTTTGCAGGCGCTCATGCCGCCCCTCCACAAATGCCGCCCTGTGCGGCTGCCCATATTGCCCATATGAGGAACCGCCACTGTATATATATAACTTATGCGCCCCTGAAATTGTTGCGCTCTAGGCCCAGGCCATGAAGGCGTATTGGTTAATACGCCTTTGGATGGACATAATATAGTAGAGTAAATGGAGGTTGAAATGACATTTCCGAGGAAAGGCGATTGAAGAAAAGATGTTTCGATTATGAAAGGGAGGACAAGAATGCAGCAGTGCCAGAGCTCGAGTTTCAGTGGGAATTTTTGTATCCACTTCTTCACATAGCGACTGACAGCATTAACGAAAGATTTGCTCAGCTCGAGAATTCTATGATTTGTTTGGTTTCATAGTCTGCGTCAAAGAAATGAAGAGAGTTGTGGATGAAAATGTTACTGAAGCGAAATGCGGTCAGTTTGCGCTGAAAATGTTTGACGTTAATACAAATAACATGGCATTAGGAATTCGCTCAGCTGTTCGAGTTTTTACGGCCTGTGTTGCTTCGTCTCCCAAGAACATTCTTAACTACATCCGTGAAAAATGCTCCGTATGAATTGGTCCCAGGGCCGGATTAACCCATATGGCAAAAGCGGCATATGCCGCCGGCCCCTTGCTTTCGGGGGCACCGCGCTGCGAATGCATATCGCAGCACATCCCACGCGCACGCGCACACTGTACACGTCACGATCACAGTGTCTGTCGCTGCAGCCGTTGTTGCGATTGCGCTGCAGATTATTGATGCTTTCGCCCGAGCTAGTAATCCGTAATCACTGATCTTTATACGTATAGTAATTCATCATTTTTGTAATTTCTTTTTGCAATTTTGCGATTTTTTAATGGAATTTTCACTTCTTCAGTAATGGCCGACCTACATTTTCATATTTCCTAACCACGACGCCCGTGTTCGTAACCGAGGCAAGGGGCCCCGGTTATGAATGTGCCGCGGGCCCCGCGCAACCTGAATCCACCCCTGATTGGTCCCCAATTAACCCACGCCTAATATCTCCAGTTAACTGTAGAGTACGTTAAGCCTAGCCTTGTAGGGGTTAGCCTAGAGATTCCGGAAATGGTCCAGAGCGGGCAGAGTAAATTGAGGTCCATAGTAGGATTCCTCACCAAATTAGGTTAGGGTAATTTACCTTAGCCTTTGCTAAGCTATGAGTTGATGCTAGGTCTTAGACCACAATGTAGGCCTAAGTTAACTGGACCGAGTTTATATGTTATCACTAAACTGGGGTTTATAAATACAATTGTTCACTTACTGAGTGTTATTAGATAAGTTCTAATTTCTTCTTGGAGCCTTTCTTCTAGTTGCTTAATTTTTTAGCATACTTGCTGGTGGGGATCTTTTACTGTTTTCAAGCCCCTTCGTTCGCCATGCTGTTCTTGATGCAAGTCCCTTTCCCGCGGCTTTTTCCACCAGCGTCCTTTTTGTTTGTTCGTTCATTGGTAGTGTGAGAAACTACCAAGCACGCTCTATCACACAGTATATAAATACTAGTGTGGAGAATAACTCTGGTGAGCAACCAATTGGTTTCATCCACCCAGTCATTGACATAAAAGGAGTTTAATAATTGTTAGATAGGTAGATTGTTAAGTAAGTAGGTAGTTATACCTACAACCTACTCAGTGGGCCATTTTCGTTACCTCCCAACTACCCACACGTATCATTTTTCCATATACTGGGGGCCCTGGGAGATAAATATCTTGGTATTATTGTCACCAATTTTTGTTTGAGTGTAGATTAGCTAACTATTTGACTGTAAATGCCTGTTAATCCGATTAACAGTGACTATCCTCACCTTCTCATGGAAAAGATGTAGCATTTAATTAGAAGAGAAAATATACATCCATAGGATGAAACTGTTCATGGTCTTTACCATAAGAAAAGAAAAAGTGAAAGTTAGAAAATTAAAGTACAATTCCCTAGCATCTATTTTTTGCTGTAAAACTAGTCGCGCCTTTAACGCTGTTTTTCGCTAAGGTCTTGAGTTTGTCAATGTTGTAGTAGGATGTGTTACCGCTCCGACTGTCAAGGGTATAGTTACTGGAAGTTCAGTGTCTCCAGTCGTTACTCTCGGTGGAGAGGACTCTCCAGAGGCCATTGTTTTGGGTCCAGACTCTAGAGGGTACAAAAGATAAATATCTCTTGTTGTGTCACCCGTTGAAGACCTTAATTTGACCACTCTTGTTACCCCGTCTGTCCCTGGTCTGAGTTCTAAAACTCTAGCCAGAGGCCATTATTGTTATATGTTATGTTATAATGTTTCAGACCAACAAAGACCCTAGGATCCACTTATGGCTGGTCTACCTAACTGTGTTCGTAATTTGTATTGTGCATGTTCTCCGTGGTGGCGGAGGGGACCTACAATTTTACGTCGGTTCCGAACCACAAAGTCTTAATTTTACTACCTTAAACTATACCCAATCTATCAACACATGTGTCTAATTGATTTTTAAACATGTTTATAGACGTGCTACTAATTACTTCTACCAGCAAACTATTCCACCTATTTACTATTCTATGCGTAAAAAAGTTTTTGGCAACTGCTGTCTCGAACCTTCTACTTGTCAACTTACACCCGTTATTTCTAGTCCTATTATATTGAGATATTCCGAAAAAGCTATCTCTATCTACGTTATCGAACCCATTCATAATTTTGAAAACCTGGATTAGATCACCCCTTAGCCTCCTAGTCTCGAGTGTATTTAATTTTAACTCCTTAAGCCTATCCTCGTACGACTTCGATCAAAGCGACGGAATCATCTTAGTTGCTCGTCTTTGAACTCTTTCGATTTTGTCTATATCTTTTCGCATATGCGGATTCCAAAATTGGATCGCGTACTCCAAATGGGGTCTAACTAATGATTTAAAAAGAAGAACAATAATATCGCGCGATTTGTACTCAAAATTCCGAGCTATAAAACCTAGCACTTTGTTCGCTTTATTGACCGCTGCTGTACTTTGTTTCGCTACTTTTAAATCACCAGTGACTATAACTCCTAAATCTTTTTCCTGCTCTACGCTTGCTAACTCTTTCCCTGACATACTATACGCAAAATTACCATTACGCGAACCTATATGTAAAATTTTGCACTTATCGACGTTAAATCTCATTTCCCATGTGAATGACCAATCAACGATTTTATTCAGATCATTCTGGATTTTACCTCTATCTTCGTCATTATTCGCCCTACCACCCAGCTTCGTGTCATCTGCAAACTTTGAAACTGTACTGACCAGGCCGACATCTAAATCGTTAATCTATACTATAATAAGAGAGCTGTCCGTCTGGCTGTCTGTCCGTCTGTCCGTCCGTCACACTTTCAGAAATTACATATTACGCTATAAATGATCAGATTCAGAAATCTTGACACTATGTGAAGCTCAAAATTTTCACGGCTGCGTTCTTTTCTGTAGTTTAGCCTGTCTGTTTGTCTGTTTGTGAAATTTATCCCGGGCAGTAATGGGAGAAGGGTGAGGGTGGGGGTAATGGGGGATGGGTGAGGTAATGGGGAGGGGTTAGGGGGTTAGCCCCTAAGTTGCATGAATGGGGGTGAGGAGGTTTTAGGAGATACCAGATTCAGAAATCTTGACACAATGTGAAGCTCAAAATTTTCACGGCTGCGTTATTTTCTGTAGTTTAGCCTGTCTAACCGTCAGCGAAGCGACGGGAACTGTACTAGTATATATAAGAAAAAGCAAAGGGCCCTGAGGAACGCCGCTGGCTACATTAGCTCAACACGAATCCGCTCCATCAACGACTACCCTCTGTTTCCTACCTCGCAACCACTCTTCTATCCAATTTATTACTACACCCCTGATTCCATGAGCCTTAGTTTTTTTTCAATGAGTCTTTTGTGCGGTACGGTGTCAAACACTTTTTGAAAATCTAAATACACTACATCAACCGCCCGATGACTATCGTAAACTTCAACCACGCTTTGAAAAAATTCTAAAAGATTAGTTAAGCAAAATTTGTTTCGCCTAAAACCGTGCTGCGTATTTCTAACCAAGTTATGCAATTCTAAGTGTTCGACTATACGATCCCTAATTATTGATTCCAGTAGCTTACATACAACAGACGTTAAACTGATTGGCCTATAATTTCCCGCCGCACCTTTATCGCCTATCTTAAAGATAGGTGTTACATTTGCAAACTTGAAATTATCTGGTACGTACCCCTCAGAAATAGCTGCATTAAAAATCTTTGTTAGGGGTACAACAATGCTATCTTTTAATTCTTTTAGTTGTATGGGATATATGGAATCCGACCCCGGTGAGTTACGCATTTTCATTTTATCAATATAGCGCATTACCTCCCTTTCACTAACCACAATATTATCCAAAATATTACCATTATCAAAAGGTATTATGTCTATGACCGTAGTGATATTCGTTACATCTTCTCTAGTAAAAACTGACGTAAAAAATTCGTTTAAGAAGGTAGCCATTTCCTTTTTTTCAGAAACTAGCTCTCCGTTAACATTTTTCAACGGCCCTAAGACACTTTTTACTGGATTTCTATTGTTGACGTATTGAAAGAATCGCTTGGGGTTTTCTTTACCATCACGAGCTATGGACATGCGCTTGGACTTTTTTTATTACACTTTTTGCTTCACGCCTTAGAGATATGTAGTTGTTTCGTAACCACAAATTGTCTTTATCGCACTTATGTAGCCTATAAGCCCTATCTCTACTCCTTTTAATGTCTCCTACTCAAGAAGTAAACCTCCTGCCGTAGAGACTGTTCCAAAAATTCGCAAAATGCACTCCTTCCTGTTGGCAAAGAGACTTTAGGTTATTGTTGATATAGGTCGCCTTGCTGTAGAAATCGCTACGTTGGATAATTCGAGGAAGTATACCTGTTAAAACAATCTTATTAGTTTTTTTCATTTAGTCGCTCTAGTAAGTCCCTGTACCTAGCCAGCAGCTCTTCCGATCTAGAATTTAAAACGTTATTAGTACCGACATGAATAACATACGTTGTGTCCTCAGAGGTTCCGTCTGTAAAAATGGTCAACACTATTAGTTATATCCTCCACCCTTGTACCAGGGTAGCAATAACGGCGCCTACGACGAGGGTTTCTCCCACAAAATTCCTCGAGCTGCTCTCGAACAATGAAATCACCAACGAGTCGTATTTCCGGTTCATCAGCTTCTTTGAAACCTAAAACAGGGGTCGTAACTGAAGTCTCAAGGGATTCTAATTTTGCCGTCAGGAGCATCACCCTTTCTTCAAGCCTCACTCTGGCCTCCCTCTCACGTTCTAACTCGTTTCTCAGCACTTCCATGCTTAAGCACCACCTGCAAACTAACTGTTCATTATTATTAGCCATTGTAAACGCGTAAGCGGCAAATTTCCCTTCACAGCGACTGCAAGTACTTGACGGGGGTGCCATGCTATTAATTTAAAAAAAAAAAAAACGAGCGTTTGGAAATTAATAAATTACGACGTAGGTCTACCGCGTGCTTATTGTGCCGTCACCTGCGCAAGCCCGCAAAAATGATCTTGAAACGCAGAAAGTTCTTGTAACACAAATTTATACTAAATGAATATATACTTAGTTAAGCTACCGACGAAAGATCTGTAAAAGATCTGTATTGTCTTGGAGTACTGTCATGTATTAGAACAAGGTCCCCTACCTTAACTGTGTCAGACCAATCCTTCTTAGTCATTTGTTTATGTCTCTCCCTTAGACCCATCAAGTACTCAGTTTTCCACTGTTTAATGAAATGAGCTTTAATTCTAGTTAAGTGTTGTAGCTTAGTCTGAAGTTCATCATGTTGTTGAGTTCAGTTTGGGTCTTCTGAAGAGTCTATATTGTAGTCCGGCAGGAGACTAACTTGTTCTCCCCGAATCAAATGATTTGGAGTTAATGGTTCAGGGTCATTAATGTTATCACTCACATAAGTGAGTGGTATATTGTTGATGATGTTCTCAATCTCAACCAGGAGAGTGAGCAACTCAAACAATTGTATCTGTTTTTTACCAATTGCTTTCCTCAAGCAATTCTTTACTGTTTGTATATTCCTTTACCAGATAGAACCATACCAAGTAGAGGCAACTGGAATATACTTCCATTTTATGTTTGAATTTTGTACATATAATTGTGTGAGTTCATTGCTTAACAAGTCGTTAATGACCTGTTCACCAGCCTTGAAATATGTAGCGTTGGCAGTCCAAATTGTCTTGGGTACTGAATGTCGTGTACAGAATCTCTTGAAGATAGCAACAAAAGATTCTGCTATAAGATCCTCCACAACATCCAGATAAACAGCTCGTGGGGCAGCACATGTAAATAGTACAATGTACATTTTTTGTTCAGTGTCAACCACCCTTACAGTCAGTGCTCCTGTATAGTCAATGCCTACAGTCTCAAAGGATCTGTTGAGAGTAACTCTCTCCTCTGGCAAAGCAGGAGGATTTGGTTTCCTATAGGGCCTAGCATGAATACGCCTACATATGACACTCATTGAGGACTGTTTTAACAGTGATCTTTCCCTTGGGTATCCAATAAGTTTTTCTTAATGCAGTTAGTGTCTGTGGTACCCCCATATGATATACATCATTGTGTGTTTGTCTGATGATTAATGTTGTCAGATAGCTAAATCTAGGTAAAAGGATTGGATGTTTGCTTTTGTAAGACAGTTTTGATTTATCTAGTCTCCCTTTACACCTTTGAAGACCCTCCTCATCTCTGAACAAGTTTAGATCCACAACTACTGATGGTACAGGCTCTTTTGTTTGTTTCCCATTAGTCAAGAATTCTAACTCTTTATTGTACTCTTTTTGTTGTGCATGCCTTATCCAGTACTTGAGTACTGGTTGCAACTTCTGTATAATTGTGATTGTTCTTATTTAGCTGTTTGTTAATTGTAGTTAAACGGTTGTGAGCAAACCTCAAACAGTAGGCTGTGACCCCTGACAAGCTTGCTGAACTCAGAATAATCTTCATAATTAGTGAGTGGTTCAACCGTTTCTTTTGAAAAGGTTAAATTCAATGTCAAGTTAACTTGTTCCACAGGCAGAGCTGGGCAATAAATATATTGAATGTATTTAAATACTAAATACTAAATACATGGGAGAAATGTATTTAAATACTAAATACTAAATACATTTTACGAATGTATTTAGATACTAAATACAAAATACATCAATTGTATTTAAATACATTTGTAAATACATTTTAAATTGTTATCTGCAGATATATCACTGTTTGATTCACCGGATTTGCTTGTTGAAGCCATGACACGCACACGATAAAGAAATCAAACGCTTTCGACTAAGAGTGGCACACAACTGATTGAACTGACACGTTGAAACATGAACCATGCTGTACTACACTGTCGACGCGTCGTACTGTGCTAGTACAGAACGTGTATTAAACCAGTAAAAGTATTTACATTTTTAGATTTTGAGTATTTAAATACATTGTATTTAAATACTCATTAAAGTATTTAAATACTATATTTAAATACATGAAAAACAATGTATTTATAAATACAGTTCTAAATACACAAATGTATTTAAATACGTATTTAAATACAAATGTATTTAAATACTGCCCAGCTCTGTCCACAGGCCATTGGTCTATTTTACAGAGCCACTTAGGTCCCATGAACCAAGCTTTGTTTGAACTCAACAACTTGTAGGATAAACCTCTGGTCAGAAAGTCTGCTGGATTTTGTTTAGTTGGAACACAGTGAAAGTTGACTTGTAGGCTTTCATTAGCTTCAGCTATTTATTTTAGTCTGTTTCTTATGAAGTGGTTCTTACTATTAATGCTATCATTCTGTATCCAGGCAAGACAAATCTGACTGTCGAGCCAGATGTGGATATCAGTTATGTTTACATCATGGTAAGCAACCTTAAGAACTGAAATGATCTTAATTGCTAATGCAGCAGCCAATACTTCCAATTGAGGTATGGTTCGGGTAGGTTTGAGAGGTGCAACTTTCCCCTTTGCCTAAATTAGATGACTTTCTGTAGGACCTACAAGGTACGCACAACACCCATAAGCCTGTGTGCTTGCATCAGCAAACACATGAAGTCTCTAGGGTTTATCCCTAAACCCACAGCACCTTGGTATTTTAATGTTCTGCACCTTTGTTAAATCAGGATAATACCCGGTAAATGCATCGTCGTGATGTTATAATAAAAAAATAAATAATAATAATAATAATCACAGACAATTGTTATTGACAATTGTTATTGGCTCATCCCCAGTGGCGTACTAAGGGGGGTGCGAGGGGAGCGGTCCGCCCCGGGTGACAGCCAGGAGAGGGGTGCCATCGGGAGAGTTGAAATACCACAAGTTTTCAAACCAAATGAAAAATTCGCCAAAGTAAGAAAACATTTTTAAAATGTTCAAACTACTACAACAGCTTAATGTTAATTTCCACTATAAAATAAATTTTTATTTTTATTGGCAATACAAAATTTACAAACGAAAAATTAAATATTTGATAAAAATTACATCGAAAGGCGAACGTTTGTTGACGTTTTAGTCATCAGTTTGTTGAGCATAGCCAGCTGGCTGCAACTGACATTCCAAGTCTTGTTCACTGACACTGTGACTCCACATACATGAGGTATGTTTCATTAAATAATTATGATAAAGCATAAAGTGATGGTGTTTATAACAATATTATGGTACTTATACCAGTGTCCAGTAATTTTTGACAATGTGGTATCATAGTGATGTTGAAATGTTTATAAATGCATCGTCGTGATGTTATAATACCCGATAAATGCATCGTCGTGATGTTATAATAAAAAAAATAACAATAATAATAATAATCACAGACAATTTGTTCAGTTAATGTATTTCAAGTCATAATAGTTCATGCTTGTTATGCATGTTCATGCTTTATACCTTTTGATTTTTAAATTTTGCAAAAAACATCCACTATGAATCGAAATCGACCCAGTGGATTCCAACAAAGAAAAATGAAGAAGGCAAGAAAAGAGGTGGCTCAGGCAATGTCCGGATCAATTTTGAAGTATGTGATGCCTTCAACATCAAGTGCAATAGGAGAAATATCCAGCCTGGTGAATCTGAAGGGCAAATACAAAAAGCATCTTCACAAAAGGTTTCAAATGAGAGAAAGCAAGGATTGGAGGATGGCAATTCATCTTCTAAAAGCAGTGAAACTGATGAAGAGGAAGGAGACGCTAGCAGAAGTCCACACCAACAGGAGGAAGACTCTGATGAAGAAGAGGAGACGAATAGATTTTCAATTTATTCTGATGTCGCTGCTTGGCCAATCCCGGTTCCAAATGACTTGAGAGTTGATCTTATTAAGAGGGGAAGTGAACCCTTCCAAAATAGGGATGGACCTTTCAGTGCAGTTCAAAGACAAGGAGAGAAATCCAAAGGGAATAGTCGACAGCTGACCACTGCATGGTTCTATAAGGCTCTGCCAAATGGCGAGAAAGTTTTGAGAACATGGATGGTTTACTCTCCATCAAAAGAAAGTTTTTGTTTTTGCTGCAGACTGTTTGCTCTTGATGACAAACGAATTGGAACATCCAGTTTTGTCACTGGGTTTCAAGCATGGTGGAAGCTAAACCCAAATGTGTCTGATCATGAGGCTTCTGAGCAGCATCTCTCATGCCTGGAGAAATTGAAGACCTTGGGAGCAGGGTTGAAGCTTCAAAAAATCATTGATCAAGTTCATCAAGCAACAATGGACAAGGAGAGAAAGAAATGGGAGGGATATTTTACATCGCCTCTTGGACGTAACCTTGTTTCTGGCTCACCAGAATCTTCCTTTTCGTGATCACAAAGAGGACATGTCATCAGGAAACAAAGGAAACTTCATGGAATTGGTAGAGTTGCTGTCAAATTATGATCCAGTTTTGAAAGAACATTTTGTAAGGATTAAGCATTCTATTCCATCTGGGAGGAGAGTGGCTTCGTATTTATCTCCAAAGATTCAGAATGAGTTCATTTGCCTTTTGGGGAATTACGTCAAAGAGAAAATAGTGGCTGATATCAAGAAAGCAAAGTATTTTGGGATTCTTTTTGACAGCACTCCTGATGTGTCCCACACTGATCAGATGTGTGAAGTGATCAGATACGTCCATATTGAATGTGACAAAGTTGAAGTAAAGGAATCATTCTTGGGCTTCTTCCCTATTGCCGGAAAGACTGCTGCTGAGCTCACAGGGGATATCCTGAAACATCTGGAGAGAGATGGACTGGACATAAACCTGTGCCGTGGTCAAGGATATGACAACGCTGCAACTATGGCTAGGATTCATGGTGGTGTTCAGTCAAAGATCAGAGATTAATCCCAAGGCTTTGTTTGTGCCTTGTGCAAATCATTCTCTGAACCTTTGCGGAGTGCACTCATTTGGAAGCGTTTCTTCATGTGTGACTTTTTTTTGGAACTTTGGAGAGAGAGTCTATTCCTTCTTTTCAGTCTCAACTCATCGATGGGAAGTGCTGATGGAGAATGTAGGCATAACAGTCAAAAGGCTTTCCCAGACAAGATGGAGTGCTCATTATGACGCTGTGAAACCAGTGAAGGTAAATTTTGAAAAGCTGACCTCAACCCTTGAAGTACTGTGCAATCCCAAAGAAAATGTGAACACAAGAGGATCAGCTCAGATTTTGCTGTCTGCTGTATGTGATTTCTCATTTTTCAGTTACCTTTCTTTCTGGTGTGAAGTCCTGGAAGAAAATAATCTCACACAAAAGTATTTGCAAACAGTTGGAATCAGCCTTGAAAAGTGCATTGTGAAGTTCCAAGCTCTAAAACTGTTTCTTGAAGATCAACGCAATGAAATTGTGGAGAGGGCCATTCATTATGCAACTACAAAGTGTGAAGAAATGGACATTTCTATGGAGAGAAGAGGGAGAGTAAAGTTCCGAAAAAGGATGCCAGGAGAGATGGCAAAGGATGCTGGTCTCACATTGCCAGAGGAAGTAAAAAGGGCTATGTTTGAATGTCTTGATCGCTTTCATCAAGAATTGGAGATTCGTTCTAAGGCAATGGATCAAATTCTGTCAATCTTCGCTGTTATTCAGCCAAGCACTTTGTTTGTTGCAACAGAAGAAGAATTTCGGAAGTATACTCCAAATTTGATTCAGATTTTCGATGAATTCTCTGATGAAGATATCAATGTGGAAATTGGACGACTTCGGAGGCATTTGGAAGCTGCCAAAATGAGCGTTGAAGAGGCAAAGAAATGGACAGCATTGCAGTTTCTGGAGTTTATTGTGAAATGTAATTTCTGTGAATCTTTGCCAAGTTTGTCACTGTGTTTGAGATTCTTTTTGACTGTCTGTGTGTCTATTGCTTCATGTGAAAGAAGTTTTTCCAAATTGAAATTGATAAAAAATTTCTTTCGCTCGACCATGAGTCAGACAAAATTGACAAATCTGGCTTTACTTTCAATTGAACATGAATATGCAAAGGTGAATTTTGATGAGGTCATTGATCAATTTGCAGAAATTAAGGCTCGAAAGCAGAGACTGTGAATCCTCTTTATTTACCTTTGAAGAATAGGCTGAGCGTTGAGACTGGATTTCCTGTGTTTTTGTATAAAATAAAATGCAGTATTTCCTGTTCACTGAATTTTTAATGTCCTGCATTTTTCTTATTTCCAATTTGCTCATGACGGTATTGTACTGTTTAAAAATTTACTTGCAAACATATATTTTTCTGTGTGTTTAAATTTTAAAATTATTTATGGGGGGTGCCAAAGGAAGGATCCGTCCCCTGTGCCAAATACTTTAGGTACGCCCCTGCTCATCCCACCCAACATTTGTCTTCCAAAGTTCTTGGAGGAGAGTCTTTGATATTATTGTTGAAGGCAGGAATAGACCCATGGGATAAAAAAATTTGGAAGCCTCTGATAATATCTGTCTTTTAGTGCTAGCTTCCTCATCAAGTTCAAAACTTTTAGTACAGATTGAATCATGATTGTTAGAAGTTGTATCCAGATACCAGTTCATACCTAAAGTTTTAACTCTGTCTGATGGTTCAATCAGACCATTATTATCCTTTAAAATCTTTTTGTTTAAATCTTCATCATTTGAAATTCACTCTCTAAGTTCAAAGTTACCTTGTTGCATAATGTTTTGAGATTTCATAAACCTCAGATAATTCAGATTTTGTTGATGTTGAGCCTATTAGATTGTCTACATAAAAATATTCTTTAAGGAAGTTTAGTGTTAAAGAGTTATTAAACTGGTTCAAATGATGTCTAATTGTCAATGCTAATAGGCTAGGTGAGCAATTGGCTCCAAACAACACAACATTGAATCTATAGGTTATGAACCCTTTATTCAAATCAAATGGATCCCTGAACCATAAGAACCTAAGTTGATCCTTGTCATATTCATTTTTAAGATTTATTCTCAAAAATGCCTTTGAAATGTCACTTTGTAAGGCATATGTATCTAACATGAACCTGAGTAAGAGCTTCACAAGGTCAGAAATGAGATTAGGACCTTCAATCAGGCAATCATTCAAATTGTGTTTATCACTGTCTTTGAAGCTAGTTATAAACTACTCTGAGTTTTGTTGTTGGGGCATCTTGTTGATACACCCTCCTGTGGGTTAAATAATGACAACCATTTTTTTAAAAGGGTTCGTTGTTACTTCTTCAATGAAGCCTTTTTGTAGCTGTTCTTTGAAGCCATCGCTGTACATTTGAATTCTATTATCCTGTTTGAGTTTTTTTCATTACTTTATATAAATATCCTTTAGCTACTTTGAGATTATCTCTTAAAGTTGAACAATTTATTTTCCAAGGTAACTCAACAAAATAACTATTGTTTTTGCACTGAATGGTGTCTTCAAATCTTTCTACCATTAACTGATCTTCTGAAGTTTGATTTGTGTCAGGTACGTATACCCACAGATTCTAGCAGCCATAAAGTTTGAATTGCCTCATCTAGAGTTTCATTTGATATTGATGAATTAATGTTCTCAGCTGTTATAATATTATTCAAAGTGTTGCTATTCTTACGGGTGTTATGTAGAACTGAGTTGAGGCACATAATATTTGTTAGTCATGAACTTTCTGATTTAAGTCTAGGTTGTATCTGGATAGGTCACCCAAGGGGGCTATCCCTGATGGTGTCTGATAAGCTATACCATTACCTATCTTCACTATGCCCCTATGAATAAGATGAATATAATCTGCCCCCATTAACCTTTCAATGTTAGCTACTGTGTTGTTTGTGATATGTCTATCAGCTATATTGTACTGTTTCTTCAAATGATTAATGGTTTGTTCTAGTTTGGGTTCAACCATTTTTTTTGTCCTACTTTTAGAATAATGACCGTTTTAATTTTTTCTAATTCATTTCCTACATGTAATTCCAGGTCATTTATCTTATAGCTATTTTTGTTTGAGTCATCCTTAACAAAGGATGTGATATTGAGTTCTTGTTCATTTGGGTTTGGTGTGAAACCCAATTTATTGACTAAATTTTATGAAACAAATGTTTGTTGAGAACAAAAGTCTATAAGACAGCTCACTAGAGTGGTACTACCCTCACCATTCACTAAGTCTATCGTAATAGTTGGTAAAAGAACCTCAGTGTTTTTTGAACAAACGTTTGAACAAACAGAATGTTCCATGAAAGTGGCATTTTGTTGATTATCTTTGTTTGGAGGAGGTATCGTTTGAGTTTGAGTATTGTTGTTTGGACACTTCAGTGAATCCCGCATTGATGTGACATGTCTTGAACTTTTACAAAACTTACAATTGAATCTTAACCTGATTTACAGTCTTTCTTATAATGTCCCTGGCCAGTACACTTTTTATATAGATTCAACTGTTCACATCTTCTAGATCTAGAGTTAAAGTCTGAATATTTGCCACACCCAATATACTGTGTTCATCACTTGCACAAAATTTACAATGTGGTGTGTAAGTTGAGGTAGCAGTTACATTAAAGTTCTGTAATGTAGGTTCGTGTGTTATAGTTGGTCATATTTGAGTCTACAATATCAAGTTTTGTCTGTTTGGCTGTAGCTAGTTGGTCTCTGGGGACAGCAGGGCCGTACGCAGGATTTTTGCATGGGGGGGGGCGTTCAGAAATCGAAAATTTCTTTATGATCGGGTTTCATTCGCTTAAGATAACAATGTAATTGTTTAATACTTGTGATCATATGGTGACACATATTTTAGTGAGTTAACGTTATTCTAATCATTATTGTAAGATAAAACGCAACTCTGGAAAATTTCAGGAAGTCTTAAAAAATAGATTTAATAAAAAGGTATTTTATTTTGTATTTTACAACTATTGCAAACGTCGAGTAGATTTCATGAAATCATCTAGGATTTCATCAACACTGATGCTGAGGTCCCGATAAATGTTAAGAGCAGCGAGACCATTCAAACGGCTCTTGGACATGCTGTTCCGGAGATACGTTTTTATTCTCCTAAGTGTAGAGAAAGATCGTTCGGAGCTTGCGATCGTTACTGGGAGTACAGCTAGCACCCTCAAAAGTGTATGTACTCTCGGGAATATTTCAGCATTGCATGTCTGCAGTGCTTGCAACACACTCAACATGTCTTTGTCTTGAGCCATCAACCTCTTTCTCCACTTCTTAACATCTTCCTCATCCGATGACCTGTTGACATTTGCTTCCGTCAGTCTCCTCCTCGAATCAATACTTCCCCCCTCCACTCTTCTTTACTGATTTGTAAAATGCGTTCATATGCTTGCCAGAGACTCTCACAAGCGTTTTCATAAAAAATTTCATCCTTTTTTTGGAAAAAAATGCTGAAAGTTGACAGAATCGCTTCATGTTTGATAAAGCGATCCTCAAGATGTGTGATGAATAATTCGATGAACGGAATGAATATGGAAATTCTGTAGTAGTCAGTGGCTGAGTCACTTGGTACATTGTCCCGTTGTGTTTGTAGGCCGCAGCGACGTGGAGTTCGTACGTCAATATCAAGCTCTTCAAAGATCTTTCGAACACTTGAAAAACATTTATGGGTGCATATATGGGTGCATATTTTAATATTTTGTGTACAGATTTACACAATTGAGAAGGCGTGGCTTTCTGGGTTAATTTTGGCCCATAAATGCAAAAAAAGTATATTTCCTATGAAAGAAATGTCTGAAAATCATTTTAAGCTAAAAAAATTGAATATTTTGACCAAATTCGGTGGGATCCTCCCCTTAACGAAGGCTTCGCCACTGATAAATACGCACAAAAAATATAAGTAGTGTAACAGAATACTAATTAATAAGTCTTATGCAAAATTAGAATAAAAATATATATAGGCTATCAGTCTATCACTTGTCCATTAGGCATATGCAGATAACAATAACAGGTTAAAAAGGCATCTTACCTGCCCAGGTTCTACATGGTCGTCCATTTTCTCTTTCTTCGTAAAATAATTAAATATGGTTTATTCCATTTTCTTTCTTTTATTCATGGTCACTTGTTTTTAATTAAAATTGCAAACGACAGAAAATTTAGGCCAAACTATCACAACAATGACTAAACCAGTGTTGCCAAGTGAGTGAAACAGAAAATCACGATATTTTAGCATAAAAATTCAGGAAAATGACAGAAAATTCAGGTATATATATATATATATATATATATGTGTGTGTGTGTGTGTGTGTGCAATGCAAATTCTATGTAATGTAAGGTCTAATGTAAATTTATTCTCAATGGGGGGGTTTGAACCCCCAAACCCCCCCCTTACGTACGGCCTTGGGGGACAGTCTTTGGTTTATCCATGTCTGGGTCTTATTTTGCGTTGAACTATTTCTCAAGTTGAAATTAGTTAGGATAGTTGGAAAGTGTTTTCTAATGCCTTCAAGATTAGGATAATTTTCTCCTGTCTTTTGAACTAAAAGATCTTTAATCTTCAAAGGAAGGCACCTAAGAACTGCGGCTTGTATGATCCAAGATGAAGCCTTAACATCTATCTCAAGGCTAACCAGTTGTCCGATAATAGCTTCTAATTTTGAGTAAAATCTTTCCATATCACTATGGTTATCTTTTACAGCCGCAAAATCAATAATTTGTTGAGCTAATTTAAATATACTCTCGTCTTTATTAAAGTAATTATGTTTCAAGACATCCATAGCTACTTCATATGAACTACCCACAGTTGGTAAATAGGCTATCATGTTATAGGCTGGACCTTTAAGGAAACTAATTAAGTAGCTAAACTTATCAACAGTTGGAATATAAGGTTTACTACCTATTGAACTCTCAAATTTGTCAATGAAAAATTGGAATTGTACCCTGTCCCCATCAAATGCTCAAACGAGACTGTAGTCCCCTTACGTGTTGTTCAATTGAGATTACCTGCTGATCATTATCAGAGTAAAGGTCTGAAAGTTGTTCATCATCCATTTCGGGTTCAACTAACTTTGATATACTCTCATCAATGGCTAGTATATCCTTCTTTTGTTTATCCAATTAAAGAATTACATTCTCTAAATCTTCCTTGTCTGGTTGTGTAATATTGTTAAAAGTGTTGATGGCCTTATTAACAGCATCCAACTTCCACGCTTCTTCTTTTTTAATCGTGCAATTCATCACTGTCCATGTTTAAGTCAAAATAGTTTAACTAGGGATTGTAATGAAATATAAGGTGAGAAGAAATTATCAGAGATGAGAGATCAAATAAATTGAGTAATCAGACAAACAGTAAAGTTTTAAATTTAGTTACCCCCCCTACCCGAGTATTTATCAAGATTTAGTCCAATAAGTACCCTAAACCTTGAAAGAAAAAGTAAGTTTGATTCTGGTTAATCTGTATGTTGCACTCAGTTCTAAGCTTATAAAAGAATGGGACTCCCTAACTGTAAATGTTTCCTAGTTAAGCAGTTGTAGCCCTAATTAGGCAAGTTTGTTACTTTAGGCTTGATTAGATTAGGTTTAGGCTAGACCATTTAGCCTAATTCTGCAATTTTTGTGAAGTAAGGTTAAGCCTAAAGTATGTAAATTCCCCACACGGGTCACCAATGCGAAAAATGCTCTGCATGAATTGGTCCTCCAATTAACCCACATCTAATATCTCCAGTCTAACTGTAGAGTACGTTAAGCCTAGCCTTGTAGGGGTTAGCCTAGAGATTCCGGAAATGGTCCAGAGCGGGCAGAGTAAATTGAGGTCCATAGTAGGATTCCTCACCAAATTAGGTTAGGGTAATTTACCTTAGCCTTTGCTAAGCTATGAGTTGATGTTAGGTCTTAGACCACAATGTAGGCCTAATTTAACTGGACCTAGTTTATATGTTATCACTAAACTGGGGTTTATAAATACAATTGTTCACTTACTGAGTGTTATTAGATAAGTTCTAATTTCTTCTTGGAGCCTTTCTTCTAGTTGCTTAATTTTTTAGCATACTTGATGGTGGGGATCTTTTACTGTTTTCAAGCCCCTTCGTTCGCCATGCTGTTCTTGATGCAAGTCCCTTTCCCGCGGCTTTTTCCACCAGCGTACTTTTTGTTTGTTCGTTCATTGGTAGTGTGAGAAACTACCAAGCACGCTCTATCACACAGTATATAAATACTAGTGTGGAGAATAACTCTGGTGAGCAACCAATTGGTTTCATCCACCCAGTCATTGACATAAAAGGAGTTTAACAATTGTTAGATTAACTACCTTCCTACTCAGTGGACCATTTTCGTTACCTCCCAACTACCCACACGTATCAGTTTTCCATAACATCTGTGAGGAGAATGATCCGAACCTGAGCACTGCACTTTGTGTAATGTAAATGTTTTTGTAATCGTTGCATCCGGCGAAAAATCACTTTCTGTCAGGAAACTTATCCTATATACTATTGAGCTAAAATGTGTCTGTGTGTTTGTCCGCTTTCTTCGGAACCGTGCACAGCCTAAACGGCACATCGGAAAATTCTGCAACCACCACCAACTGATATCCCATGAGCTTCCGATGTGCTCTGTCAAGTTTCCCGGTCCTAGGTCACAATTACTGTGTCCGAAGGCTCCAGCAGCGCGATAAAATTACAGAAAAGAACGCAGCCGTGAAAATCTTGAGCTTCACATTGTGTCAAGATTTCTGAATCTTAAGATTTTCATGTGTGACGTATACTGTTACATATACTGTGATATATACTGCTACCCGCCCTGAGGGCGAAGTTGTACAACGGTCGCGAGCGATAGCGAGCTACCGCTTGTAAAGAGCTATTTACATTCGACGATGTCCCAAGGTGCATATTTGGGATTACCCCGCTTTTCATTGAGCATGTCATTGCCCAAGCAACTATTCAGAAATAGTAATTTTTCGGCTGCCAAGGCCTGAGAAGCTCATTTCTAGTCTTATTTAATCTGATTTTGTTTCCCCGAGGTAATGAACAGTTGTACTGTCCTCGTTGCATAAACCCAGCTAGGAAAGTGTTTGGGTTGGTATACTAGTGATGTAGGACACGAGACAGGTCTTGAGACCTTTTTTTTCAGGTCTCGGTCTCGGCTTCGACCATGGTGGTCTCGACTACATCACTGTGGTGTTCTTCAAGTGCAACAAACACTTATTTTGTTTTAAGTAGGCAGTTAACTGCTGAAAAATGTCACAAACTATGAATTTATGAATGACTAGGCTGACCATACGTACCGTTTTGTATGGGTTTTGTATGGGTTCTGTCACTGAAGAATAATTGTAAGCTCAATATGTTTATGTACTTACTTTTTCATGAATACAGAATATTACATAACCCCCGTCCCTTTTTTGCCATCCCAATGTCCCGTTTTTGTCTCAAGGAAATATGGTCAGCCTATGAATGACTCATGAGTAAATTTTGCAATTGTCACTTGAAAACCCCTTTAGAATCTTTATTCCTGAGTGTAAAATACAGAGCTCAGGAATTAGGCATTACACAATATTGAATACATGCAAAAATTGCATATGGGCTTGGTCTCGATCTCTAGTACTTAGCTCTTGGTCTCGGCCATAGTGGTCTTGATTACATCACTGTGGGATACGTTTTGCATCCGGGTTCTCGTGTGGTTGGCCTTGATTTCATTAGATAATGAAATCCAAAAGACTTGACACTATGAAACCCCCAAAATACCTTACATTACCTTTGGGACTACATGTGATAATATTTTTTGGAAACCATTAATTTCCAACTTTTTTTATTTAATTTACTTTTTGTGTTGTAACAAAGACAAAAACTGATTTTATATGTAAGAAAAGTTAAATCGGATCCCTATAGACTTCAACTTTTAAATTATTTATATTTTAACTTAGTTTGAAAATGTGGGACAAATAGCAATTGAGTTCATATCATTTTCAAAGGAATTGGTCCTAAACGCGGCCTTAGTGAATAAATTTAAAACACACAATCTGGCAACACTTTTATTTATATACTAAATGACAACAAATATTCAGCATAGCCATTTCGGCCATATTTTGAGCAGTGATGAGTTTTTAATTTTAGGGTAATAATTAAGTTATAGTATGGAAGAAACAAAAATTATTTATCATATAGATGAAGAAGAGACTCCTTACTTAGTTAAAATTCCCAAAGCTCCTGATAAAGTAACGCTTGGAGACTTCAAGAATGTTCTCAACAGGCCAAGTTACAAATTTTTCTTTAAGAGTATGGATGCCGACTTTGGGTTAGTTTTACTTGGATATTTATGTAAGCTCTTGATTCGTGTGTCTCATGCGCTTTATTTGTCGCAAATAAGTAATAAAAAAAGTTAGCTATTTAAAGTTTACCTAACCTAATATGACCTTACCTTTTATGGTTTGTAGAGTTTGGCGATTTCTAAGAGGAAGTGGTGAAGCACCGTCCTTTCGTCAGGATGAGTTGCTCTAAACAAATTTTGGTAAATACGCAGTTTCACGGCTCCACGAATACTCCACGAATTTTACTCATAAAAACCATAAATATGTATATTTGGAGACTGAAGACCATGGCATCAGTAAAGTTTTTGTAAAACCCTGTAAAGTATTTTCTATTAATATTTTTAATAAGAACTACTTTGAGCCATTCTGTCACATGATTGCCTATGAAATGTATCAGTGAGGTGGAAATGTGTCAGAACATAGTGGGCACACTAGGAGCCACTTTGGCCCATCGAGGTGGCTCCACTATGTCAAAACTGCCTGTACATTGGCAACAACCAATTTTTACAAAACTGATTAATTATCAATTTAAAACTAAAGATACCAATTAAATAACTAAGGTCAATTGAATGCCTGGTTAGGTCAATTGAATGCTTGGTTACATGGTAACATGGTAAAAATTTTATAGTGGGCATACTAGGGGCCATTCAGCCCATCTTGGTGTCTCCACTGTTAATATAAACAAACTATAAATACAGTTATATGCAAAATTAAGATCCAATTGATCTCTGCTAATTGCAGATTGTCACGCATCTATTAGCTGTACATTAACTTCAAAACTTTGGATCTTGTGGATCATTCACTAATTGTAGACATCACATGGTTATCTATACAGCCATATATCTACATAGCTACAACCTGAATAATATAATACAAGCTCTACAGTTAAGATAAAATGAGTAGGTGAGACTGTAAATTCTGTACAGAGTATTTGAATGTATACCTATTCAGGGTCTCCCATTTAAAGGTGTCTATGAGGCAAGTGAACACGAGTCTTTTATACATCACAGTGCTATGGCGGGGCATCACTCAGCAGAGAAATCTCTTTAAAGGCGGGGTATAAAGACAGAGTATCCCCTAACCCAAGATACTGCGGTAATTATGTCGCAAATGATATGGCCTGAAGTTGAAATCAAAAATATATTTTTCTAGTGTACTTTGGTGTGCTCTGTTCAAATATAACCTTCATTTCTTGTGCAAATGAACAGAAATATGTGTTTGGGCCATGCAATGAAAACTGTATTTGTTTATTTGCACAAGAAATAAAGGTCATATTCAAACAAAGCACATCAAAATACACTTGAAAAATGTATTTTTGACTATATTTTATCAGGGTTGGCAAAAACTCCAAAAACCTAACTACCTAGCAAAAAACCAGTTGGGGTTTTTGCCAGGTTTTTGCCAACCCTGCATTTTATACAATAAAGCATAACCTAACATGTTCATGTTATGAGATCTCATAAATGACGCATTACTATAGGAAACATGCAAAACACCTCAAAATTAACTAGAAAAGTTTGCTCTTGTCATTTTTGTTTAAACTAATGAAAATATCAAGACTACTAACCAGTCATCAAGGGCGTATAGTTAACCTAACTGGGCATTCAGTTAATCATATAATTAATCATCTAGGGCACATGACGAATCAAGTTCTCAAAGTTGAAATCATACGAATAGCATGTCATAATTCTATCACAAACACCACCAAACTGAATCCAATTAAGAAAAAAAAATAGCTAGAACAGAAATTAACAAACTAATTAAGTCGTAGATTAACATGATGTCATACCACCCCTGACTACAAATACACTAAATATATATATATTTATAGTATTATTATTATTATTATTTTCTATAATAGTTTGCACAAAAAATGAGTGACAAATTTGAATAAAGGGTCATTCCATGTCAGTTCAATGGCGAAAAAATGTGACCATCACCAATTTTTAAAAAATTGGTATACTTATAGATCTCTGTGAGAAAAATAGAATGACGCTTGTTTTAATACTCTAGGTCAGAGCTTTCCAAACTTTTAACGTTGGCAACAAACTATTTAAGCATAATTTTCATGACTAATTAATTTTTGTCATCAAATATCAGATAATTTTTCAGTAGGTGGTTTATCTTGTAACCAATTTTGTTGATAGAAAAATCAAAATTTTCAAAATACAAAAAACACTAATGTGTCGCGACACACCAGTTTGGAAAGCTCTGCTCTAGGTCATATGATTCCTGAGATATGGCCATTTGAATTTTGTAAAAAAAAAGGTCAATTTCCAAGGTCATACCATATTTCAACATGAAATATCTCGGCTCCTATTGCACTTATAGAGACCATTTAAACACTGTTTTAAAGCTTTTAAGCAGATGTACAACTTTGTTTCTATTCATATTTTACCTCAGTAGTCAAAAAAAAAAGTTGATCTTATTTTTGACTTTGTGTAGGTCATTTGATGTCACAACCAATTTTTTTCTCCTTTCACCCAATTTTGGGTATACATGTCTACCTTAACCTAAAACAAGATATTTAGTGTTAAGTTAGTATAGATACTACAGCCATTTCAGTGGACCATACCCACCTCCATTTTGATCAAGTACCTTTTTCCACCAAACTTTGGAGCACTATATCTTTGGAACTGTTTGATAGGGTGCATCAAACCCCCCATGAAAATTTTAAATTGATATCACACTACTGGCTGGCACATATGTCTTGCTGCTCATTGTGGTAAATACAAAATAAATAATTTTTTCCTTTTTATTAAATTTTTCACATTCCCATTTTTTAATAGAAAATTAAAAAAAGACAAAAATTAACAAAATTAGTAAAAATTTACAAAAAAGAGCAAAAGCAGAACTATGAAACAAGCAAAATGGGCAGAATCCTGTTTAAAGCATTTATCACTAAACAACACCTTAAGTTAAGCTGTCAGGAGCCATTTTAATTTTTTCAAATTTTTGTTTTTTCTCATATTGCCAATTTTTTCACGATTTTCCTCAACTACTTGCAATGTATCTTGGTAGAGGGTTTCTTTCTTAGAAGACTTTAAATAATCACTGGCCAATTTGACACCTCGTTTGGCAGAATCATTAACAACCTTTAGATTGCAGACTTTTTCCTGACTGCTTGTAGGATGGATTGATTGCCCAATTTTCAGGGTTCTCTGCAAGAAAGTAGGGTTGCATTGGAGTGTCTTGAAAAATACCCATGACCCATCATTGACAAAGGAAGATAGATCTTGAGAGTTTGCATGCAGGGCATCAAGCGATGGAAATATTGGCTTACCAAATCCAGCCCCATGCCTTTGGAATGAATTTTTCATCTCTTTTGACATTATCATTTTATTGGAAATTTTCCTTTTCATTTCTGCTGGTACCTTTTGGCTAAATAGTGACACAGGTACCATTTCTGCTGTTAAGCTCCACAGATGACGCTCAATGGCTTTGGTAGCAACAGCTGCCGCCTCTTGGTCAATTTTAGAATATGTTTTAAGATTCCTAATAAGTTCCAAGTCATTTATTGGAGCATCAAGGGCATTAGATGCCAAAAACCAATACTTAGCATATATCAGTGTACCAAACCTACTGAAACGATTTAGCTGCTCGGATTGAAATTTCGTCATTTTGCTGGGCAAAGCCTTTACTTGATCTTCCAATATGGATATTTTAATTGCATAAATTAATTTTGCCATCCATCGAGCTCTATGAATGGCACCAGGACGCACAAATTTATAATTGCCTTGACATCCATTCATATAAAGGTTAGTGAGGTTCAAGAGTTCCAGGTAATCATCTCGCGGATGGTTTGAGTTCTTTTGCTTCGCTAATTCGGCAGTCGCACTTATGGAGAGTTCCTTCGTTACATCATCTTTTTGGTCTAGAAACTTATACAAGCCCCCCAAATCTAAGAAATCCCAACACTGTCGAAACTTGGTAAAAATGGTAATATCCGGCGATTTTGACGGTTCTATTTTTAAGGCATTGAACACGTCAGAGAGAATAATTTCCATCACGTGATGCCGACATGCAGCCCACAGTAGTGGCTTCCTCAAATGCTGTTGCAGCTGAATGCAGGCTCCTGTGACATGCCCTGAAAAAAAAATATAGATTAGATAGGTATCAGTGGCTTGTCATGCCTAGGCCTATATGCACTATTAGACAACATACAATATAGGACAACACAACAATATAGATCTAAAACACAAATTGATCCACAATATAGATCTAAAGATCTATATTGTGTTTTTGAGCTATGTATCATTTTTACCTGTATTAACGGAAGTTGTATCAAAACACATTGCAGCAACATTGTCTGTGCACTTCCATTGCTTCAGTAGTTGATATGTTGCATCTCCGATACTTCGTGCCTCGCCTGATTGCAGCTTTGGAACACCAAGCAGTTTTACTGTTCCATTTCCTGAAAGTTCAGAAAAAATAGCAATGCAGCAATGTGTATTTTAGATGATTCTCTTTACTATTATTTTGTTTAGTACTAAATATACACTTTTAGTAATTTTACTTTAATAGCAAGCCACATTGGTTACTGAACATTGCTGTGCAATTTGCATGTTAAAATTTTTATGGACAAGAATTTGAAGGTTATAAATTACCTGAAAATAGTACTGGGAGACGTTCTTCTTCATGGTGTTTGTTGTTCAGTGTTCTCATCAGCTTTCCATCCCAGTGAACGGTTCCAATGTCTGATGGTTGCCATAAACCTCGGATTTTTTCTGCCATTTCCTTTACATTGGCTGCAGCTGCTCGAGATGCTGATGCATAAGACAAACTAAGTTTGTCAGTGTCTCCTCCACAGGCTTGCACAAATGCAGATATTATACCTACAGCAGCAGTTGGAGTAACTCCATGGGCCCTTGCCGCCACAGAAGTAACTCTCTTGTCTTTCAGGATATCATAGGGAATGAAAATGTCTTCAGTCTAGTGATGTTAAAAAACCATTTTTTTGTTTTTTTTGTCATTTTTTTTTTTTTTTTTAATAATTAATATAGATATTGCCAATTTAATTATAAGGTATACTTTTGCAATGATATATATTATAAAAATAAATAAATAAATAATAAAATAGGCCATATGGTACCAGTATAGAATGTCCTTTTCAGCCTATTTACAGAAAAAAACTGGCTTCTTTCTTGCTCTGAAAGTCTTGTATCTTGAGATCCATTAAACTTGCGAGAACACTGGCTGGGAGCTGACTGCCCATTGTCCAACCTTTCCAGGACTCTCCCATCCATGCCTCGGATTTTGAATCTCCCACTTAACTATCCTTTAGACCCGCGATGACATATTCCCCCCCTATGTGCGTGTACATAGGGATAGCCCAGGTTTTAAGTTTAGTATCTATCGGAAAATGACAAACAATTTGTCCTACGTACACTTTTACTCGGGACATGATACCCCCACTAAGAAGGCCATATTTTCATCAATGTTTCTCTGCGCCCTTAGGATCACCAGTCCGGAATACATCGATGCCGAATTGGAAAAAATCAACGGTATTGGAAGTGATTTGTGTTATCCATCTGCGTTTATGTAATCTTGTCTCAACAAGGCAAAACGAACTTTCTATCGTGTCAATATTAACACTGTACTTTGTCAAAAAATATTTTAGTACTTCCATTTTTCCCGGGCTTTTTAGGCATTGCTAATGTACTTAAACTTTTGGATATTAATGTAGTATTTTCATATAACAATATTGTGAAAAATATCATAGTAAAAAATAGCCCTACCAATAATTCAGGCATTATCTATAAAATTGGTTGTAAACAATGTGATTCCTTTTACATAGGTCAGACGGGAAAGGATTTGCACACACGTATAAAACAGCATCAATATTCCGTTAGAACAGGACAGTTGTCCAGTGCCCTTTTTGTCCATTTGTCAGAGTTAGCCCACTGTATTGATTGGAATAATGCTTCAGTTTTATTCCATTCAAGCAACATTGTTAATAGAAATATTCTTGAGTCTGCCATTATCCAACTTTCAAATAACTTCAACATAAGCAAAGGTCTTTTTCAACTCGATCCTGTTATTTTGAATTCCTTTAAAACAGATTTAGATAAGAAGGGTAAAACATTAAATCTTTGGTAAACTTGTCTTCTACTTTATTAACTTTTAATTTGCATTTTATTTTTTTAATATATCGAAACCTGACCATAGGCAGCAGTGTGTTAAAACCCGGGCAGAGTTCCAGTATAAATTTGTATTTTTATAATCCATTTGATCTTGTGCTAAAAATCTTTGGTAAACTTGTCTTCTACTTTATTAACTTTTAATTTGCATTTTATTTTTATATATATCGAAACCTGACCATAGGCAGCAGTGTGTTAAAACCCGGGCAGAGTTCCAGTATAAATTTGTATTTTTATAATCCATTTGATCTTGTGCTAAAAATTGATATTTTTCCTTACAAATCTGTATGCCTCACTGGTAATCCTTTAAGGTTTTAATTTTTTATTTTTTATTTTTACTTCTCTGTTTATTGTATATATATGTATGTATGTATGTATTTGTATATATAGATATGTATGTATATATATATATATATATATATATATATGTGTGTGTGTGTGTATGTTATTTATTTTTTCTTTTTTTCTTTCTGTAACCTATATATAGGCTTAACCTTTTTATGTACTTCAGTGTTCCTGAGGATGTCATTAGACGAAAGCGCTTGAGCACCATTTTGTGTTTCCTTTCCTTCGTGGTTTTATTCAGCATACACCCATATACATAAATACTTATATACACATATTTATATCTATTATATACCCATACATACGCATACATCCAGAATTCCAGATACATACGCACGCATACTCACATATATACCTACACAAACTCATACACCTCTATTTCGCCCTTTCATTACCTCCGAGATCATTTAGCACATACAGTAATATCCATACAGCCAAAAGAAACTGATTAAGCACAGACAGAGCAGCAAAGCTAGTATTTATATCCCAAAATGCAAAATTCCAAGAAAGTGAAGTAAAACATGGCGCTACATTGGCTTCGTCAACATCCAAATCTGCAATAAGTACCAGTACCTGTGATATTGAAACTATATGCTCTAATCAATCTAGTGATAATGATTCTTCACTGGAAATAGAATCAGATAATGAAAGTTAAACAGCATTAGGTTAACACAAAGGTTAAAGAAAGAGATGAATATTTTTATTTTTTTTATTTTTCTATTTGGAATATATATATACACACACACTGGTATTCTTGCCAATCACAATTATATATATTGTTTTATACCAGTATTATGTATTTTTTATTATGTATATTATACCAGTACCTGTGATATTGAAACTAGCATATATGCTCTACCCAATCTAGTGATGATTCTCCCATGGAAATGAAGGTTAAACAACATTAGGTTAACAAAAAGGTTCAAAAAAAGGTGAATATTTTCTTTTTCTATCTGGAATATATATACTGGTACTCTTGCCAATCAAATTATGTATATTGTTTGAAACGAGGAAGAATGTTTTATGTTCTAGTTAAAAAATATATATATATATAAAAATGAGGGTTTGTTTTTCCTTTCTATTATATACTTTTTGCGTGATTCAATTTTTCTAAAAGATGACTATATATACTAGGTATAACCGTATAAGCATGGTAGTATAGTAAATTATAGGTAATACTAATATACTTATTAGATTAAAGGAAGAAAAATATGGAATAAGTTTAAAACAATAAAAAACAAAAAAACAGACTACCTTCGTTTTAAACAAAAAAAAACAAAAAAAAAAATGACTCACATCACTAGTCTTCACCAGTTTTTTTAACTCTTTTGTGCATTCATTTTGGCTCCAAATCAAACTCCTCTCTATCAGAACCACTGTCTTGATCTTCATTGTTGTGTTTTGTTCCAGTGATAGTGTCAGCATCTGATTCATAATCATCTGTTGTCCAACTTGTGCTAGGCTGGTCTACTTTTTGCTTTTGATAGTATTCATTTCTTTTGGCCATTCTCTCATTCCGTTTTATTGCAGATATAGCATTTTTCTTGTCCAAAGAGCCAAATGATGCTATTCTATCAGACATCATGCTTTTGAGAAAAACTTTATCTTCCTCATTTGTAATAGTTTCCATGGCATTCTTTGGCCATAGAGGCATAGTCTTATCAAGTTTTTCCCGAAATTCGTTTATCTTTCTCATGTTGTTATCGCTCTCTCTTTTGTTGATTTGAATTTTTTGTAGGTTATTCACTTCGTCATGCAATCTCATTATATGCTCGGCAATCTTTTTTTCACTTACATGTATGCCGCCCTTTATATAAAATGGAACAACTTGTGCTGCAACTTCCTTTGCAGCTTGATAGAGAACTTTCTTGAAATAACCAGTGGATCTATCGAATTTGCTATTTTTATAAGAGAAGGAGCGATATACTTGCCCATAGGTGGGCAGGCGGGAACCTTTTATAATTTCGTCCATTTCTGTTGGCAGAGTACCGAGCAGAAACTGGCATAAGTCTTGTCTACCACGCACATTCATGAAAAACAATCTGTAACGTCATGCAATCTCATTATATGCTCGGCAATCTTTTTTTCACTTACATGTTGTATGCCGCCCTTTATATAAAATGGAACAACTTGTGCTGCAACTTCCTTTGCAGCTTGATAGAGAACTTTCTTGAAATAACCAGTGGATCTATCGAATTTGCTCTTTTTATAAGAGAAGGAGCGATATACTTGCCCATAGGTGGGCAGGTGGGAACCTTTTATAATTTCGTCCATTTCTGTTGGCAGAGTACCGAGCAGAAACTGGCATAAGTCTTGTCTACCACGCACATTCATGAAAAACAATCTGTAACGAAGCAAGTATTTTTAAATAGTGTGTTTCTAAAATAGTATATTTCTAAATAGTGTGTTAAATAAATAGCCTGGTAGTGCATACTACAAGAATAGATGATTGATACTGTTTAAATCCATAGTATTGAAAACTTTCACTGTGTAAACAACTTTGTTGTTGCTCACTCTATCGTGAAAAAGGAGAATTTCTCAAAAAAAATTTAATTTTCAATTAAAAAGTGGGAATGTGAAAATTTCAAAAATTGACCAAAAATTGGCACCATAGGTCTTAACTACACAAGAAGCAACAGCTCAGAACTGGGCAAAATCCACATCAGTTGGGGCGTTTGATGCACCCTACAGTGTTTGAGCTAGAGTAGGGCCGGCCAAATTGTTTTGTCAGTGGGCCACTTTATAAAAAATCAGAAGTCAAGTGGGCTACCTTAATATTTGATCATTATCACTAAAATATCATTATTAATAACTGCAAATAACCATTTATCAAAGTAAATTTATACTAAACTTTTGCCAAATTCAAAATCTTAAAAATTGCAAATAAAACTTCTGAATACAATGTTCTGTATGGTAAAGTGATCGACAAGAAACAACATCGAGGTGGTAGCAAAGTCACTAAGATTCTGAAGGGTAGGGAAATATTGGCATCTAAAACAAACAGTATATATCACTGATTGTGCATATAATAATTATTTTTTATTTTTTTTATTTAATTTTTTATTTATTATTTCTGAGGTGGGCAACCTCCAAAAATCAAACAGGCAATTTTTGGCCTGCGGGCATGGGGTTGACCAGCCCTGGTATATATCATTTCATGAATACCATTCACTTTTGCAATGTTTTAGGGGTGCATTAAAGTTTTTATAAAAATTGGATCTTAAAACAGAAAAAATTGCCTTTTTCCATCAATTTTTTGCCTAGGATCGTAATTTTAGTAAAGTTTTGACTATTTTTGAAGTATTTTAGCATTATATTTTGAAAACAGTTAAATTAAGTTGTTTTTTATCAATGTCTAGTAATGGTATTAAAAAATATTGAAAAAGATAAGTTCACCTTATTCATGAAAAAAGTGCACAAAATGTGCTTAAAACATGGAGAAAAACACTTTTTGGGACAAATTTTTCAATTCATTAAGATTGAATTTGTCAAATTTTTTGATGATTTTTGTCTAGTTTTCACAATATATTGAAAATGAGAAGGTTTATTGGCAGACTATAGTCCATATGACAGATATTACTAATACAATGACAGTTCATATACTAAGGATAGAAATATATACAATTGATTAGAAATAATACTGTAATGTCGAAGTTAAGTGGAGCTACAGACACATTTTCATACCAAGAAGTCCATAGCTTAGAGAATAAATGGCAGGAATCATGGATAGCTTGGATGATTGGGTTGGTTGATTTTTTAATTCTTTGCATTAGACTGTGTTGAGCATGTCTTGTTACCTCCGGGAAGCTCAGGACATTGCGGGTAGCAAACATTTGCGAAGCTGAGCATCTCAGGGGTAATTTATGTAAGAGTCTAAAAGACCTGTTGTACAGCAAATTTAGGGTTCTGCCAGAACCTTTTTTATAATTTACCCACAGTTGCTGTCTGTATATATTACTGCAGAAAGTACAAAAGAGTGCATCTTTAACTTCACTTGTACAGAATCAAAAGTTCCTTATGGTCATATTTGCTTCAGCACACAGGCTTCGAGATTTTCTTATCCGAGTCATCACTCAAGGAGCTGGTAATAGTTTGACCCAAATACTTAAACTCTTGTACTTCCTCAATTACCTCACCATTCATTTTAAACCTTATATCAGCTGGCTGATTACAGCTTTTAGGATGAAATTGCATAACCTTAGTTTTTGTAACATTAAAAAGAATATCATGTTTCTGCGAATACACTTTGCAGACGTTTAGTAGCTGATCCAGACCTTTAACAGGGGGACTTAATAACACCATATCATTGGCATAAACTAAGTTATTTATCCTTGTGTTATCTATACAACATCCTACTGTTGCCTCATTAAGTGAAGCAATTAAGCCATCAATATACACATTAAACAGCATAGGGGAGAGCAAGGAACCTTGTCTCACCCCGCAAGAGGAGCCAAAATACTCAGATAGTACATGCCCCACCTAACAGTGAAAGATTGGTAGGAATACCAAAATTTCAATAAATTTAATATGTACATGGGAACCTTCCTGTCTTCTAGTTTTGCAAATAAAATATTGTGTTTCACTCTGTCATATGCCTTACTTATATCAAGGAAACAGCTATAAATAGTTGAATTACTGTTAATGTATTTAGATATTGTTTCTTTAAGTACATAGATACACAGGTCAGTTGAGTGGGACCTTTTAAAGCCAAACTGATTAGAAGATGTCCATAGGAAATCATTTAATCAGACTAACAAGAGTGTTTTTAGTAGTTTCGAGAAGCAGGAAGCGACAGCAATAGGCCTGTAATTATTGCTGGACAGAATGTCTCCGTACTTATTTTTGACCAGGGGCAAGATATATACCCTCATGAACTTTGCAGGGATATAGCTATGAGCAAGCATGGCTGATAGGAGCAATGATATATGCAGACATACTACGTCATTTGCATATTTTAAGTGCTCATTCGATAAGTCATCTACCCCTGATGCAGAACCAGTCTTTAACTCTTTAATTAACCTCTTTACTTCAGAAAATTATATCAAAATATTTTCCCTTGTCCCTCCCACAATCGTTTCACTGCCATCTATCTTAAGATTATCCCTACTCACACTGTTAAGAATGTTAGAGTAGTGGTTTTTCCACAGCTTTGCAATTTCATCCTCCCTGACACCCCATTGATTGTCGGAGGGAGGATATTTTTGACACCCATTTGATTCTTAACAAATTTCCAAAATTTGTTGTTGTTATTTGTGTGAGCTTCATAGGCTTTTGATGCTCGAATAGACTCTTCTTCCTGTTTACATCGCCTTGTACAAAACCATAAACTAAAGTATTTTATGGCCTAATATTAGTAATTCCAGTAAAATATTTTGAAATAAATACAACTGTATAGCTTCTAATTTATGGTCCCATTTTCATTTGTAAGTGTAAAAATAGGCTAAATGTTGTGATTTTGAAGCTAAAATTTGTATACTATTTAATGTTTGTATATATCAGGGCCAGCCAAATTGTTTTGTCAGTGGGCCACTTTATAAAAAATCAAAAGTCAAGCGGGCCACCTTAATATTTTATCATTATCACTAAAATATCACAATTAATAACTGTTTATCAAAGTAAATTTATACTAAAGTTTTGCCAAATGCAAAATCTTAAAAATTACAAATAAAACTTACTTCTGAATACAATGTTATGTGCGGTAAAGCGATTGACAAGAAACAACGTTGAGGTGGTAGCAAAGTCACTAAGATTCTGAAAGGTAGGGAAATATTGGCATCTAAAACAAACAGTATATATCACTGATTGTGCATATAATTATTTTTTATATATTTTTTATTTAATTTTTTATTTATTTTAAATTTTTTATAGAATTAATATATTTTTTATTTATTATTTCTGAGGCGGGCAACCTCCAAAAGTCAAACAGGCAATTTTGGCCCGCAGGCATGGGGTTCGCCAGCCCTGAGCTAGTGTGTTGAGAAAAATACCATTAGATTTTTCTTACTGAGATATATGTCTGGTAATTATCTAACCTAACCAAACCCAGTTATTTGGTTGAATAAGTATCTGGCCCTATTATAAATTTTTTATTTTTTTTGTATATTTCAGAGAATTATATAATATAGATAATTTAAATTACATAATTAATTAATTTATATGGACATTCAAACATGTGAAGAACTTCGAACCTGCTATCCTGTTTAAAGGTAAAGCTATGTACGTATATAAGTACCTTATACTAGGCTATAGGTACTAACTACCCTATAGAATAAGTTCAGTTTTAAGAGTTAGATGAGTTTTAATAGAATTACAGTACTTAACTTTGTGTATTTATTCATCGTGTACAACAGTATGTACCCATGTGAAAATAAGCTTATTTAAACTTCGAGCAAGGATTTTTTTGGCATCTGTATTTATTCCAATCTGTAAATCAAACTGCACATTTTTTCTTGTTGTAGACCTCTGAAATAAGATCAGTAGGTCCGAAATTTCATTTGTCATCTAAGCAAAAATAGCTTTTAACAGGGTTAAATACAATGAATAATTATAATTGTATTTTTAATTAGTTGATCCTAATTTCCATTAATTGTAAGTGATTCAAAATAAAATAAAGGTAATTGTGATTGATTTTTGAACTATAACTGATGTAATTGATCAATTAATGTCAATTGTTAAAAATTATACCCCTAGATCTGGCAGTCATACATCATCCAATGAAAATAAACCTTTGATAGTTTATTTAGTTATACTTAGATATACAGGGTGTCCCATAAGTCTGGCATCATAGGAAAAATAATAAAAAAAGGCAAAACAAAAGCTTTTATTTACAGAATATGCTCACTATGTCCACCATTGTTTTCATTACACAAATTCAGATGTGATACCCAGTCAGCAAGCACATGGTGAATGATGTCAGGAGTAATGGTATTACATGCCCCAATAATGCGTTGCCGCAAATGTTCAACACACCTAATTTTCTCTGTGTATACCAACGCTTTCAAGTGGCCCCAGAGATAAAAATCTAGTGGCGTGAGATCCGAGCTTCTAGCTGGCCATTCCACAGGCCCTCGACATCCTATCCAATGACCAGGGAATTGTTGGTACAGGCATTCCCTTACTTGGGTGCTGTAATGTGCAGGAGCACCGTCTTGCTGGAACCATGTTGGGAAATTTCCTTCTTCGTTCGAGACACTGAGAAATGCCTCTTCCTTGAGCATATGTAGGTAGGTGCCTCAGGTGACATGTTCATCAAAAAAGAGGGGGCCTATGATGCGGTCTTTCCAAATGCCACACCATACCATCACCTGAGATGCACCTTGTTCCTTTGAAGAGGTATACCAGTGAGGGTTGTTTTGAGACCAGTAGCGGGTGTTCTGTCAATTTACCTCACCATTTCCATAAAAAGCAGCCTCGTCACTGAACAGAATGGTGGATGGAAAATTGGCATCCCGAGCATAAGAAATATATGAATTATGGTTTGTAGAAATAGAAAAATATGAATTTCTCCTATGATGCCGGACTTATGGGACACCCTGTAGATATATATTTAGATATATGGAATAGATAGTTTTGTGTAATTGAACCCAACCCTGGCTTTTAAGCTACATATGTTTTTTTTCTTTTTAGATAAACATGGATTTCAGCAGTTTGAATATGGGCAGGTTCTGTTGTGACCCATTTAAAAAACAAAGGAAAAGTGAAAAAAGGCATTCATGCATTGACTAAAAATTTGATTGATCAAAATCCTGAATTGAAACTAACAAATAATAATAAAGTATGTGCAACCTGTCGAAATATACTAGCAAATCGTCCATCCCCACTGCCTGAATGTGAACCACTTGAAAAATCACCACCCACCTCAAGTGCCCCATCTGAGCTAGAAACCATTGGAGATGTAGTTGAAATGCAGTATGAGCTTAGTAAATTCAATGCTTCATTGGCCACACTTGATGAGACCCCAATAAGGCCATGTAAACTCTGACAGCACTGGTTACGCAAAGAGAAAGTTGAGGAAAGTAGTAGTAGTTGTGAAAAGAAAGCTTGAACTTGCAACTAAACAACCAATTTTATGCAGTGACTCAGATGATACAGAACTGGAGATTCTTCAACAACTAAAAGAGAAATTTAATCAAGTGACAAGTCAAAATGAAAAACTGACAATTCTTACTATCCTGTTACATTACTAAATGATCAAGCATAGATGTGGCCTTCTTTATTTCTGACTGGGTCAAAGTGTGTCCTACCATTTGTGGTAACTGGACTCTCAATCATCAGCACGTCATTGGCATCAACTAGAAGTTCATCAGGTGGGGAAGGATGTACAAATGAGCGCGCAGGTCCATGGGGGTGAAGGAAGGTCAAGTTGACCTCATTGCTCTCTGGCTTGACATCTAAGATGCAGGCGAGATACCAGTGGGAATCATCATAGACTGCTAAGCAATAGCCTTTCATAGATGCCAATGGGATGTTGCTTCTCTGAAGATGGATCTTCTGGGTTTTGAAAATAACATAGGTTTTAGCAATGGGATATAATTTCAGAATATTTTGACATTCAATCATTATTCAGAGTTCCCACTAAATTATATCCTTGAAATTCTATGATGATTGGAGGTGAATTTCTATGACAAAAATTCGCAAGAAAAAGCTTAAAATTATATTTCTGAGTGAGGAATGGATTAATTGTATAATTAGGCATACCTGGAATGGTTTTTCGCATTTTTGAAGCATTTTTTCAACATCAGTTGATGGGATTCATACTCTTCTGTTGTCACGAAGGTGAAAGTGATTGAAGGGAGTGCTGTGACTGCAAAGTTATAGAGGGCCAATGGATCAAGGATGGGTTTGACACCTATTCTTTGGAGGCTAGCCCTGGCTGCAAGCCTCCACAGATCCGCCGATACTATCACGTGGCCCTTTACTGTGACTCATGGCATGGGTACATGCTGTTGTACACAATGAATAAATACACAAAGTTAACATGTTCACTGCCACCAGACCCATTTTTGCTTCAAGAGGCATGCTGTGCTATGTCTCCGACTCGTATGTGCATCCGCTGTACCATTCAAATTAAAGCTTTATAAGAAGCCACGGCGCTGCATTTTATTTAGTTTCTGCTCACTGGCACTGAGGAGAGGATGTGTTCTTGCTAATTCTATGCTTGGTTTTTGCTTAGGAAGATGAGTAAGTTTTTAGTGAACACATTTTACGAGCACAATGAAAAACCACCTACCCCTTCCTGTATGGTAAATGACCAGGGCTGTGGCATCGGCACAAAAAAAACTGACTCCAACTCCTCAATTTTTTGTCTATTTGACTCCGACTCCGAAGGTATATTAATTCTAAATCTGCTATGATGATAATTACACAAGAGGCATTTCATCACCACCACGTGAATCATCAGGCTACTTTTTAAACCCATAACCTGCAAAGTTTGAGTCTAATGGTTGTAGTGATGTCATTGTCTTTTTTATTTTTTATTTATGAAAAAACAAAATTCATTGAGCAGAAAACAAAAAAATAAAATTTAAGACTATGGCAAAATAAAAATTTCATTAAATGCAATAAAAAATATAAAAGTATTCCTGCAAAATTTATTGAACTAAGGCCAAGGGTAAAAATCTAAAATTTACGAATAACTTGTTCTTAGGAACAGAATTGCTTCTGCCAGATCCTCTTTCATTGAAGCCCTTAAATCTGATTTAATTATTTTCAGTGCGGAAAACACTCTCTCCACACTGACCTGAGTGGGTGGCATGGCTGTTACTATCATAGCTGTATCTCTTAAGATCTCTGGATATGCGGGGATGACTTCTTGTATTGTCAGTTTAGATGAGCGATCATATTTTTCCACTTCTTTTAGGCCATCAAAAAAATCTTGCTTAAATTTCATTAGTTTAACATCAAAAGGTTGCCTATGCACGTTTAAGCTGCGATGCTTTGCTTTTGAGCGTTCAATTTTATCTAAATATTTTTGAAAGTCTAATTCTTCATCATTTGAAGAGGATGAGAGGGACTTACTACTCATATCTTCATCCTGTGGTTCATGATTTTCAGGTAATAGCCCTTTTATATGAATTGCAACCTCGTAGAGGGCCTCTCTTGCTTTAGCAATTTGTTCTTTGGTCAACAAAATTTGGTTCATTGGATCTATGTAGACAGCAGCTAATAAGATCTCATTTTTCAGTAGCAGACCCTCTCTTTTCTTCATTGAGGATACAATTCCATCAGCAATTAATCCTCCAGTTTGGGATAGACGAAATAATAAATTTTTCCATTCCCATAGGAATGTACCAGGAGTTAAATCCTCTGCTTGCAACTTTTTGGTGACAGTATAAGGGTGAGCAAGCAGAGCTTCTAATTGTGTAACCTCCCTCCATTGAATTTCAGTTAGTGAAACATTGGGATTATCAATGTCTTCTAGGAAGGGTTTTAGATCAAGCAAATGCTTAATCATCATCATATGTGCTTCCCCAGCATGTCGCTTGGTCCAAAATAGCTCCCTTTCCTGCACTTCTCTGGATAATAGCATCAATTTTAGAGGTCCTGGCTGCAGTGGCTACTTGCCTATCAGAGTAGCTGCATGGCGATCTTTCAATCCCTCTCTTATTGCTAGCTGCAATGTATGTACAACACAACGCATATGTTGGATTAGAAAGAGCTTAGATGCTTCTTCAACAATATCATCTAAAATTTCATCGCTCTGTTCTGTTTGTGCTGTTTGAGAATGTTTCAGGAATGTCATTTTCATTAGCCACTTTTTCTTCATCAACTTTATTCAACTTTTCTATCGTGCTTAGCATGTTTGAAGCATTATCTGTGACAATACATAGAATCTGCTCTTTCTTAATTACAGTGTCTTGTAAAACTTCCTCCACTAACTTCTGAAGATAGTCGGTGTCATGATGTGCCTCGGTGTCCTTTACTCCCAATGTCTGAGTTACCATTTTATTGTTTTCATCAACAAATCTAGCATTGATGGCAAAATAGTTAACTCTATGACGCGTGGCTGCATCCATTTTAATAAACATGAAGCATCCCTTAAGAGTTCTTCAAAGTTCTTCCTTTTTATTTGTGGCTTCTTCAACTATAATTTTTCTGATACTTTGTCTTTCCAGAGAAACTCCAAGTTTCTTGGCCATTTCTCCATTTAGGCCTAGAAAGGCTGGTTGTGAAAATAAAGATAAGGCTATACCATTTCTTACCACCAGTTCGATGATGTGCTTCTTGAACTTTTCTGTGGTCATTGTCATGGTAACTTTGTCTGTAGTAAAGAATCTTGTAAGTGGTGCTTGTCATTCAGTAGATTTCTGATCTTTTGTTAAGTTTGAAGTAGTTGGAAGGTTTTTATTACTATCTTTCTCAATGACAACTTCTAAAATTTTGGGATGGAAATGCTGCAAATCTCTTCAAATTTGATGCTCTAGTTGGTGCATTTTTATCAGAGCCAGTAAAACCACTGATTTTTGCTTCACATAATTTTTCACCATCATCTTCTATCATACACTGACACATGAAATGTTTCCCTTCTGTGGTTATTGTAAAATATTCAAAAACTGCAGACTTTGTTGGAAGTGTCTTTGCCATTGTGAAAGGGGTTTTAGACTTGAAAGTTAAAAACTTATGAAATTTAGAAAGAACTCAAAATTAAATAAGCACTAAAAATAAAAAATATTATCTGAAAAGAAAAATGAATTAATGGCATTAGTGTCTGAAATGGAAAACATTGTGTTTATTATTTAAGTGGTTTAACCACCATAGCTGCCAGTGATATCACACACAAAAACATATTTTATTAAAATTTATATTGAGGTCGGAGTCGGTACATTTTTACTGACTCCGACTCCAGCAGCACCAAAATTGCTTCCGACTCCACAGCCCTGTAAATGACAATGAAATAAATAGCAAAAGAGACAATAAAAATATAGAAATACAGTATTCATCAGATGATTTATCAATATTGCTACGGTGGCGGCGTAGGCCGTAGTCCCCAAGTATCTGTTTTTCCAACCACCCAGCACCTTTTCACGTTTCTGGGTTCGGAATAGTCAAGAGACTGGGCAAAGATGTAATCTTCTCTGGTATCTAGGGAGGCCTCTCTGGTCAGTGGTTTATTTCCAGATTATTCAGGTCTGACTCGCACATTAACTGTAAAGGACTTCCCCCAGTGAAGGTGTCTCAATCTGACTCTCCACTGAGTAAGAGACCCAACCGCTCAGGGTCCAAGAAAGGGCTAGAATTCAAAGGTAGAAATTATAGAAGTAAACTACTAGTGTTTTTCTCTTTATTATATCTGAAATAAACAACTATTCAGTGTGACAGTATAAACATAACAAAAGGACTGGCAATGAATCGCACTTGACAAAACACCTGGAGCCCCAATAACCCTTCGTGAGATTTGGCAGAAAGGATAGAAAACAAGTGGGAGACAAGTACCGGAAATGACTTGCACAGAATGTTAACCCTTGTCCCAGCTTAACTACCCTCCAAACTTGACCCCCCCCCCCCCCCTTTTATGACCTGAGTTCCAATTCCTTTATTGGCTGGCTAGTTAGTAGGGTTAGGGTCACAGGCCTGATTTCAGGGCAGATCCAGTGGCCAACAGTGGTTGACACGAACTGCGTAGCTCCCACTGGATGGGACCCACAATCGAAGCCTGATGAATCCGGACCATGTGAGTTGAATCCAACTGGTTGCCTAGACAACACAAGATTATTAGTTACATGCACCAAGCACCATTAATCACAATAACAACAACATAACAGGCAATTAACCACAAACATTAACTGGAATCATGACTTCATAATTGATCACTGGAAAACATAATTTACTCATGAAATCAAAGCACATAAATAATAAATAACCAACATAAAAAATAACAACTATAAACATTGACAATTATGGCAAACCTATCTCACATGAGTTAATCAACCTATAATCAGTGCCAAACAAGCATGGGCAAAAACCTAACTCTGGTATAATATGACTGGTGACCTATAATAATGATAATTGGCTCTCTAGCTAGTTACATGACAGGGTGGCAAACCTATCTATACTCAGTCACAGTTTCAACAACCTATATATATATGTCTACTCTTAATAATAATAATTAACCATGATAATGATGGTGAAATACAAATGACCACCACCACAATAACTGGGAATAAAGATTATGAACAAATCTATTATACTCTAGCCAAGGATTACAAAGACCCGTACCTTTATAGGCTTTCCACACTTCCTTGGCTTCCAACAGGACACCTCAGTTTTGTAAATAATCTGGAGGTTAACACTAGGTTTTTATGAGCCTAACTGAACTCCTGCGGGAGAGAGAGACTTGTGAGAAGAACCAGATAGGACTTGAAAATTAAGGTGAGGTTTTTGTTTTGTGAAAAACTTCACAACTCCCAAAAAAGGGGAATTTGAAAATCAAGGGGGGGTTGTGAGAAACTTCACAACCCCCACATTCCTTCCCCCTAAGAAAAAACCCCTCTCACAATTCTCTCCTCCTTCATGGTCCCTAACAGGATAATGCATCTCTTGACAATCTAAACATGGGAGTATACATTATAAAAGTTATTGCATCAAAACCATGCTGACCCTCCCAGTTAGTTAACCTACACTTACATTAAAACTCATTAGTACCACAAATTATTACAGACTTATCTAATAACAATTGCTTTACTCAAACTGGCCAATTATAACAGAGAGGGAAAAACCATTTCATAACTAGGTCAACTTAGCCAAATTCCCAAATCTCATTATTGCAGTAATCCATTTGGTACCACTAACATCGTACATTAATTCCAAATATGTACATGGTAAATACTGGCAGTTTTTTTAAATTTTTTTTTTAGCACCACTTTTGTTTCACTTAATCTACACATTGTTCACTGGTATCACCACCTTGCTTCTGGCACAACCTACAGTTTCTACCCAGAAATCCTCCAACCCCTTTTGGGTCACCACATTCACTGTTTTTTCTTGCTTGATTCACTTCACTGTCTCTATTTCCCTTGACACTGGATCAAGAGACCAGGACCCATAAATTTGACTGTAGTGTTCTTCCCACACTATACCATGGGGAAAATCTGGAAATCTGGCTAATAACCCCTTTGTTCCTCCACCACTCCAGCCAGGTGTATTCACTCAAATCATCGGAATTCAAGTTGGGAGTTTTTTTTTTTTTTTTTTTTTTTAAATCAGAGTATCAGTAGGAACACTGGAACAGTGAAGAAGAAAAGAAGGAAACCAAATCAAGGCTAGAAGTGCCACTGTATTCTGGTCAAAGGAAACCAAATGAAAGAAAAGAATGGGCCAAATCTTTACTCTTGTTCTTTTTTTCTTTTTTCAAATGACTGGAATGTCAATTAGTAGCAAGTCAGTAGCATGCATCATCCCATATCTTTCCCTCAGAAGTTTATCCAGGCTGCTTACTCTCCTAGGGCAATTAATTATTGACCCCTTCAGAACAAAAGGTTCACTAACTACTAGGGTGTGACAGTTGCCCCAACTTTGTCCTACAGTGCTGTTCAAAATTTTGGTGTTGCATATTGACATAAAAAATACCCACGTGCAATTTTTTGAAGATTCATGCATATTCAAGTGAGCACCAGCAATTTGAAAAATAGCGATTTTGCTTATACGGCATACGCGCCTATATATGAGATTACACAACCATCGTAAGGGATATTAACACAAATCATTTGCATTTAGACTCAGCTTTGATGTATCTCCACCACATGCAGATACAAGGGAGTACACAATTGCACTCAGCTGGGTCGGCGAGATGTTGTTTCGAACACTGCATGAAACAAGTTCTGCCGACTTCAGAATATCATGGGGCACAAAAATTGAAACTCCCTCTTTCACTGTTCTCCGATGTTTTCTCTTTGGTTCAGCAGTGCTGGCCTCATCAATGTCATCGTCCTCATCAGAGCTAATAGGTTAATCAATATCAGCCTGTACATTCTCAGCATGATCACATTGCTCTCTCTCTTGTCACATCTGCCTTTTCTGTCGCTTCTGAACCTTTTCTGTGAGTACTTTGTTTACCCCAGAGTAGGTAGCTACTCTGTCACTTAGCATGCTTTTCATAAAGAGTATGTCAGTATTGATGGCATCTTGTTCGGCCTGAGTTTTCCCCTTTTTCGCAGCTGCCATGTCTTTCAACACTGTGTTCTTATAAAATTTCATCGTCAGGCTCAATTCTGATTTAAACTTCATAATTCCAGGATCATCAGTCCGTCTTCTATCCTCATTCTTTTTCATAAGCATCATGTAGGCTTTGTCATAGTAAGTTTTAATCACTCGGCCAATATTGTTCCTGCCTGTAATGGTCGGGACATTCGCCTTCTGGTAATGCAAAAGCACATTGTCAATGGTGGCATATAAAGCCTGGTCCCAATGCATATCCCGAAGGTTTGCTAACAGACATAGTAAGACCTGCCTATTAGTTGGCAGTTTGCAGCCCTTTATTTCCTTTTCTTCTCAGGGTACGGTGCCCAATAACATTCTGACATACTCATCATCTTGCCGTGTATCCATGATTAAATTCTCTATTCACAACATCAAATCACTGTCAAGGGAAAAGAAAAGAGCATCATTAAAATTAAATGCAATAAAATAATACGTGGAAAATTTGTGGGTCAGCGTTCCAGACCCAGAAATGAAAATCTGATAAAATGTGCTATTTTCACACTTATTTATGAAGTTCATAAGCTGAAATAGCAATAAATGCAAAAAACCACTTTTTTCTACGTGAAGGTCAAAATATGAAAATAAAAACCCACTCTAATAGACAAAGTTTATTTCCATAGTGGAAATAAACTCTGTCTATTAGAGTGGGTTTTTATTTTTGAAATAGCAATACTTGCTGGTATGACGGACTGACGGTGCTAGCTCAAACATGCACCAATCTCCAAGAAAATTTACAGGGGTGTTTCCTAGATAAATACACAACACTAAAACTTTGAACAGCATTGTAGGACCATTTTTTGATTTTTGATTTTTGGAGGGCAACGGTCACACCCTACTAACGACCCCTCCCCTGGTTATACACCCAAAATAAAGCAGAAATCAATGAATAATCCATTCTTACATCCCTTTTGAGTGCCGAGTACATTTGGTAATTCTGCCAGATTGCCACAGGAGCGTGTGAATGGCCGGTTGAGCCCTGACTGGGGTAAGTTAAGTTTCTCTGATCGTGAAGTCTTGGTCCCAGCTTGGAAATGACGATGATGGCTAGTCCAGGCACGAACCTTTTGTCTATACTCATTTAGTATCTCCTGACATGTGGTGAATCCTGACTGCACAGGGCTAAAACTAACATGGCAAGACTGAGATTGAGGGACTTGAGGTGAGCTGGGCATGGAATTGGTGAACCCAAGGAATGAATTCTCCAGAGTACTCAATGCATCATTAGCTAGGTCTAGCGACTGTTGTACAAGTCTCAATGATTGCTGGGCCAATTTTAATCCATCCAATGGAGCATTGTCCTCCAGTGTGTCCATATGTTCATGCGAATCTGTCACATTACCCTGGACCTCAGTTTCCCCAGACTCATTTTCAGAACCAGCACCCCACAACTGATTTTCTTGAAAGGGGGGTATGGTTTGGGGACTCATGAGGCAAGACTCACTCATGGGAGTACTGGTGAAAATTGATTCTAATGACCCTACCAAAATCGGAGAGTTCTCATAACCAAGTGAAGGTATATCATTACCTTCTGACTCCTGTATAGTTCGAAAAACTTGCTCCCCCACTGGAAAAGCCCCGGCCTGAATCTCCTCAATGGGTGTCTGAAAATTGGTCTCCCCTGAATGCTGAGTAACTGGAGGCACATCTCCACAGTTTAGCTCCACTGGCGGACACCCCCCTTCCATTCCAGCAGTTGTCTCAGCACTAAAATTACTGGTCCCAGCATACTCCCAATACTCTACCAAAGGGTCTCTCCAGGTAATACTTTTTTGTCGCGCATTCAGGAGTGTATTCAACCGGTGATATTTCTCTGAAGAAGAGAGTTCCTCATCCGTATCCGAAGCACTGGTCCCATCACTGGAGTTCCCCATGAAAGCTACCCGGGATTCCACTTCAATATCAGACAGTGATGTTGACTATAATCCGAGTGAAAGTGACATTGACAATGAGGCTGATGTTGATGTTTCAAACGCAGGTAGTACTTCTAATGCTTTTGATCAAAATGATAATGAAAATGATATTTTAGAAACAAATGAACGCAGTGATAATGAAAACAACTTAGATGTAAATCAAAGTAGTGCGCCGACTTGGAGAGATGATTCACAGAGTATGAAAGACTTTATTTTTTGTGGAAGCCCTGGGTTGAAAGTTGATATTCCTGAAAATAAGTCTCCATATGAATTTTTCTCTCTGTTTGCAAATGATGAGTTTTATAATTTGTTAGTCACTGAAACAAATTATTATGCTAAAGGACTCGTTCAGAACCAAACAACAACAACAACAACAACAACATCCCACCAGGATGAAGACTAATGCTCATGGCAAAGCTATGAGAAAATGATGTTGGGTGTGCTTTGAAGAAGGGGAACACAGGCACTACATACTCATGTGAGAAATGTCCAAAAAAGCCAGCTCTCTGTTTGGAACAATGTTTCAAAAAGTACCATTGTAAATACGGTAATGAAACTATTTTTTTGTATACGGATGTGTATTTTTTCATGCATCATTTTTATCATGAATAATTCATAAGTTAGACTAGGAAAATTTTACTTTTTTCATATATGGAAATTTATTTTTATAACAGTGCACCTGATTTGTTTAAAATTTTACTTTTCTAAAGTGCCATTTTTTTTTAGAAGCAGTAGTATTATTTTTATCATTTATATGAATGAAATTGATAAACTGTTGATAAGTATTTGTGTTTTCCCTTTGTTTCTCATCTAAAGATTGGTATGCACATATGCGTCATGTGGCATTAGGAGAAAAAAATACCAGACAGTGCCGAGGACGCATATAAGCATCATGCCTTGAAATTTACTTAGCACATTTCTATGTACCATAAAAAGGTATTATCAATTAATAATGAAAGTATTTAAGGATGATGATTAAAAAAAATGAGAAGGCATTATGCAAATACACAAAATCCCATGGTGGCAGTGAACGTGTTAAGTAATTCTATTAAAACTCGTCTAACTCTTAAAACTGAACTTATTCTATAAGGTACTTATATACGTACATAACTTTACCTTTAAACAGGATAGCAGGTTCGAAGTTCTTCATACTTTTGAATGTCTATATAAATTAATTAATTATGTAATTTAAATTACCTATGGTATATTATATAATTCTCTGAAATATACAAAAAAATAAAAAATTTATAATAGGGCTGGATACTTATTCAACCAAATAACTGGGTTAGGTTAGGTTAGATAATTACCAATTTTTTTGAAAATTAGCAGATATTGTGTATCTCAGTAAAAAAAATCTAATGGTATTTTTCTCAACACTAGCTCAAACAGTTCCAAAGTTTGGTGGAAAAGGGTACTTTGTCAAAATGGAGGTCGGTATGGTCCACTGAAATAGCTGTAGCATCTAAACTAACTTAATCAACACTAAAAATCTTGTTTTAGGTTAAGGTAGACATGTGTACCCAAAATTGGGTGAAAGGAGAAAAAAAATAGGTTGTGCATCAAATGACCTACACAAGTTCAAAGGTAAAAAATAAGATCTTTTTTTTTTTTACCACTGAGGTAAAATATGAATAGAAACAAAGTTGTAGATCTGCTTAAAAGCTTTAAAATAAATAGTGTTCAAATGGTCTCTGTAAGTCCAATAGGAGTGGAGATATTTCATGTTGAAATATGGTGACATTAGAAATTTACCTTTTTTTACAAAATTCGAAGGGCCATATCTCCAGAACCATATGACCTAGAGTGTTGAAACAAGTGTCATTCTGTTTTTCTCACAGAGATCTATAAGTGTGCCAATTTAAAAAAAAATTGGTGATGGTCACATTTTTTTGCTGTTGAACTGACATGGAATGACCCTAATGAAAATCCCCCCCCTCCTCTTTTATTTTTATTTTTGACCCCCACCCCCCTAGGCAGTGAAATAATAAAAAAAATTAATTTCTTAAACTTCCATTAATTGTTAAAAGATACAATGAAAAATGTGGGTATCAAGTTGCAAGATATTTTTAAAATTATTAAAAAGATATGTACATTGTGAAGTTTTGACATTTTCATGCCTGCTGACTAAAATAGAGAACTACAAATGATATATTCACATGGATGAAAATAAACAGCAAAAATACAAATTGAACACACACACATTACATCAAGTTGATTCATAATTACACAAGTTTTTTCAACTCATTTTCTGGGAAAACATATTGAATACGCATTGTTCCTGGCTTTAAAGTTGGTGTGCTTAATAAACCTAAAATTTTACCTCTTGATATGTGGCATGTATCTCTAATTTATGGAAAGTAATAGTAAACACTATATCCTGATGGGTGCAAAAAGCTAACCTCAAAATCATCAAATTCCTCATTACAGGAATGTACAAATCCCAACCATTTCTGATCATTGTAAGTACAAACTATGTACTCTCCTATTTTTGGATTAACTTCAACATTATCTTCACCCAGAAAAGCTTTGCTTATAATCCTCACCTCACCAACTTCATCAGAAGATAATTCAAATGTTTTTGTTATTTGCATTAATAGGTACAAATCTGTGGAATTTTTGTGTTCCTGTTAGCCGCATGCTTTTGTCATATGTCACTTAAAAATTTTTCCATAGCTTCAATTTCTTCAGAATTTATTAAAAAAAAAATTTACCGTATTTCCCAGTGTATAACGCACACCCTAATTTTGAAGAGAAAATTTAGGAAAATAAAAATTTAGGAAAAAATATACCTTCTACCTCACTTCACATGTACAATTTTAACGAGTTAATTATAATGCAGGGTGATTTTTGGAGTATTTTGGGGGGAAAAGAAGTGTGCGTTATACGCCGAGAAATACGGTATACTGTCACTTATATTGTTTGAACAAAATTCAAACGTGTCTTCTGGTGTTAATATTTGATTTGTGAATGTTCTCTGCATACTCGCTCTGGATACAGATCTTTTCACTGTACCCCCAATCCCATCACAAGCGCTCTTACCATGGCTTGTGGCAAAGAAATGCCACTCACATTCCAGTCCAAAATCTTCTTCATGTTTACAAATGTTAACAAAGTTGAAATGATTTTTATATTGCCCTGCACATCCATCAGTAAAATAATGTAATTTTTTGATATGAAGGTGGGATTTTCTAATAGGTATGAGTGTATTTAAAAGTGTAAAACATTGTCGTGTTATGTTTTGTATTTGGAGATAAAAAACAATAACTTGAATGTTTTGTTTCATTACTTTCTGGTTCCTTATAATATAACACAAAGGGATGTACTGTGCATTGGGTATTTTCCCAATGAAAACCTTGGGCTGCATCCTGTACTACAAATGAGCAGTTTTCTGAAAAGTCACCAAGAACTACAGCTGTATGGCTGTTTAAATTATTCTTCAAGTTTTTTAGAAATGCACTCTGATTCTTTGCTATAAAGTGATGACGTGTCAATTTGACAATTTTTGTGCTTAATGAATTTATAAAATCATCTACAGATTCTGTTTTTTCAACCATATTGCATCGATCTGTAGTAACCCATTGTTTATATTTTATTTCCTCACATTCAGGATCATTAACACTTTGAAAAGTGAGCAAAAAATTCTTAATACCTTGTTCTTTTGGACAGAGATTACATATTTGCATCATGCAATTCCTGTTGTTGACATCACACACTGCTTTCTCCAACCCTTTGACACCCAAAGCTGAGAATTGTATTTTGGCATTCTGGTGGTATGTATAATTTAGGGTGTCAATTTTGTCAACTTTTTTCAAATCAATTTTGGTAGTGAAAATAGTGTCTTTTCATGTCAAAACTTGAAATTGGCCAACCAAAATGAAATAAAATAACCCTTACCTACATCAATTTTACCTTAAATTTTCAGAAATTGACTCTCTTACTAAATAATAGGACATAAATTGATTAACTATTCATCTGTCACAGAATTATCCCACTGATCGCATATGGATTGTTTTCAAGGTCATATAGTTGTTGTACAATGTACAAGTCACAGCATGAATAGAACTGTCCCTCACTCTCAGCCCTCAGTTGCCTCTTAGATGTCATAGATGGTGGTTTGCTGTTATTGCTCTTGTATCTACTTCATAGTTATTCTACTAGATGAATACTACAGTTTAACTGTAAGTATGGATTATTGATTACAATTATTTATTATCATCATATTCTTCTGTGTAATTATGTTGTAATCCCATGAAATATTTTTTTATTGAATTTTAGAACATTGAATGACTAAACTTTGAAACATCGTAATTGATATAAAATACTTAAATGTTTTTCTTTCTTTTCAGATATTCCTAAGATGTCAAAATTGAAGACAAGAGGTTAGTCATCATGCCACTTGAGCCTGTTAGTCGGTACAGGCAAGGAGCTTCCCGTATCAGAACTACCAACAGTGCGAGACATGCTGAGACTAGGGTTACTCCTTCGTGAACAAAATACAAAGGATAGAAGGAACTACACAGAGAAAGAGCTCATAAGGGACATGATTCTCCCTTTTCTGCATCAGTGGAAAAAAGCTAATGTGTTATTCAAACCACCTGTACTCAATCAGTATAGAACTATTGAGCTAAAATTAACAAAGCAGTTGAGACATCACTTGGTAAAGGAAAACTAGCAAAGAAAAATAAATTTCTGCACACACTTGATACTCTTCTTGACATTTTTAACTGCCAGTGTCCCATAGAGTTGTGTTCTGAAGCCAATTGTTCTCCCTCATGCAGAAGAGAACCTCACCCTCACATTGATTGTCACTGTCCTCATGAGAAGAAGATCCCTGTTTTGGAGCTGGCTTTCATAAAGGCGCAGAGAACAAAGGCAGGAGGCCAAGGAAGTATGCAGATTGGTTCGGTAGATTATTCAGAAACCAAAAAAACAGATTGTTATTGCTAAGAAAAAAGAGAAAATCTGAGAGAGGGAAGAAAGGAAGAAAAAGAAGTGAAGAAGTCACCCAAAGAGATGAAGAGCTCTATCAAGAGATTTCTCACTTCTTTGAAAGCTCTTCAGATGAACAGAAAGAAGCAACATCAGATGATAGCTCCAAAATGCCATCTGAACCTTTGCTGAAGAGAATGAAATACAACACTAAAGACATCTCAAACATTGCCCTTGCCAGTATTCACCACCATATGGGGCTACAAGAGACTGCCGAGATTGCCACTGCCACTTCGATAAATGCAGGCCTCACTGGCTGAGAGGATACATCCTTAGTGATAGATCATAATAAGATAAGAAGAGCACAAGAAAAAATAATGAAGGAAATATCTGATCAGCATGAAAAAGATTCGAAGGAGGAAGGTCTCTCTCGCCTTTTGTTTTTGTTTGATGGAAGAAGAGATGACACAAAAGTTCTCCTAGAGGTAGAGGGAATGGACAGAAAGTTTCCCAGTCTCATCAAAGAAGAACACTACTCTGTGTGTTCCGAACCTGGTGGCCACTATTTGTTTCACTTTGTTCCTGAAGCAGAAGTAGAAGGCAAGAAACATGCAGAGGCAATTGCTGATCAAATAATATGTTGGCTTCAAGAAAGAAGACTTGACAGTTCACTGCAGGCCATTGGTGGAGACTCAGCTGCGGTGAACACTGGATGGCATTGGGGTGTTATGACGCATTTAGAGAAAAAACTTTGAAGAAGGCTTGTTTGGATTGTGTGTGATTTGCACACAGGGGAACTACCTCTTCGTCATCTCATCCAGGAACTTGATGGTCCTACAAAGAGCAACAACAAGTGGTCAGGCCCCCTTGGCAACATGCTAGATGAAGCAATGGAATTAGAAATAAATACAAAATTTCCAAAGGTCGAAGTAGGCCCTCCCTTTCCAGTGTTGTCTGAAGAAGTTATCAAAGACCTCAGCACGGATCAATCTTACGCTTATCGTATTGTTCAAGCAATCAGATCAGGAGAGTTGCCTCAAAATCTGGCTCTCTTGGAGATTGGACCCGTAAGTCACAGTCATTGGTTAACTACAGCGATTCATTTCTGCAGGATTTGGGTTTCCAAACATGCACTGAAGGGCAAAATACTACAGAATTTGATGTTGATTGTTGAATTTATTATTGGGTTTTATCTTCTTCATTGGTTCAATGTAAAACTTAATCCAATGTGGATGGAAGGGCCCAACCACATCTTGTTTCAATTACAGCTACTGAGAACCTAAAGGAAAGTAGTGGTGGACATCGTGTTACCTGTGGTGAGAAGGTCCGCTTGGTATGCTAGGCCAGAGACAGTTTTGCAAGCAATACTCTGCAGCCAATGTACCAAAGAGCGAACTGAGGCTGTGGAAATCATTCTAAAGCTTAGAGGAACATCACTAGATGACCAGCTGGGAGACTGCTCTGTTCAGACAAGGAAGGTACCTCCGATAAACATCAATGCCACGAAATTGTCAGAATTAGTTAACTTGAGTTTGGAAGTTTTGGAGCCACCACTGACAACATATATAACAAACAAAGATTTAGCACAACTTAAATAGGCCCCAATGCAAGTGCCAAAGTGGCCTTCTCACATTCAGAGTGTGGAGAGATGTGTGAAAATGGTCACAGAAGCAGCTAGTCAAGTTTACAGTCACGAGAGGCGAGAAGGCTACATCAAAGCGCAAGTAGCAAGCCGAATGCTGATGTCAAGGAACCGCAGCAAAAAGGACATGACTGCATTGGTCACTTTCAACTAAAGACTCTGAATGATATCTTATTGCCACTTTAAATGTTGATAGAATGTTTGCGCACATTTGTTATTTTGTTACGAATTTATGGAAAAATGGAATTTTTTAATTAAAATTGATGTAGGTAGGAGTTATTTTTTATTGTTTTTGAAGCAAGGGTATTATATTGTATGCCAAATGATTACATTAAATTGCTACCAAATCACATGATTTTTAATTTAGTTATTTCACCCCCAAAATTGACACACCCTGATATATATACACACACAGAATGGGTACCAGCAGCTCCAGCTGAAACACAATGTCTGGGGCCAAGGCTGGCAAAACTAGAGAAGCCAATTTGCGGACTATCTGGATTATTTTTATAGAGACTAAAAGCTTCTTTCAGATTCATTAACCATTTTTTTCTGCACAGATTTTTATACCCACTTTCATTTTTGATACTCAGTCTTTGTTTTATATTTCTGCTTTTCTTAACTAAATATTCCATTGTCTGAAATAGATTTATAGTTTTTGATATGGTAAATGGAGATAATGTCAATATTTTGAGTTTCCTCTCACAACTGTCAGTAGAATGGAAAGCTTCAACCAGTTCATTCATGAGATGAATCATTGACCTGAAACAAATTCATGAATATATAATAGCTATAAACAAAACACTACATGTGCATATTAAATTTTTTGGATTATAATGTTGATTTCAAGTGTAACAAAATGAGCATTCTTTGAGATAGTCAAATTAAACCAAAAATTATTTTGTGACCAAATGAATTCCAAATGATTTAATGGGCCCATTTGATCTCCAATCTTTAGGGAGTTGTGCTTCTAGTTTCTACTATCAAAGGTGAATACCTACATTTTGTTTTTATGCTTCAGTTTTAGTATATTCCTACTTAATAATAGCGTATCATTTTAAAATTCATACCTCTGAGTTTCATGATCCAACTTTGTAGCTTTTGATGGGCTTGGGATCTCAATTTCTAAACTTGTTTCTAGCTTTCGTTTTAAAGAATGATGTGCTTTTTCTATTGTTTGAATAGCTTTTGCTTCTTTTCTTGAGGAACCCAAACCATCTGAAATTTTTTAATTAATAAATATTTGACTCCACTTGATATATATGGACAATAATAATTAATATGTCAACATATTAATTTCATAAGTAATGAAATTAATATGTTGACATTAAATTTATTAAGTTTTTCAGCAACTGCTGAAAAACTGTCTTGAAAGTAAATGCATTATAAGTAAATAATATAAATAAAAAAATTATAAATATAAAAAGTACCTATCATTAAATACTTAATGCTTCTTCACTGGAGTCACAGCAAGACTTTCTAGAACTTGAGAAACCACCTCTTTGGCATTACTTGATATACTTGGATCATATTCATCGCTTTCTGAAATAACATTCTCAGAAGACTGATTGTGATCAGACTCTTCACTTTGTGATGTTGATAGCAACTTTGGTCTCTGGGTCAATAATTTTCTACAGTTGCTACATAGTACAGTATTCCTTTGTAGTTTCCATTTACATCGATCATAAAGTGATTGGCTGATGGCTCTTATATCCTTGTGTATCTTTTTCTTATGTTTTTGTAAAGGATCATCACAGTATCTAACCATTTTTCATTACTAAAAATATACAATTGTAAATCTCAAAAATAAGATATGATTTGACTCAAAATAAGCACATCTGTAATAAAAATAAGCATAATTAACAAACATTTGAGAGAGAGACTGTGTGAATATGAGTTATACATAGTATGTAAATATATCATTTGTAGTTCTCTATTTTAATCTGCGTAAAAATGTCAAAATTTCAATGTACATATTTTTTCAATAATTTTAAAAATATCTTGCAACTTGATACCCACGTTTTTTATTGTTTTTATCTTTTAACAATTAATGGAAGTTTAATAAATGAAAAAAAATTTTTGGATTTCACTGTCTAGAGGGGGTGGGGGTCAAAAATAAAAAAGGGGGGGAAATTTTCATTATTGTTCTACACATTTGAATGTGATATCATTTAATAGATCTCTTCATGCTGATTCTAAAAATGTATAGTTTTATAGGTCTACAACAAAATGTTTGGGAGTTATTGCCCATTAAAGTTAAGTGGTAAAGTGGGGGGCCCATATCTCAAAAACTATGGGTCATAGAACTTTTTTATTTGAACCAGTGAAATCAGCACCCGGAAGAACCCCATATGTCAATTTTCATTAAAATCTGGGTTGGAGTGGTGACAAATTTTTTAGTTTTGGGGTGATTTGTCCTGAAATGCCCCATTTATCTTTATTAAATTTCATTTTGGGAACTCTTTCTACTGTAGCAGTTCAAGATAATCTCGGGTCTGGTCCTCTTCTGAAATTTAACCCAACAGAAATCACTAAAATCAGTGGAATGAAAGAATACCCTGTTATTTCTGACTCCACTGAAGACCCTTCGGATGAAAAGGGGGAAAGTGGCTTGGTTTTGAAACTTAGGTTTGTTGAACCATGCTAATAGGAACATTCATTTTCTGAATTCTAGGTTTGATTTTTAATTTCTTTACAGAGTGGTTAAAGAAGAAATAGTTGATGATGATGCTCCTCTCCCTTGTTTCAATGGCCGTGTGGTATCATGGGTGAGAATAAATGTATATTTTTATCCTATTTGTATCTGATTATTATTACATACACCATAATTTGACTAACATAGGCCTACGCAAGATTTTTACAGCAAACCTATGCAGTATTAGGGTGTGTCAATTTTGGGGGTGAAATGACTAAATTGAAAATCATGTGATTTGGTAGTAATTTAATGTAATCATTTGGCATACAAAATAATATCCTTGCTTCAAAAACAATAAAAAATAACTCCTACCTACATCAATTTTAATTCAAAAATTCCATTTTTCCGTAAATTTGTAACAAAATAAATGTGTGCAAACATCCTATCAACATTTAAAGTGGCAATAAGATATCATTCAGTCTTTATTTGAAAGTAACCAATGCAGTCATGTCCTTTTTGCTGCGGTTCCTTGACATCTGCATTTGGCTTGCTACTTGCACTTTGATGTAGCCTTCTCATCTCTCGTGACTGTAAACTTGACTAGCTGCTTCTGTGACCATTTTCACATATCTCTCCACACTCTGAGTGTGAGAAGGCCACTTTGGCACTTGCATTGGGGCCTATTTAAGTTGTGTTAAATCTTTGTTATACATGTTGTCAGTGGTGGCTCCAAAACTTCCGAACTCGTTAACTAATTCTGACAATTTCGTGGCATTGATGTTTATCAGAGGTACCTTCCTTGTCTGAACAGAGCAGTCTCCCAGCTGGTCATCATCTAGTGATGTTCCTCTAAGCTTTAGAATGATTTCCACAGCCTCAGTTCGCTCTTTGGTACATTGGCTGCAGAGTATTGCTTGCAAAACTGCCTCTGGCCTAGCATACCAAGCGGACCTTCTCACCACAGGTAACACGATGTCCACCACTACTTTCCTTTGGGTTCTCAGTAGCTGTAATTGAAACAAGATGTGGTTGGGCCCTTCCATCCACATTGGATTAAGTTTTACATTGAACCAATGAGGAAGATAAAACCCAATAATAAATTCAACAATCAACATCAAATTCTGTAGTATTTTGCCCTTCAGTGCATGTTTGGAAACCCAAATCCTGCAGAAACGAATCGCTGTAGTTAACCAATGACTGTGACTTACGGGTCCAATCTCTAAGAGAGCCAGATTTTGAGGCAACTCTCCTGATCTGATTGCTTGAACAATACGATAAGCGTAAGATTGATCTGTGCTGAGGTCTTTGATAACTTTTTCAGACAACACTGGAAGGGGAGGGCCTACTTTGACCTTTGGAAATTTTGTATTTATTTCTAATTCCGTTGCTTCATCTAGCATGTTGCCAAGGGGGGCCTGACCACTTGTTGTTGCTCTTTGTAGGACCATCAAGTTCCTGGATGAGACGACGAAGAGGTAGTTCCCCTGTGTGCAAATCACATACAATCCAAACAAGCCTTCTTCAAAGTTTTTTCTCTAAATGTGTCATAACACCACCCTGCCATCCAGTGTTCACCGCAGTTGAGTCTCCACCAATGGCCTGCAGTGAACTGTCAAGTCTTCTTTCTTGAAGCCAACATATTATTTGATCAGCAATTGCCTCTGCATGTTTCTTGCCTTCTACTTCTGCTTCAGGAACAAAGTGAAACAAATAGCGGCCACCAGGTTCGGAACACAGAGTAGTGTTCTTCTTTGATGAGACTGGGAAACTTTCTGTCCATTCCCTCTACCTCTAGGAGAACTTTTGTGTCATCTCTTCTTCCATCAAACAAAAGGCAAGAGACCTTCCTCCTCCAAATCTTTTTCATGCTGATCAGATATTTCCTTCATTATTTTTTCTTGTGCTCTTCTTATCTTCTTATGATCTATCACTAAGGATGTATCCTCTCGGCTGATGAGGCCTGCATCTATCCAAGTGGCAGTGGCAATCTCTGCAGTCTCTCATAGCCCTGTATGGTGGCGAATACTGGCAAGGGCAATGTTTGAGATGTCTTTAGTGTTGTATTTCATTCTCTTCGGCGAAGGTTCAGATGGCATTTTGGAGCTGTCATCTGATGTTGCTTCTTTCTGTTCATCTGAAGAGCTTTCAAAGAAGTGAGAAACCTCTTGATAGAGCTCTTCATCTCTTTGGGTAGCTTCTTCACTCTTCTTTTTCTTCCTTTCTTCCCTCTCTCGGATTTTCTCTCTTTTCTTAGCAATAACAATCTGTTTTTTGGTTTCTGAATAATCTGCCGAACCAATCTGCATACTTCCTTGGCCTCCTGCCTTTGTTCTCTGCACCTTTATGAAAGCCAGCTCCAAAACAGGGATCTTCTTCTCATGAGGACAGCGACAATCAATGTGAGGGTGAGGTTCTCTCTTGCATGAGGGAGAACAATTGGCTTCAGAACACAACTCTATGGGACACTGGCAGTTAAAAATGTCAAGAGTATCAAGTGTGTGCAGAAATTTATTTTTCTTTGCTAGTTTTCCTTTACTAAGTGATGTCTCAACTACTTTGTGCCACAGCTTTGTTAATTTTAGCTCAATAGTTCTATACTGATTGAGTACAGGTGGTTTGAATAACACATTAGCTTTTTTCCACTGATGCAGAAGAGGGGGAATCATGTCCCTTATGAGCTCTTTCTCTGTGTAGTTCCTTCTATCCTTTGTATTTTGTTCACGAAGGAGTAACCCTAGTCTCAGCATTTCTCGCACTGTTGGTAGTTCTGATACACGAAGCTCCTTGCCTGTACTGACTAACAGGCTCAAGTGGCATGATGACTGACCTCTTGTCTTCAATTTTGGCATCTTAGGAATATCTGAAAAGAAAGAAAAACTTTTAAGTTTTTTATATCAATTATGATGTTTCAAAGTTTAGTCATTCGATATTCTAAAATTCAATGAAAAAATATTTCATGCGATTACAACATAATTAGACAGAAGAATATGATGATGATAAATAATTGTGATAATCAATAATCCATACTTAGTTAAACTATAGTATTCGTCTAGTAGAATAACTATGAAGTAGGTACAAGAGCAATAACAGCAAACCACCATCTATGACATCTAAGAGGCAACTGAGGACTGAGAGTGAGGGACAGTTATATTCATGGTGTGACTTGTACATTGTACAACAACTATATGACCTTGAAAACACTCCATATGCGATCAGTGGGATAATTCTGTGACAGATGAATAGTTAATCAATTTATGTCCTATTATTTAGTAAGAGTCAATTTCTGAAACTTTAAGGTAAGATTGATGTAGGTAAGGGTTATTTTATTTCATTTTGGTTGGCCAATTTCAAGTTTTGACATGAAAAGACACTATATTTTCACTACCAAAATTGATTTAAAAAAAGTTGACAATATTGACACACCCTAATGCAGTATATGAAGTGCCTTTTACAACCTAAGCTTTGAACATATTTGATGTAGTGCAGGTATCCCTCAATTAAGGCAGTCATTGCATTCCTGAAAATTGGTATGTTAGACAAAAATGAGTAAAAAGAAAAGAATTTTCCCATAAAAAATAATAAGGGTGGGTTATGTTCCTGATGGGACTATTTACAAGATTATTTTTTAATATTTATATTTTATAGGTAGCTATTATTTTAAAAAGAAAATGTTTAAAACATGCACAATCATTAAATACATTAATATAAACTCTTGCATATACCTTGCTCACCACCAAAAATGGTTGAGATTTAGGGTTTGGCAGGCTGCCTGTGCGATTGCACAACAGCCCATTAAATGGGGGATACCTGTATACATATTTTATATTTATATAGGTTATAATTATTTGAATTCCGACAATTTGAGTACCAGTACTGTAGGCTACTGATTTTGTATTCAAATTGGCTTGCTATACTGTCACAGTCAGGTGTGAAGTATTTGTATATGAATGATGTGTTGATTTAATTATATACTGTGAATACATCAAGGTATCACAATAATAAGAAGTTCTGAAGAATCAACAAATCAAATAGCTATTTGTTGCCACAGCCAATAGATATCAGCATTAAAACCTTGGTCTTGCTAAACCAGTAATATTAATAAAAAAAAATTTCAAAGCATCATTGAATTATATTCACATTTAATGATTCAGTTCAAAGCATGTTAATGTAATTAATGTAGTTCCCTTGGAGTAGTAACATTTTAGATAACCTTATATATATATATATATATATATATATATATATATATATATATATATATATATATATATGAAAATTATTTCACGAAAGTAACACGTGAAAAATATTTATGATGAATAAAACCACGAAGGAAAGGAAACACAAAATGGTGCTCAAGCGCTTTCGTCTAATGACATCCTCAGGAACACTGAGTGTTCCTGAGGATGTCATTAGACGGAAGCGCTTGAGCACCATTTTGTTTCCTTTCCTTCGTGGTTTTATTCATCATATATATATATATATATATATATACTGTATATATATATATACACAGTCCCTGACTTGCACAAATAAGTTACATTCTTAAACCCCAATTGTAAGTTGAACTGTTCATAACTCAAATTATAAAGAAGTATTGTACATTCATGTGAAATTACAGTAAATACCTGTACCTGCCTGTAATAAATATTGTATTCTGAAATAAATATAGTTCATAAAACATAGTAACATGGAATGAAAAAACCTTTTAATTCACACGTTGGACAGGAAAAATCGGTACTATTTTATGGGAGTTCATTTGTAAGTTGGACGTTTGTATCTCTGAGACTGCCTGTGTGCACACACACACACACACACACACACACACACACACACACACACACACACACACACACATCTTGACTTATGTAAGGATTACATTCCTGGATCCATTACGCAAGTTGAATTTTATGCAACTCAGAAATTAAGGTAAACTGTGTATGTAGCCTACCTACTTGACGTGAGATACGTAATAACTGTCCTAAAATTATGTATGTGTACAGTACTACAGATAAACAGAACAATGTATAAAATAGTAAATTATAAAGATGAATTTTAACTTTACATATACTCCATAAAAATATTTTGCAATTTTAATTGAAAAATATTTTTTGCTTAACCTCAAATTTATGCAAGTTGATGATACATACATCAATGAGCACCTGTGTACACACACACACACACACACACACACACACACACACACACACACACAGGGGTTTGAGAAAATAATGGAAACACTGTTGGAAATGCATGATTTAATTACTAATAAGGGGTTGGACCACCCTTTGCTTGCAGAACAGCTTCAATTCTTTGTGGAGTTGATTCATACAAGTTTTGAATGGTTTTTAGTGGAAAGTTTAACCATTCCTCAAGAAGGAAGGCTTCAAGCTCCTTAAGAGATGAAGGTGGTGGAAATCTGCTCCACACTTTACTTTCAAGAACTGACCATAAGGGTTCAATAATAATTAAATTTGGCGACTGAGGAGGCCATAGAAGGCATTTGACTCCATCCTCGTGCTCTTCAAACTAAGAATGTACGGTACCTGCTTAGATTTTTTTATTTTTTATTTTATTTCTGTTTAAGGTGCTGCAACCCTGCTGGATTATTGGCACCAAGACTAAAAAGAATATGAAAAAAGACCTCTACCACTTCAGTTGTAGGGTTCCACTCTACAACACACAGGATGGAAAAGAAAAAGGAACCTGTTAGTAAAAGAGTAATACTATAGCTACTACAAAAAGACTATCAAACGATAAACACCTAGATCAGGTTAGATAAATTGGCTTTCTTTAAGAAGGTCAAAAGTAAGGATGATGGAAATTCATTCCCCAAAACACTTTCATAAGAAAAACAAATTCCTTTGCCATTACAATAGTTAATCAAATCAGTTCTAAGAAGATTACAAGTAGGGCAATGAATGACCGCATGTTCTGGGGTGAGTTGAACATTACAAGTACCACACCTTTTAAATAAAGTTGCATCAAAAAAATGTCCATGGGACAGCTTAGAGCAATTCAACCTAAGCCTGGTCAATATGACATCACTCCTGCGATTCTTTTCTGGCATCCTTTTCCAAAGGACAGGTTCCATCTGAGGAAGGAGTCCATTGCATCGGGACCATTCCTGTTGCCACTCAGAGAGAATGAAATGTGAAATGGGCTTCATAAATTCACCAACAGAGTAAGGGATGGTCTGGACTTCATCAAGACTACAAGCCATACGTGCTGCTTCATCAACAGTATCATTCCCCGGATACCAACATGACCAGGAGTCCATAAAAAGATAACATCAAGATTATACTGATTGAGTAATTCAATAATCTGAATGACTATATGATGCCCAGAAGAGGACTGTATAGCTTTCAGGGAAGAAAGGGAGTCAGAACAAACAACAAACTTAGTAAGGTCTGAGTTGTGACAAATATATATTAAAGCCTGTAGTATAGCATACAATTCTGCAGTAAATATAGAACAGTGCTCTGGAAGGCAAAAACCCTTAATCACCCCATCCCAAAGAAATGCACATCCAGTGCCACTTTCTGATTTAGATCCATCAGTATATACAGGTAAGTATCCTCTTTCTTTGTAAGTTTCTACCCTCTCCAGAAAACTTCTTTGGAGCACAATTGCAAAAGCCAATTTGTTGTTAGTGGTATGAATAGAAAAGTCAAAATTCACTGTTACAGGGTGATAAATGAAATAGGAACTTGCTGAGATGCTATCAAATCAAAAGTTAAACCCACTTGGTGAATAAAATCCTTGATCCAGCCACTAAAAGGTATTGGGTATGGACGTAGTCATAAAATTGAAAATTATAAAATCTATTAATACAAGTTTTAGTTGGGTGTGAATCAAACCTTAACATTTTAGTAGCATACCTAGCACCTAACAGTTTTCTTCTATAATGCAAGGGCATAATGTTTGCTTCAGCTTCTAAATAATCAACTCTGTACATTTGAGAGCTCCCAAAGCCAGTCTAATACATTTATACTGCATCCTATCTAGCTTCAGTAAATTTGTTTTAGAACAGGTATGGTACAAAAAACACCCATAGTCTAATTTACTACGTACCAAGGACTTATATAACATCAACAAAGTTGATCTACTTAAACCCCAAACTGAATTAGAAAAAAATTTTAATATAGAAATAGCTTTCACACAAGCTTCCTCCAGGTATTGAATATGCTTAGACCAAGTCAAACCCTGATCCAAAACTATTCCCAGATATCTATAACTTGAAACATACTGAACTGGATTTCCTGATAAATATAATGTTAAATCATCATTCCTCCATGGTCTTTTTGAGAAAATCATACATTTGATTTGGAAGATGAAAATTTTAAGCCCCATTCCTCTGACCATTCACTAATATGATTAAGGACACCTTGCATCACATATGTCAGAAAATTCAAATCATCCCCAACCACCCACAAGGCACAGTCATCAGCATACATGGAATACCTGACACTGTCATTGATTCCTTCAAATAAATTATTAATCATCAAGGAAAATAGTGTTGGACTTAGGATACTTCCCTGTGGGAGGCCAATTTCAACATTAAAGCTATTGGAAATGTGATTTCCAACTAAAACTCTAATACGGCGTTAGAAATAAAATTTTGGATAAATCTTGGAAGATGGCCTTTTAACCCAGATTTATACAGTTTTTGAAGTAAACCATGATGCCAGACAGTATCATAAGCTTTTCAATATCAAGGAACACAGTCAAGACATATTCATTTCTCAAAAAAGACTCCCTTATATCATTTTCTAACCGAACAAGGCTATCTATTGTTGAAAATCTATGCCTGAACCCACTCTGAAACTGAGACAAAACATTCTTTTCTTCTAAAAATTTCATAAGTCTAAATGATACCATTTTCTCCATAACTTTACACAGACAACTTGTTAATGCTATAGGCCTAAAAGATGTAGGGTCAGTAGAAGGTCTACCTGGCTTATACAGAGGGATTAAAATACTCTCTCTCCAGCAATCTGGGAAGACATCTCGTAACCATAAAAAATTATAAAACCTTAGTAAAATTTCTTTATTTTGTGGGGTCATATTAGATAGAAAAGGATATACAATATTATCTCTACCAGGAGCTGTTAGTTTAGTATCCTTAAGAATTCTTTCCAGTTCATATATGGTAAATGGGGAGTTGTAAGTAGTATCACTTGGTTCAAAATGAATAGGGACAAACTCAGATTCCACCATATGATATACAAAAGGTTCAATATAAAAGGAGAGGCTACTGGTGTTTGCAAAACTGCTGCCTAAAATCTGGGCAGTGTCAACTGGATCAGCATATAAAACACCTTCAGACTTTAAAACCAAAGAACCCCTAGATCCCCTATTGGCACTAAAACGCTGTATTTTATTCCAAACCTCACTCACTGTGGAATGTGACGATATAGACTGTACAAAATCTCTCCTTGAGTTCCTCTTAGATAGTCTAACAACCCTACGAGCCAATGCTTTTGCTTTTTGATAGATGACCAATGTTTCTTGTATGGGATTACCAACAAAAAGCCTAAATGCTCTCTTTTTAACTCTAAGAGCTTCAGCACAGGTATCATTCCACCAGTATTTACTATATTTAAAGTTCACTGTTGACGAAGAGCGGGGAATATATTTAGATGCACAAGCAATGAGTGAGTTTGTTATATTACAACAATTTTCATCAGCACTTCTACAAAAATCAACTGGAGGAAGAGAGAGATTGGCTTCAAAGGTTAATAAAGAACTACCTATCTTCCATTTTGGCCTCTTAAAAACCAACAACTCCTCAAAAGTGTCAAGAATAATAGGGAAATGATCACTGTCATATAAGTCTGGTAACACAGTCCAAGATAGTTGCTGAAATAAACCAGAAGAGGCAACTGTTAAGTCAATGCTTGAAAAGTGTCCCCTAAATTCAGCACAATAAGTTGGGACTGGAGAGTTCAAAACAAATAAATCTAGATCAGTAAACAATTCTGCCAGTAAGTTACCCTTAATACAACTATTATGTGAACCCCAGGAGACATGATGGCTATTGAAATCTCCCATAGTAGGACTGGTTGTGGCACTTTCAAGAGGACACTCTCAAATTCCTTTCTTGTAAGAGTCAGATGTGGAGGTAGATAAATGGAACAGACAGTAAAAGACACTGACCTAAGGTGAATTCTGGCTGCCACAATTTCAAAATCTGAACAAATTGCAACAGGAGAAAAAGGGATGGAATTGTGTATCCCTAGAAGGACACCACCACCCTGCCTAGTCCTATCTTTACGAACACAAGTATATCCCTTCAATCCAATAGTAGCATCCTGACAAAGATAAGTTTCTTGCAAAGCAAGGATAGTAGGTTTATGATCACTTATCAAGGTCTGAAGGAATGGATATCTTTTATGAAAGCCCCTCAAATTCCACTGACATAACTTAACAGACATGATGAATAAAAGTGGTAAAAAGAAATTAATCTCCAAAGAGAATCCTAAAACCATCTACTATCTATGTGACTCTTTGGTATTCCTTGTTTCCCAAGCATGAGGGCCAATTTGGTAACAATTGCCTTAGGTTGAAGATTCAATTCGGAAAGTTTCTTATATTCATTAATTATATCCCAAATAGAAAAGTTTGGGATGTCATTGGATGAGCTGAGTAAACTCTTTATAGGAGAAATAGTGTTAGAAGGAGTATTACTTGTTGTAGCCTTGGAAGAAGCATTACTGGCTGTATGTAATTCACACTGAGTTCCAACTGACACATATGTAAGAGATTTAGACAAATTCTGGGTACCTACTTGAGCATAAGATGCAGAGGAGATCTGAGGAGATAAATGAGAAAAGTACTTACGTCTAGCTTCAGGAAAAGACAAATTATCATCAAATTTGATATGAATAATCTCACTCTCTCTGATCCAATGGGGACACTGTCGAGAATTAACAAAATGAGAAGCTTTACAATTAATACAAGAAACATCTTTATCAGGTAATACACAGGTCTCTTTATCATGATCTTGTCCACATTTAAGACATCTGTTACTATTTGTGCAGGTTCTTGTCCCATGTCCATACCTCCAACACTTAAAACAAAGTAAAGGATTAGGATAATATCGCTTGACATCATACGCTAAATATCCACAGAATAGTTTACTAGGAAGAGTAGTCCCACCAAAAGTACATACTAAAAGAGAAGTAGGAATCTTCTCTCGACCTTTATTTAATCGTTTTATACCAAGAACAGAATTGGTAGAAGACTTAATTCAGTCAAAATTTCCTCAGTTGATAAATGAAGGAGTTCTGGGGCAAAAATAATACCCTGAATTTTATTCAAATTATAAGCAATCTTAGCCTCAACTTCATAAAGACCATTTATAATTGATTTAGTATCCAAGAGAGCCTGAGACTGTCTCGAGTTGATGGTATTCACGAGTAATGAGCCAGACCTACAATAGGCGACAGATTTCACTGGTCCACCACAAATAAGCTCTATAGACTTCTTAACACCAAAAGGACTAAGTTTGGTTAAGGGAACTGACAAATCTTTGCTATTCAAAAAAATATAAGACACATGCTCAATAGGAAAATTAGGTTCAGGACTATTGGTAGCAGGTCTAGCAGATGTAGGACAATTCAAGGGTTGAGTAAGACTAGATGGTTCCTGAGTATCTAATCTTTGAGCAACTTCATTGGAACTTTTCTTGCAAAAAGAAGTGATAGCATGGTCAGTTTGCTTAATGACCGTACTCAAATCCATCAAGTCATCACTGCGAGCCGACTCAAGGGTCTTAGAATCATCAACCCGTAACCTTTTAGTACTTTTAGAAGTTACTCCTTTACTCATGATTGGATGTAGGGAAGTAAATATAACCTATACCCAGGGTTAGGGTATAGGGCACACTAAGGCCAGGCCTAGCCCAATAAGATGAGCTAGGCCACAGTCGTTACCAAAAACACCCTGACAAGGCCTATGCCTTGCCAAGATCTTTTAACAAACAAGTAAAAAACACTGGAGTGATCCTATACCAGTCAAAAAATAATTCCAAAACACAGGATCAATCTCAACTGCAGCCCTGGAAAAATTTTTTAACACCACACTCCTGGTTTCAGTTAAAAAGAATTTGAACTTTGTCTTAACAAGCAATTGAGGCACGTCTGATTACCACAAAGGTTCACCAAAAAGTCGGTCTCTCACTATTCATGGAGTAACTCACCCGCTTAGATGTGTGTATGGGGGCATTATCATCTTGAAATATGGCAACATCTGTGGGAAACAATGTTTGCACCATTGGAAGCACCTGGTCACTTGAAATGTCCTCATATTCATTTGCAGTAACTCTGCCATGCAGTGCAATGATAGGACCCAATGAATACGTACCACGATATTGCTGCCCAAACCATTACTGAACCTCTTCCATGCTTGATGGTTGGTAAGAGGCAGTCAGGGTTGAAAGCTTCTTCTGGCTTTCTCGAAACATAAACTCAACCTGATGTTGGAAAATGGTAAAGGACAATTCATCTGACCATATTACACTCTTCCATTGCTCTAAGGTCCAGTTTTTGTGCTCAGTGTACCAGGTCCTGCACTTCATAGCATTCACATCTGTAACCAGTGGTTTGGCGATGGCAGTTCTACCATGGATTCTGGCTTTGTAAAGCTCTCAATGAACTGTTCTTGTTGATACTGGATTGTTTAGATGTAAATTGAATTCTGTGGTTATTCTGGTAGCAGTTGTCTAGTTTTTTTGCAATAATCCTTTTCAACATCTGTGTGTCTGTTGGTGAGCTTAGGCTTGCAACCACTGTTGTTCTTTGCAGATGTTGTCTTCCCTTGTTCATCGTATGCCACCATCACCTTGGATACAGTTCCTCTTGAAATGTTGAACAACCTTAAGGTTTTAGTCACTGACACCTGCCAACTGAGTGTCAACTATTTGACCTCTTTGAAAATCTGAGAGATCCATCATTATATTATTTATTCAAAAGGCGTGGAATATAGACGAATGTGATTAATATTAGTAATCACTATAAGAATCAACATTAGATTCTTGAATAACAGTTTTCTATAACACTAAATACTACTACTAGGGGCACTCAATATATTTGCCCCACCCTTTTTTCTTAGCTAAATAATAGGGCATGGTGCTAAAATGTCTTTTGGGCCATAATCTTGAACTTTGTGTTTCACATAACCAGATTTTTCCAGTTTGAACCTCCCCTCCTCGTATAAAACCAATGGTTAATACAGTTTTGAAAATGGCATCTGACAGTGATGTGTGTGTCATAAACAGAGAGCTGTTATTGAGTTCTTAACTGCAGAGAAAGAAACAGTTGGAAATATTCACAAATGTCCACAAAACATTTGCGGAGATGCTGTGGTTGATTGAAGCACAATTGGAAGCTGGTCTAAAAGTGTGAGATCATCGGAGAGAGGGAGAGCCAGCCTCGATGATGAGCCATGCAGCGACTGCCCAGCATTGGCTGAGACATCTCACACTGTGCAACATGCTAACAGCATCATTTGATCAAATCAGCATGTCTCATACAAGGAGCTATCACTGGAGCTAGGAATTAGTGAAGGAAAAAATGTGAATATGATAATTCAGCAACTGGGATACTCAAAAGTGTGTTCATGGTTTGTTCCTCGCAAACTGACTGAAGATCACAAAGCCCAAGAAAAGAAATTGCTTCCGAGTCATTGGTTCGATATGAGACAGAAGGGGATGACTTCTTTCATGAATTGTGACTGGGGATGAGACTTGGGTACACCACTTTGAACCTGAAACAAAATGCCAATCCATGGAGTGGCATCACGCAGACTCGCCATGCAAGAAAAAGTTCAAAATGGCTCCCTCTGCAGGAAAGGTTATGGCCACCATCTTCTGGGACATGAAAGGGGTGATTCTGGTGGACATTATGAAGAAAGGACAATCAATCAACTCAGAGACATATATTGCTACCCTACAGAGACTCCAGAGACATATAAAGCAAGTTCAACCGAAGAGAAAACTGGAAGACATCCTTGTTTTGCATGATAACGCAAGACCACACAACAGTTTGCAAACACGAGCCATCACAAAAATGTGCTTGACGTATGTTACCCCACCCTCCATACAGCCTGGATCTGGTACCTTCAGACTTCCATTTGTTTGGGCCAATGAAGGATGCTATTCATGGAAGAAAGTTTCATAGTGATGATGAGGTTGTTGAGGAGGTTAAGAGGTGGTTCCAGCAGAACCAAGCAGACTTTTACCAGCAAGGAATAAAGGCCCTTGTTTCAAGGTGGAGGGAAGCTGTAGAAAAGGATGGAGACTGTGGAAAAATAAAAACTTGTAAAAAAGGTATGTAACTACTTGGGTACAAAATTTCTGGAACTTACAAGTAAACTTGGAAAGAAAAAAAAAAGGTTGGGTGCAAACTATATTGAGTGGCTCTCCTATATTAAAAAATTATACTTTTGTTATAATGTTTCAGACCAACAAAGACCCTAGGATCCACTCATGGCTGGTTTACCTAACTGTGTTCGTAATTGTGTATTGGGCATTTCCTCCGTGGTGGCGGAGGGGACCTGCAATTTTACGTCGGTTCCAAACCACAAAGCCTTAATTTTACTACCTTAAACTATACCGAATCTATCAACATATGCGTCTAATTGATTTTTAAACATGTTTATAGACGTGCTACTAATTACTTCTACCGGCAAACTATTCCAGCTATTTACTATTCTATGCGTAAAAAAGTTTTTGGCAACTGCTGTCTCAAACCTTTTACTTGTCAACTTACACCCGTTATTTCTAGTCCTATTATATAGGTGTTTCCATTATTTTGTCAAACCCATATATATTTTGTATTTTTTTTAACTGCAAACAACATACAGTATAATTAACATAAAGAACGACACTTGTATAGAAGAACATTCCGCGCAAGATGAGGAGGGAGAATGAAAAAATGAGGTAACCACCCGGGATCTTCCGATTGCCAGTCAGATATGATAACCACTACACCATGGGCCTCACTCGATCAGAAGTCGTAATTCTCTTACATACACGCAGAAACCAATGCCTCAAGGGGGCACTTCCTGCATGCTGCACATATATACATTTCAACTGCAAACAACACACGGTATAATTAACGTAAAGAACGACGCTTGTATAGAAGAACATTCCGCTCTCCCTCCTCATCTTGCGCGGAATGTTCTTCTATACAAGCGTCGTTCTTTACATTATATATATATACACACGTTTGGTAAGCTTTGGTTAGCTTCTGCCTGAATTGTTCATTCTGATGAAGCTCAAGCTTTTCACTCCACCTTAGACCTACAGATTAACATGGAATCCGAACCATGCCCCACCAGCAGTGCAGTGTCTTAACCACTAGGCCACCAGGGTACCCATTTATCTACCAACCACAACAACTTTCTTTGTGTGGAAGGATGAACAACTGGGTTTTGCTGCATACTGGCTGCTGTCACTGGGTCACGATCCTGGGGCTGATGGATTCATAGTCAATGATGCTAACCACTACACCACAGTGGTGCATATATATATATATATATATATATATATATATATATATATATATATATATATATACACACACATTTGGTTAGCTTCTGCCCGAATTGTTCATTCTGACGAAGGTCAAGCTTTTCACTCCACCTTAGACCTACAGATTAATGTGGAATCCGAACCGCGTCCCATCAGCAGCCCAGCGTCTTAACCACTAGGCCACCTAGGGTACCCATTTATCTACCAACCACTTTCTGTATTGTGTGGAAGGATGTACAGCTGGGTTTTGCTGCACGCTGGCTGCCATCAGGTCTTAAACCCAGGGCCAATGGTTTCATAGTCAGCGATGCTAACCACTACACCACCGAGGCACTCTTGCATATATATATTATAATATATTTAGGGTGTGACTGTTGCCCTCCAAAAATCAAAAAATGGTCCTACAATGCTGTTCAAAGTTTTAGTGTTGTGTATTTATCTAGGAAACACCCCTGTAAATTTTCTTGGAGATCGGTGCATGTTTGAGCTAGCACCATCGTACCAACAAGTATTGCTATTTCAGCTTATGAACTTCATAAATAAGTGTGAAAATAGCACATTTTATCAGATTTTCATTTCCGGGTCTGGAACGCTGACCCACAAATTTTCCACGTATTATTTTATTGCATTTAATTTTAATGATGCTCTTTTCTTTTCCCTTGACAGTGATTTGATGTTGTGAATAGAGAATTTAATCATGGATACACGGCAAGATGATGAGTATGTCAGAATGTTATTGGGCACTGTACCCTGAGAAGAAGAAAAGGAAATAAAGGGCTGCAAACTGCCAACTAATAGGCAGGTCTTACTATGTCTGTTAGCAAACCTTCGGGATATGCATTGGGACCAGGCTTTATCTGCCACCATTGACAATGTGCTTTTGCATTACCAGAAGGCGAATGTCCCGACCATTACAGGCAGGAACAATATTGGCTGAGTGATTAAAACTTACTATGACAAAGACTACATGATGCTTATGAAAAAGAATGAGGATAGAAGACGGGCTGATGATCCTGGAATTATGAAGTTTAAATCAGAATTGAGCCTGACGATGAAATTTTATAAGAACACAGTGTTGAAAGACATGGCGGCTGCGAAAAAGGGGAAAACTCAGGCCGAACAAGATGCCATCGATACTGACATACTCTTTATGAAAAGCATGCTAAGTGACAGAGTAGCTACCTACTCTGGGGTAAACAAAGTACTCAGAAAAGGTTCAGAAGCGACAGAAAAGGCAGATGCAAGAAGAGAAGCGACAAGAGAGAGAGCAATGTGATCATGCTGAGAATGTACAGGCTGATATTGATTCACCTATTAGCTCTGATGAGGATGATGACATTGATGAGGCCAGCACTGCTGAACCAAAGAGAAAACATCGGAGAACAGTGAAAGAGGGAGTTTCAATTTTTGTGCCCCATGATATTCTGAAGTCGGCAGAACTTGTTTCATGCAGTGTTCGAAACAATATCTCGCTGACCCAGCTGAGTGCAATTGTGTACTCCCTTGTATCTGCATGTGGTGGAGATACATCAAAGCTGAGTCTAAATGCAAGGATGGCCCACCGATACCGAGCTTCCATCGTGTCAGAAATAAGTTTAAAAATCATGGATGAATGGCAACCATCAGACAAAGTACTGGTGCACTGGGATGGTAAACTTATGGACACGCTGGATTCCAAAGGCACTGATGACCGCCTGCCCATTCTTGTGTCTGGTGTCAATGGCACAAAGCTTCTTGGAGTCCCACCTCTTCCGCATTTGACTCAAAAAGCTGGCCTGGTTCAAGGAGACTTGATATCAACAGCAACCAAACAACTTCTGGTCAATTAGGAGTGTGAACAGAATGTCGTATGGTTTTCGACACAACTTCATCCAATACAGGTAAACCTATTTCAAACATCAGTGTGAATTTATCACGACATTAATACCAAAATACAGTGAATGATTTAACAGAAATCTGCAAAAAGCACGTACCTGAAATGGTGGCCTTAAACTACAATTACATTTTTTTTCAGGACAAAAAACAGCTGCTTGCGTCTCCCTCCAAAAGGAATTAGAGCGTGCCGTATTCTGGTGTGCCTGTCGCAGGCGTGTGGGCGAAGTCATCCTAGGTGTTTGCTGGGATTGCTTGAAAGTGGAGGGCTCTTCAAGTCCAAACATAATGGTTTTCCAGAGGTGAGTCATAAGCTTTACAAAATAACAAGGAATATTATTATCTAATGAACAAATTTAGTGGAATTTCTTTTATTAGACTTATAAGCAGGGTTGGCAAGAAACCCACTTTTTTTAAAAAAAGCCCACCCCAGGTGGGTTTTTTTGGGTTTTTTCACCTAAAACCCGAAAAAACCCGGGTAAAATTGGGTTTTTTCATATGTCCATATGGTAGTTCATATTAGACCTACCTAGTCTTATTTTTATAATAATACTGTACTGTACCATACACTATTAATATAACATTTGTCTTGTTTTTAGCAAAAAGGTTGCCTTCCAGGCAATTAAGCATAAAAAGTTATTATTTTCTCAGATTGAGCTTCACAACAAAATTTGGAAAACGGACCAATTTGAACTAAATTTGGTGTGGTAAATTATCCTATTTGTTAGGCTATACTTCCTATGGAAGACAGGCCCCTGTGTCTTCTGCTGGAAGTAGATGAATTACAGCTCCCAAAGGGAACTTAATTCAGCTAGTTATATCTATTTAATTCATATTACTGAATATTTTTTCTTTTATTTCACAGTTAAATAAAACAAACTGGCAACAGCATATTTATCTTTACTGCTAGCCTACAGAATTAGTCTGTTTGAAGTTATAACTGCATTAAATAATGCCAAAGACCTTTGGATCAGGAAGAAAATCAGGGCATGAATGGAGTGAAGTCAATATTATTGATGGGACTAGTAAAGTTAGATGCAAACATTGCAGTAATGAAATAAGTAATAAAATAGAGCGAATAAAAATACATTTAATGAAATGTTTGAAACACATGGAATCAAGAAACAAGACTGACAATACTGCCAGTACATCATCTTCATACTGCCATGACATAGACCTCTCAGATGATCCAGACTCATCCTCACCACCACTGACACAATTACAGATGAAAAAAGAAAAATTCAAAAGAAAGTAAGCGATTTTGGCATGACAACAACAACTTTGCAGAAAAATGTCATTGATAACAAAATAGCCAAATTCTTTTATGCAAATAATATTCCATTTCTATGTGCAGAGTCTAAGTATTTTATTGAAATGATAGAGACTCTAAGACCAGGCTACACTCCACCTTCCCGTCGAAATTTGTCTGGTCCACTTTTAAATACAATCCATGAAGAAGTAGAAAATTCCTTGAAGATGCAGTTGACTGAAGAATCAGGATGTATAACACACTGATTGGCTGATGTCTACACTCTATAACCTGCTACCTCACCCAAAGAGTTATACCTGTAGGTCTATTTGTTGACTCATGTTTGCTTGCTTTGCATGTAAAATCATTATAGGCGCCTATATGACAATTTTTAAAAATAATTGCATATGCACTTCTTAAGTTTCATGAAAAAACCCACTAGTGGGTTTTTTCAAGTGGGTTTTAAAAAAAAAAAAAAAACGGGTGGGTTTTTTCGGGCTGGGCCCACTAGTGCCAACCCTGCTTATAAGATATACTAACACCAAGCAAATGATCGATCATATCAATCTTAATATCCCTAAAACAACAATATAGATTAGTACGAAATACAATAATCCCAATAATTGCATTTCTAGGTTCAAGAACCATTTCTCTCAACTGGCGTACAATGAAAAAAAGAAATACTACTACCCCGCAATGCCTGGAGTGTTTGAGGACCAGCAGGAGATGGCTGACTTCTTCTGTGAATCTCTAGCCCAACCATTTACATGTGGCGACTACAAGGAGCTGGTAGAGCTTTGTTTGCTGCTTGTAACTAAAGGATCCGAGCCAGTGAACTTCACAATGGTCTACCCCGGCGCACTTCACGAAGCAAGGTGGATGGCTAAACTGCTCTATACCCTCAAGATTGTTCTTTTGTCAGGCCAGATCAAAGAGCAGTTTCCCAAAGCCGAGGTTGTGACTAAAAGTCAAATCAGCAAGTTAGAATGGTTTGCTCTGTTCACAGTCGCTGTTTATGTCCCATGGTGGATTGTTTGCCCCGTTCCAGCAAGTGCGCCACTGAATGACTTGAATTTGGTCGAAACCTTGGCTGAATTTGCCCCATATGACGCCACAATAGTTGACAAAGCACGTGTGGCACTCGGTAGACACACTTGGTACCTAACTGAGGAGTTGGCCCCACTGGCTTTGTTCTCATCCCAAGTACAAGAAAGGACAAAAGAGGAGATGAGGAAGGCCCTTCTTTGCCATGAAGGCACTGAAGTTACTAAGAGAGTGGGGCTCAATCATGGGGGCTATGGAAAGCCATATCTTCCCCCTGTCCCAGAAAGTGGCACTTCCCTGGTGGACCTAATTGGGCCTGACTCAAGCCGGTTCTTCACCATTTTAGGCATGCCCTATCAGTTTCTCCACAGTCCAGCCAGTGAATGGGCGGATCATGACGATTACCTGAACATGAAACGGGTTCTGGACAAGCTTCAGGTCATCAATGAGGCTGCAGAGCGTGGTGTAAAACTTTGCCATGACTTTCTTAATGTTGCCAGGGATGAGGAGCGCTTTCAAGAAGTCCTTCAAGTAGTTGAAAATGACAGACTCCGCGTTCCTAATCAGCGCAAATGATCATCTGTTTCCAAACAGAAATCATGGTTTCTTGCTCTATATATGATAAAACCCCTTAATGTACCATGAGAGAATAAGAATGATTAATTTTTTTGTGTTAGTGATAACAGCTTTTAATTAAGACAGGCAAATGATTTGTGTTAATATCCCTTATGATGGTTGTGTAATCTCATATATAGGTGCGTATGCCGTATAAGCAAAATCGCTATTTTTTCAAATTGCTGGTGCTCACTCAAATATGCATGAGTCTTCAAAAAATTGCATGTGGGTATTTTTTATGTCAATATGCAACACCAAAATTTTGAACAGCATTGTAGGACAAAGTTGGGGCAACTGTCACACCCTAATATATATATACAGTGGAACCTCGACTTACGAATTTAATTCGTTCCGAGACCCTGTTCGCACCTCGAATTGGTCGTAAATCGAATCCATTTTTTCCATTGAAATTAATGTAAATTTAATTAATCCGTTCCAGCGCCCCAGATAATTGTACTTTTAATGCTTTGTAAGAGTTTATAAAGAGAAAATATAAGAGAAAAAAATTATACTAAATTTAATAAGCTGTATAATTTTACTGTACCTTTGTGGAGGATAATCGCTGGCATGAGTGGATGGTGATGAGGAAAGGAAGGGGGAGGGAAGTTACTGTTTGGAAGGAGAGTCCCCTTCCATAAGAACACTGGGCACCTCTCCTTCAGGGGTTTTGTCTCTTTTCTGTCTCTTTAATTCAATGGTTATTTTAAGTTTTCTTTTTCAAGTGCCACTATCACTCTTCACTTTCTTGGGAGCCATAATGAAGGGCTTATTAAAGCAATAAACGAAAAATCACGGAGCAAATATGCGAGAGATAAAGCAATAAACGAAAAATCACGGAGCAAATATGCGAGAGATCCACTCGCAATCGCAATCGAAGCGCCGGGCGTATGTTCGTATGTCGATTTGGTCGTAAATAGAGGCGTTTGTAAGTCGAGGTTCCACTGTATATATATAGGGTGGATTGAAAAATGTTACTTTTTTTTAATTTCAAAGTGCTTGGGATTGGGAAAGTTGCATATTTATGTGAAATGTAGTGTGTGAAATTTTTGTAATCATACAGCTATAATTAAATTGTGTACACTGAACTCAAAGTTTTTAAAAATGGCAAAATTACTAAAATTTTGCCATTTTTATTGTTTTTTAAATTAAATTACAAAAATTTCACACAGTACATTTCACATAAATATGCAACTTTCCCAACCCCAACATTTTGAAATTCAAAAATAAAATATTTTTCACTCTACCCTAATATATATATGCTAAAGTTGCCAGTTGTTGTGCATTTGACTTAAAAAAAAACTTCACAAAATACTGTTGCCCTGTATAAAATATCTTGCCTGTTATGGCTGTCTCTAGCCTTGGTTGATTTGAAGTCGATGGGGGTTCTGGTTAGGAGGCAGCAATGGATTTGTTACTCGCAGTAGTTTCTTTTATACTACTATGAGTTCTTTTATAGTGGTTTGGACTTTGGAGGATTCCGGGAGGCCTATTAAATTCTCTGAAGGTTCCCCGAGCCTCCTTATAATATATTGGAAAATTATTTTTCTCTACTTTATTGACTGAGTTCTCTGAAGAGAGCAAGGCTCGAAGGAGAAAATAAAAAAACTTTGTTTTACTATAATTTACTGCTGAAATATACAGGTAAGGCTCAGCCTGTAAGTTAGATCAGACTTTTACAGGGGGAGAGGTTTGACCTCTTTCGACTATGGCTCAGGCTAGAATTTAAAAGTGTGGAGACCCTCAGCCTCTTCGCTGAAGAGCTGCTAAGACAGGAGTGATTGAATTTACAATACAAGAATTAAATAAGTCTAAATTTTGGGGGAGTGCAGTTGAAGGGTAAGTTCCCCCCTTTAACTGGAGATCTAAACAATTCTTGGACGTTAAGCATAATTTAAACTCGTATCAGAATTTTGATAGATTCCAAAATAAAACAAAAAAATAAATAAAAAAATATCACCAAGTATATATTCCTAAATAGCAACATAATATCATAGTAGTACATTGAGTACAACCCAAGTACATCACTGAGTACATTGTAATTTTGGTTTATTACAACTATGATTATAATTACCAATTAATTCACATTCGCTTATTATCATTAATTACAGTTTCATTAAAGTACATTAATTACATCATTAAATTATTATAGTTAATTACAATTAAACGGTTAGCTATAGTTTTTTACAGTGCTTCATATTTATAGACAATTAAGATGTTAGGAGTATAACATAAAGTACATATATATATATATATATATATATTATATATATATATAGTTTTTGGATTAGAAGCAAGTAAGAGAAGATTTTGTATTCAGGTGCCTGCTTTTGCCATTGTCATCAGAACTTAAACACTTGCATCAGCATGAATGAGTATCTTGCAAGAGGTTAAATAATTTAAAGAAAAAATAAAAAGAATACATGTGGCTGTATTTACATGTATGTAATCATAAAGTTTTGTATACATATCAGTAGTCACACAATAGATTGTGTGCGTGATATATAGATGGACACAAGTAAACATGGATTGATATTTCAATAGGGCATAAGTAAACAATAAAAGATAATGGAAATAAAAGATAGCAGTCAAAAAAGGAAATGGTTGTATGAATGAACAACATATAAATAATAATGTGTAAGGAATTAAGCTACTTCATGACATCGTAGTTATTCAAATTATGCCATATGTCAACTCATAATTAATATGCCATAGTTATTTAATTTGTATGTACAGTACAAGTCATTATTAAGAGAATTTAGTGGAAACAAATTTAGAGAGATAGAGTAATGAAAGATCTATAGCCATTGTACAAAGAGTATGAAACTATTAATTAAATATATATACTTATACGAGTATAATATGGTATAATAGCACATAAAATGAAATATATGGGAATAATAGGCAAAGTGGGAAAATGGATCTACAACTTCCTCAGAGAACATCTGTAGGTTGTCAAAATTCAAGGTATATCATCAGAAGTACACAGCTCAGTATCACAAGGGACAGTACTGGCCCCACTCCTGTTCATTATCATGCTAACAGACATAGACAGCAGAGTAAATAGCAACAGTATAGTAACATCCTTTGCAGATGATACAAAGATCAGCAGAAAAATCAGCGATGTAAATGAAGTGGAGGCCTTGCAGAGGGACACAAACAAGATATACAAGTGGTCAGAAGACAACATGACATTTAACACTGATAAATTTCAGCTCTTGAGATATGGTAGAAAAGAAGAACTTAAACAGACTGCATATTATGCTCCAGATAGACAGGAAATTCAGAGAAGCACGAAAGTGATTGATCTGGGGGTAGTAATGATAGATGATGCAAAATTTGAAACAAAATCAGATAGTGATAAATAAAGCAAAAAGAGTCACGGGACAGGTACTAAGAACATTCAAGAGAAGGGACAAGACAGAAATGACTACCCTGCTAAAAACACTGATTATACCAAAACTTGAATACTGCTCAGTTTTGACATCCCCATATAAAAAGGAAAAAACTAATAAACTAGAAGAAACGCAGACACATTTCACAGCCAAGATTGATGGCTGCAAAGAACTCCACTACTGGGAAAGACTACATAAACTAAACTATATATATATATATATATATATATATATATATATATATATATATATATATATATATATATACAGTGGACCCCCGATTTGAGTACGCTTGTCCATAGGCTCCTATTGACTCGACTTGAGTAGAAAACTCGATTTGAGTACACCAGCCGGCTTGTTTGAGGACAAGGTCATGAGCTACTTTAAGTCATTCATAGCAAACAGGCAGAAGCAACAGAAAATTTATGCTTATTTCAAGCCCTCAAGTCCCCAACCCTCTACCTCTTCCATGTCATTGGCTGTGGGCCTAAGAACGCCTAGCCCTGATGAGTTACCAGACATCATCATGGAAGGAGACACTCCCTCCAAGCAATAATTCCTCCCCTCCATTCCTCATCTGGAACTTCCAGCACATCAAGCAAGACTCCTACAGGATTATTCTATTTTGTCTATATTGTACGGTATGTATTTTGTATTCTATTGTCTATTTTTAATACAATTACTAAATTTCGTAGGCCAATTTCTATAGAAAAAGTAGGGGTGGGGTGAAATTTTTGGGTTTTGGAACGAATTAATTAATTCCCATAGGTTATTAAGTTCGATTTGAGTACATTTCGAATTGAGTACGCCATGCTGGAACAGATTACGTACTCAAATCGGGGGTCCACTGTGTGTATATATATATATATATATATGCTAAAGTTACCAGTTATTGTGCATTTGACTTTAAAAAAAAACTTCACAAAATGCTGTTGCCTTATATAAAATATCTTGCCTGCTACACAATATTTATAGGGGTGATCACTAAGGACATGGGAAATTTAACTCATTGAATAACTGGATCACCTTAAGTTAAAATGACATAAATGGAACAATTTTCTGATATGAAGTGGACATTATTTTGTCACTCCTCCTTTTGGTACATGAACAGTTGTAGGATATTCTTTATAAAAATGCAGAGAATATGAGGAACAAACATGTTCAATAAATATTGTCAGAATTAACTCTCATTCATTATAGTCAACTGGGGTAAAAATAACAGGGAGTGGGGAACAGACCTCTTCCTCACCCTTAAAAATAGGTATTTGTAATGGGCTTTACTCATTTGGCCATGCTTCCTTTATAGGATATATCAGGTGGCCACAAAAAAACTTTACTTAATTGAAAGTTTAATAACTGCAACAATTCAAAACTTATGCGATTGAGATTTTGCACACATTAACAGATGCATATAATCTATAATTGCTGGAATTTTCAAATATGTAGGTTCTATAGTTTTGTTACAGTGAACAATTTAAAAGCATATGTCTAAAAATAGCATGCCTGGTGTGCATCTGACACGTACGTGCGCTAGCATAGGCTAAACCTAATGTAGCGTAGTATGACATGCCCGCTGGTGTAGGCTAAACCTAATGTGAATTTGCTTTCTTTTATTTTTCCGCTAAAACCCCGCCAGCATGACGTTAAGTAAAAGTGATAAAGCCATCATAGAAGCATGTGTCAAGGAAAAAGGTTGGAATGGAAATAGGATTGTCCGAGAATTCCCCGCAAAGAACTGGACTCGTCAAAGTGTTTATAACTTAATAAGAAAGATAAAGGATACTGGATCAACAGCTAGAAAACCCGGCAGCGGCAGGCCCAAAAGTGTTTCAACAGAAGAAAATAAGGCTGCCGTGGAGGAACTGATTCAATCCCAGGAGAATACACCAGGAACTCATCGCTCCAAAGACAGATTGCGTACGACCTTGGGATTTCTCACTCCTCTGTACAAGGGATTGTAAAACGTTTTAAATTGAAGGCCTACAAGAGAATTCGAGTTTCTCGGCGTGATCAGAATGTAAGACAGCGTAGAAAGACCCGCTGTAAATCCCTATATGAACGCTACTCAGCTGAAGACGTGCAAAAAGTTGTGTTTACAGACGAAAAGGATTTCACGTTGGAGGTGGCCAAAAACAGGCAAAATGACAGGGTTTATGGTTCAAGGAAAAAGGACATTCCTTCCTCCAGGCTTTATCATGAAACCTCATGATTCAGCAGAAAAGTAATGGTATCGGCGGGAATTTCATGGAAGGGGAAAACACAAATTCATTTTATTGCCACAAACGAAACTAAAGTTAACTCTGAGCGCTACATCAACCTGTTAGATAATGGGTTACTTCCTGATTGTCGTCAGCTGTATCCTGATGAGGCCTACATTTTCCAGCAAGATGGGGCACCCGCCCATACAAGCCGAGCGACCCAAAATCATCTAGAGCAAGAGAGCCCTAATTTCATCAAAAAGGATGAATGGCCGCCTCAGTCTCCCGACTGTAATTCGATGGACTATTCAGTATGGGATTCCCTCATGGTGAAGGTTTACGGCAGCCAGAAAGACAAATTCACCGAAGATGAACTTAAGGAGAAAATCAGTAGAGCATGGGAGGATATCACCTTAGATGAGGTTCGAAAGTGCATCTCCTCGTGGAAGAAGCGATTGAGGGCAGTTTACCAATAGGGAGGTGGTCACATTGACCATTTGTTTAAGTAAATTTTGTTAAGTTCAAATTCATTTTCTTCGGCATGCTATTTTTAGACATATGCTTTTAAATTGTTCACTGTAACAAAACTATAGAATACATATTTGAAAATTCCAGCAATTATAGATTATAACCATCTGTTAATGTGTGCCAAAGCTCAATCGCATAAGTTTTGAATTGTTGCAGTTATTAAACTTTGAATTAAGTAAAGTTTTTTTGTGGCCACCCGATATATAGATCCTACTACTGCACCACACACATGCTTGAAACTGCATTTTGACTCGTGTATTATAATAAAAGATCGATGTTTATGCATTTTTGTTTTTTATTCCCCCATTTTATTATACTTGATAAATTTCACAAGTGACAGTAGGAGCACAATAGCTTTGAGGGCAAGGGAAGTTGTTCCATATCAACTTGGCCACAAAATGGTAATTTTTGCACTCACCACCTCGGATTTTAATGATACAGTGATCCCCCAATCCGCATAAGGTCTGATGTGCATGAATTCAGAGATAGGACAAGGACACTTCACTACCCTTTTTTTGAACTGCATGAGCTAAGATTTAAATATAGAGCACCACAAATTTTTTTAAATTGTGGTAAATACAAAAAAAATAATGTATGATACAATACAATACTTAGGCATGTGATACATATGCAGTACATATGTATGATACTGTAGCATTTGCAGCTGGCAGCAACATGCCCAGTAGTGTGTCCCTCGTATTATAACCAGCTAGTTTATATCGAGTCATCTTTCTTACGCTTCTCTGGATTATTACATTATTTTTATAGTGATGTTTTTGAAATTTGTTTTATTACAAGTTTTTACTATTTATACTTATGTATTATTTTTATATATTTATTGTACAATGATATACAAGCTTTTATTTAGGTAAAAATTACTTTATACATGATTTTTTTTTTAAACTTTTATCCCTGTAACCCCATTTATATTATGAGGAGATAGTTCCAACCTGCACAATTTTGTGCTGTATGAGCTTTTGCAGGAACAGAAATCCTGTGCGGGGCAGGGAATCATTATTTGTTATATTAGTGTACATATAGGAGAAAATGAAATCCCCCATAGGGTAATTCCAGGACAGCTATCAACCAATGGACAACACTACCACCTCTTCAATTTTGCTGAAACTTGGTACAGGGGTAGATTTTGGTCAAAAAATATGATTCCCAAGTTTTTAGCTTGATCTGACCAACGGTTCAAAAGTTGAGTGACATCATTTTGAGGTCAAGCATTGACCTCACATTTTTCAAACTGCCATAACTTTCCTCCTGCTGGTCATAGCCCTATAAAAGTATAAATATTTGGAATCAGAATGATCTGTAGATTCCAAAAATGACATCGTTTTTGATGTAGGATGAAAAATAAAATTTTTACTTATAAATGAATATTTGAGGTCATCATTTGACCTCTCGGATACTGAATTTCAGAAAAATTCATTGATGAGAAAAATGTTCCCCTATCATTTATCTATCATTATCAGCTTTAAAAAGTTTGTGTATAGGCCATTATACATGTCAAAACACAATTTAAGTAATACTAACGTCCTGTATTTTTTTTACTATAAACATCTAATTTTGCCTCATTTCATGATTAGACATCCTGAGAGCTAGATAGCTATAGGTGCAACACACGATATATACCGTGTATATATATATATTTTTTTTTTTGCTTGTTAATGCATTATGTATTAGGTATTTAAACAAAAATAAATATCCCCCATTTCATATCTGCCACAAGACTCATCAGACAACTTTGATTAAACTGGCTGTTGTTATGAGGGAACTTCCAATCCCCTTTATTAATGAATACAATATAAAAGTTATCAAAACAGTTCAACATTACTTAAAGAAAAAAGTAATAGGTAATACATATATAATGACCCCATATTATACAAGGATAACATCACAGTAATTAATGTCCTACATACATATGTACATATACACAGTAAAATTTAGGTTATATTTATATGCTCCTTTGCAAAGTTTTCCATATCATCATCTGGGAAAATATACTGGATATGTGTTCCTCCTCTTAGTCCTGCCTGTACTGCTCCAAGGATATTGTTTGCTGGCACTGAGCAACTATCTTCTTTGGTTGGGAATGTATATGATGGGGCAATGCCTGAGGGATGCAGGAAATTGATAATGTAATCTTCATATTCAGCATCATAGTCTTTTACCAGCCCAAACCACAGTTCTTGGCCATATATACATCGAACAAAATACCCAACTTTCACTTCAGTGCATGTGTTTCCCTGAAGACTGCTGCCCTCTTCACTACCAGACTGAGTGCCAATATCCTTCAGTAGGCTTTTGAGCTCTCCTTTGGCACTCTGAGAGAGGGGGTAAACCATTAAGCTATCCATTGACATAGGTACAAATCTATGAAGTTTTAGGGTACCTGCAATTGACTTAATTGAAGGGCTGAAGCGCTGCTCTAATATCTCTTCGATCTCCTTGATTTTCATTGATGACACATACAGAACTTTTATTAAAGACTTCATTTCATTGGAACAAAACTGTTACATGTCTTCAGTTGTTAAAATTTGTTTTTCGACATGTCTTTATAGGTTTGCTTTTGCTGCTGCTCTCTTGACAGTACCTCCAATTCCATCACATGCATTTTTGCCATGCGATGTAGCAAAAAAATGCCACTCAGCATCAATCCCAAAGTCAGCTCTGTGATGGCAAAGGTTCAAGAAATTGAATTTGTTCTTATACTGAGCAGCACATCCATCAGTAAAATAGTGAATTTTTGTCAGAGTTGGATGTTCTGCACGAATAACAGGTATTAGCTCTTGGAGGAAAGAGTACACCATCACTGTATTATGTTTCAATGAATCTGAAATGAAGCAATAACTCTGATGACAGACGGTATCAGATTGTTTCTAGTAAAACACAAATGGGTGTACTATGCATTGATAGTTTTCCCAATGAAATCCTTGTGCTGCATCCTGGACAATGAATGAATAGTTCTCTGCAAAATCTCCTACTAAGCAAGCACCCTTCATGCAATGGAAGGTTATTTTTTAAATTTTTTAAATATTCTGCTTGGTGTTTACTTGTAAAATGATGCCTTGTGAGATTAGAAATGCTCTTACTTAATGATTCTATGAAATCATATAAATTCTCAACCTTTTCTGTCAGTGAACAGCGGTCCACTGTCACCCATTGCTTATAATGAATTTCTTCTAGTAGAGTCTCCATAGCATCTAATCCTTCCAACAAGGCCTTGATGCCCTGTTTGCATGGGCAGTTTTGGCACTTATGCATCATACAATCTTCATTGTTGATGTCACAAACTGAAGCAGCCATCAGCTGTGAATATTCTAGCTGTCTCACTCCAAGAACTGCAAGCTGCAGTTTGGGATTTTGATGATATGTACAGACACAAACTGAATGTGTACCACTGCTACCTGTGAGGATACACCAAGCAGGACGAAGATTGGCAAAACTACTAAATCCAATATGAGGATTATTTGAATCCTTAGTAAATTCTGCATAGAACTCTTGCAAATTACAAAGTATTAAACGCTTTTGCATCTTTATCTTTTCTCCTTCATTGATTACAACCTTGCAGGCTTTCATTCGAGGACATTGACGGCTATATTCATCTAATTCATAAAAATTTCTCACTTTCACTTTTGTCTCATTTGTAATTACTTTGCCTTTACTCATTGATGGGATTTCAGGTAGTAAGTACTCCATGTTCACTTTTCAGACAGTGACTTTCTTTTACCATGTAAGTTGATGTTCCAAAGAATGTCGACGTTTTACCTATTGTAAATGGTGACAGTGATAAAATTTGAAGTTTTAGCTTGGTGTTTTGTGTGGTGTTGAACTTATCTTTGAGCTCCTTCATGAGAAGTTCATACCTGCAATTTTTAGAAAACTTTTATTAAAAAGATTTTTAACTAGCTAGTCGTAAAATATAAAAATTCTAAACATATCCCTAAGTGGATAGTTTCATTGCGTTAATTGGTGATACCTTAAAGCTACTTTAGATAGACCTAATCATATATGATATGTATAACAATAGGCCCCTATATATATAAATATATATAATATATATAGTACCTAAATTAATTTAAGTGATACTTACTTACATAATTCAGAATTCTTTTTGTCATGGTGGGAATTTGTTGATGGACCAGCTTCTGGAAGTTCTACTCCAGGGGTGGGCAACCTTTTGTTCGCTGTAGCCACAGGTGCCACAGGTGCCACAGGTGCGGTGAATGAAAAGTAAAATTTGCCACACCATACATAAATTGAGAAACTAGGTTGATAAATTGAAATATAAAAAGAAAAACTGTTTAAAAAGTTTATTCAAAACATGTACAATCTCATGGCCAATTCGCCACTTGTGGCGATTGGCAACATGGTTGCCCACCCCTGTTCTACTCCATATGCAGATTCTATACTTCTCTTGATTTCTTCTGTTGTCTTCAAAAGTTTGGAGGTTCCTTGTTTTTGCTTTTGCTGATGTCATACCAGCTGTAAGCAATATAAATATAAAGAGTGTTAGTTATAAATACAAGTAAACTGTAATATTCATGAATAAATAATGTCAATTTATAATAAATATCATTCATTGTACAAATGTTTATTTAATCATTATAGCTATATATACAGTATATGTATGTATATATTTTTATTTGCATCAAAATAACCTTACTTGTTTTTATTGAACTTTCATCCAAGTAGGGAAGTATATTGTCGTGAAGTATGTCTTTCTTTGGAAAGCTGTCTAGATGCTTTGAAGGAGTCATTAATTGTGGATTGGAGAGACTTGAGTCAGATGAGGCACATGAATCTTAACTGATTTCCATTGGTGAAATGGCTTCCACTGCTGTTTGCTTAAGAAGACCTGGTTCCTTTGATATTAATTTTAGACAATTTACACATAATAGGTCATCTTTTAATAGTCCAAGACTCCTAAGAATAATGTTCTCCTTAACTTTCTTTACACTTTTAAAAATTCTTTTTTTGTTTCTTCAGAGGATCAGAGCAAAATTTCATATTCTGAGGCATTTCGTAATAAGGTACTACACTATATTTATAAGCAGGTTCCTTCATTGTAGCACTGCAAAATAAAGAATACATGACAGTACAGGACCTGTGGGCAAAAATAGTTGATGAATAACAGAAAAAACATGGAAGATGATGATACTCAAATATACATAACAATGCATTAACAAGAAAAAAAAATATATATATATATACACACATACATGGTATATACCATGTGTGGCACACTTTTATATACTTCTCTATATTCAAGCACCTATAACTATCTAGCTCCCAGGATGTCTAGATCATGAAATGAGGCAAAATTAGATGTTTATAGTAAAAAAACACAGGAAGTTAATATTACTTAAATTGTGTTTTGACATGTATAATGGCCTATACACAAACTTTTTAAAGCTGATAATGATAGAGGAACATTTTTCTCATCAATGAATTTTTCTGAAATTCAGTATCTGAGAGGTCAAATGGATGACCTCAAATATATTCATTTATAAGTAAAAATTTTATTTTTCATCCTACATCAAATATGATGTAATTTTTGGAACCTATAGATCATTCTGATTCCAAAAATGTGTACTTTTATAGGGCTATGACCAACAGGAGGAAAGTTATGGCAGTTTCGAAAATGTGAGGTCAATGCTTGGCCTGAAAATGACATTGCTCTTAACTTTTGAATGGTTAGTCAGATCAAGCTGAAAACTTGGGAATCATTTTTTTTTGGCCAAAATCTACCCTGTACCAAGTTTCAGCAAAATTGGAGAGGTGGTGTAGTCCAGGCAATCTAGAGCAAAAATAGCTTCAACCTGGGCAAAATTGCTTCAGAAGCTTTCTAAACTGTTTCCAGCTCAGGAACCATTGCAGAATAACATATCCAAAATCCGACAAAATTGGACCCTGGGAACACCCCCAAAAATGAAATTCAAAATGGCGGACTGGCAGTTTCCTACGAAATACAATAAATTTTAATTTCGCTTTGTAGAGAGAGTTATGACGTTTTTCTTGATCAGTAAAATGTTTTAAAACACATTTTCGTTTCTAAATTAACCTATATGACACTAAAAATTGTATTAGGCGGCTAGTATTAAACTATGACGTCACGTAATGTAAATAAAATATACTGTATGGAGTGTATGTGAAAATGGACATTGCTACATCTTTATAAACTTATATTATAATCAACTCTTTAATTCCTACTACCCACTATCAAATCTGCATATTTGTGCTTGTCATTTTCTTTAAAACTGTTATTATGTACTCCTTTTAAATACTGCAACACAGTTTATTAATTTGTGTTTTCTGTTTCAGACTGACTCGGTGTACGGCTGACTCGGTGTGCGTCCGCCTTCAAGAATGCAGACCCCTGAAGAATTGTGCGTGATTTGTAAGGAGAAATTGGACAGCGGACAGGAAGTGGTTCACATCTCGCAAAAAGGAGCAGATGATATAAATGCATCCAGCCGCAGCCGTGGAAGCGATGTTGTTGCAACAGCTGGAATAAGTGTTCACGTTGTATGTAGGAAAAGGTTTACGGATAAAAAGACCATTGAAATAAAGAAGCGACAGACCGCAGCCGAGGCAATACCAAGGAAAAGTGCTCGTTTTCATGAATACGCATTTTCCAGTGCTACTCACTGTTTGTTTTGTGATACCTTTGTGGACTTTTTTTCCAAACACAAACCAAAATCAGAGCATGTCAAAATAAGAACTACAGAGTTCTCCGAAACCATAAAAAGGTGCTGTGAAAGCCGCTGCGATGAATGGTCGTTTAATGTAAAAGGCCGTCTGGAGTATTATCTTCGTGATCTTCCTGCTGCAGATTGTGTCTACCATCACACCTGCAGCGTAAATTTTCGAAGTGGAAAAAACATTCCTCGCGCATACTCCTCCGACGATCATGATTCGAAGAAAGGGAGACCAACTAATGAAGAGCAACACCAAGCATTCCTTCAGACCTGTGCTTACCTGGAAGAGAATGATGATGAACAACTGTTGATTGGAGACCTAATTTCCAAAATGGAGGAATATCTTCAAGGAAGTCAGAGCTCTGTTTACGAACGCAGGCACATGAAGAGAAAGCTTTTAGAACGTTACGGAGACAAGATCATAATATCAGGTGAAAGTGGGAAGGCAGATGTAGTAACACTACGAGAGACAGCTAATGAAATTCTTATAGATTATCACAAAAAGTCGAAAGAATGTGATATAGATATAGAGCTACAGAAGATTTACCTAGTAGAAGCTGCTGCAAAAGTAATCAGAAGTGATATCAAGTCTGTCGACTCCAAATGACATCACTGCAGAAAGTGCTCTTGATTACATTCCCAACAGTCTGAAATTGCTATTATCAAAAGCATTTGCGGGACAGAATGCTTCAAGAAAAATAGGTGCAATTGGGCAGAGCATTATGCAAGCAACCCGTCCTAGAGGATTACTATGTCCACTACAGATCGGTTTGTCGGTTTAGCTACACGACAACTTTAGGTCAAGGTACCTTATTGACGTTCTCCATCAGCTGGGTTACTGTTCGTCGTATGCAGAAGTAACAAGATTCGAAAGAAACGCGGCGCTGGCAAGTGGGTCTGGCTCTTTTACTGTTGATGAAAACACTGCAGTCCTTCTAGCAGCAGATAACGTCGATCATGATGTCTGCACTTTGGATGGGAAGAATACCTTTCATGGAATGGGTATGATTGCCGCAATAACTCCGAAGATCAAGATCCACCCTTTTATTCACAGGCGTAATGTTGGTGACAATGACATTAAGAAGATTGCAACCGTTGACATTAGGGAATATAGACACGCGAGAAGCATGTTGAGGGACATCTCATTCCGCGAACTTCCAGTACCCACTGCCACCATAAGTCGACTTAGTCTTCTCTGGCAGATATCTTCAGCAGAAAGATCAGGTCCAAGTTGGTCCGGAACAATGCAGGCAATTCACGGTGGATCAAGTGTCTCACATCCAGGTGTGGCGTCGATCACGTTCCTTCCCATCATAGATATGTCGCCAACTGACATGACCTGCATATTTTCGACATTACTATATTTGAGCAAGATAGCACGCGATCAAAAAGTCCCATGCATTATTACCTTTGATCAGCCTTTGTTCTGGAAAGCTTCCCAAATCATCAATGAACAGAGAGACCTGCAGGACATTGTTTTAATGCTGGGATCATTTCACACTCTGATGAATCTTTTGGGAGCAGTCGGTACTCTTATGAATGGTTCAGGATTGTCTGAAGTACTTCAAGAAATATACGGACCAAATGCCGTGCAACACATGATGTCTGGAAAAGCTGTTTCAAGAGCGATACGTGGTCATATGATAGTAGATGCAGCTCTTAGTACCTTACTAGTCGCAGACGTTTTCCCTCGTAATGAAGATGGAACTCCTCATGACCTCCATAAGGAAGCTTGTGACCTGCTCGACGATGTTATGACCGCCAAACAATCAGTTGAGGATGTGGAATCTTCGAATGCATTGTCTCAGATTGCTACCACTTTGGATGCGAAGAAAACTGACCTACAATCTACTTCGCAAACAAGTCAACTCTGGTTGGAATATCAGCGAATGATCAACATTGCACGTTCCTTGATAACAGCAGACAGAACCGGCTCGTGGGATTTGCACTTGCAAGCTATGCTGGAGACCATCCCCATAATTGCAGCAGCCGGACATCACAATTACCTGAAATCGATATACCTGTACCTGCAGAAAATGTTAAGTTTGCCTTCTGAAAATCCAGCCGTTAACAAAATGTTCCAGGAAGGTAAGTTTGTGGTAAGAAGAAGCGACAGATTATGGACCGGACTCGGCACAGACCTGGTGATAGAACAAGTACTAATGCGTTCCCTGAAAAGCAGAGGCGGACTGACACGCGGAAGTGGATTTACAGACATCCAAAGGACAACGTGGCTCTTTTCTATGCCTCCGTGTTCCACTTATAACTTAGCAATGCAGGAATACACCAGAGTTTTGTTGGAAAGTAGTGAACAGCACAAGGAAATGAGGGGAAGTAGACAAATCAGGGACAGTAATGACATGAAGAAAGTACTTGAACGTCTGGAATCCTTATCCCCATTCCATTCTACCTCGGGTCTCTGCAACATTGTAACAGGGCTAACTGCTGATCCTGGAGTTAACGTTCATCAGTTGCATTCAATCGGTACGAACATTGTCGTAAAAATGATTGGGAAACAAGCCTTTACATATTCTGCCAAAAGATCTGACAAAGTGAAAACACTAGGATCTGCTTCTGCCGTTGTGATCACTGATGCTTCAGATATAGAAGTAGATCCTGCACTACTGTTTCAGAGAATGATGACTGTTGCCACTGGCGGAGACATGAATCTTGAAGATGTCATGTGTTACGAACTGTGTGCATATCCTCCTGCATTGTTCGAATCACGAAGTATCTTGAGGAAACCCGATAAGTCTCAGCTAGCTCATGCAATAATCAAATACACTGACACTTTACGCATGGAAGAAGTTCAAGAAATTCAGTGCACAGACCAGTACGTATTGGATGGTGGATCTCTACTACATCGTGTTTCCTGGCGTCAAGATGAAACATATGACAGCATCGCCAACTCATATGCCGATTTCACTCTGAAAACATATGGAAAAGCAATCATTATTTTTGATGGCTACAGCAGCTCTCCTACGATCAAGGACATGACCCACAGAAGACGCAGCACCAAGACAAGCAGAAATGTGAATCTCAGTCCAAGCATGAAGTTTGTTGGCCAGAAGGAACACTTCTTGGCTAATGAAAACAACAAGCAAGCATTTATTTCCCTCGTAGGTGAGATGTTGAAGAAGCACGGGTGTACTGTTCACAACGCAGATGGGGATGCTGATGTGGACATCGTTCGTGCAGCAGTTTCCTCATCAGAAAATGCAACTACAACAGTAATAGGGGAAGACACCGACTTGCTGATTCTCCTTCTGTACCATGCCAAGGACAGTGGTTTCAAGCTGTACTATCGCAGCGATATAAGACGGGGACCATCTCCTAATCCTGTGTATGATATTCTCAGCATTCAATCATTGTTAGGCAATGACATCTGCAAGTATCTCCTGTTTGTGCATGCTTTCACGGGCTGTGATAGCACATCCAGAATTTTTTCGATCGGTAAAGCCAAAGCATTCGACACACTGATGAAGGTGGCTGAACTCCGTTCAGTTGCAAATACATTCTGTTCTGATTGTTGCCAACACTCTGACATTGAAGCCGCTGGAAGAAAGGCAATGCTTCTGTTGTATGGCTGCAAAACACTTGAATCCACTAACGCACTACGTCATCGAATGTTAGTTGAAAAGGTAGCTACAGCTAAATCTTTTGTTACACCCGAACGTTTGCCACCTACCGATGCGTCCACAAAGTACCACAGCTTTCGCACATACTTTCAAATACTAATCTGGAAGTCTACAGAAGAGAAGATCGATGCAGAACAGTGGGGTTGGTATGTAAAGAATAATTCCTACTACCCTACAGCCTGCGACAAGCCACCAGCTCCAAATTATCTACTCAACATGATCCGCTGCTCCTGCAAGACGAAATGTGCTACTTCAAGATGTGGATGCAAGCGTAATGGAATGCCCTGTTCAGCCGCTTGTGGCGAGTGCCAAATCAGTGGTTGCGATAACAACCCAAGTACCGGTAATCTATCCGATGATAGTGATGAAGAGGATTAATTTCTGTATGTTTGTGACCAGGTATCACTTCTTCTGTAATGAACATAACTTGAAACTGGGAAAAAAAATAATCGTTGTATTATTGATTATAAAAATCTGTAAAAAGCTATATAACATTATATTTGCGTAATAACTGGTTGTGTTGTATATTGTTGAATTATTTAAAACATTACAACTGAAAGAAAAAGCATCAAATGTATCTCTATAAATAAAAGCGTAAATTATATATATATTTTTTTTTCGTAGGAAACATCCAGTTCGCCATTTTGAATTTCATTTTTGGGGGTGTTCCCGGGGTCCAATTTTGTCGGATTTTGGATATGTTATTCGGCAATGGTTCCTGAGCTGGAAACAGTTTAGAAAGCTTCTGAAGCAATTTTGCCCAGGTCTAACTACAAATTGCCTGGACTAGTGGTATTATTTTCCAGTTTTATTGGTTGATCTGTCCCTGGAATTACCCCATTATTAGAGCTGGCTGACCTTTGGTTGCTGAGATATGAAGTCACAAAGTTGTGAACTTTGACACCCCCACTTGCTGATTAATTTCAAATTGCCATTGCTACACAACTAATGAAGCTAGAATACTGATTTTGGTGTCATTTGAAAACTCTTAAGTAGCCCTTTCTGCCACCTTCCATATAAATAATAGCTAAAATAAAAAGTTCCCTATAACCTTGACTTTGAATAAACAAAATATAGGCTACTATCTCTATTTTATTTTATTCATGATTTTGTACATACTCGTACATACTCTTGGGCAGGTGGAACCTTTAGTAGCCCCCTGCCAGCCACCACTCGATGAGTACTGCGCAGTACATATTCACATCTTATATATAGCTATATTTTGTCCATGTACATGTTTATTTTCTAATGTTTTAATGTTGAGTTATTGTATGTGTGGTAGTAATTGTATATTTGCTGTTTATGATGTCTGAGAATCCACCCCTGGTATTGAAAAATTTTGCAATGGGAATGCATTCCCCCCCCCCTAATACATGGGTTGCTATGAGAAAATATACTTCATTTTATGTAAGTTTGCTTTATGTAATACTTTTTAGGAATGTAACAATCGTGTTAAACGAGGACACCCTGTATACAAATGGTCAGAAGACAACAACATGACATTTAACACTGAGAAATTTCAGCTATGGAGGTATAGTAGAAATGAGGAACTTAAACAGGTAGCATATTATGCTTCAGATAGACAGGAAATTCAGAGAAGCACAAAAGTGATAGATTTGGGGGTTATAATAACCAATGATATGAAATTTGAGACAAAATTAGATAGTGATAAAAAAAGTCATGGGACAGATACTGAGAACCTTTAAAAGAATGGGAAAAGACAGTAATGATTCCCCTGCTGAGAACACTGATCCTACCAAAACTTGAATACTGCTCAGTCTTGATGTCTCCATATAAAAAGGGGGAAATTAATAAACTGAAGAAATTCAGACCCCTCTCACAGCCAAAACTGATGGCTGCAAAGAACTTAACTACTGGGAAAGACCACATAAACTAAATCTGTACTTCCTGGAAAGAAGAGGAAGAGAGGTACACCATAATCTACATATAGAAAATGATGGAAAAACTGGTACCAAACCTCAAACTAAGCGCAATTACCATCCAAACAATGCTAGAAAATAGGAAAGGCAGAATGTGCAGTGCTCTCAAATTGAAGGCCAGAGAAGGGACCTCTTCAACCACTGAAGGAAAATAGCTTGGTTGTCAGGGGGACAAGAATTTTTAACAAGCTTCCAAAGTACCTCAGAAATGTTACAGGGGTCAAAGTTGAAGTCTCGAAAAGAAGACTAAATGCCTGGCTCAGGAGTGTACAAGATGAGCTGGGTGTACCTGGCTATGCGCAGTGGAGAGCACAAGAGAGCAACTCGCTCCTCCACCAAGCCAGGCCTGGAGGTGGGGCCACTAGCTTGACCTTTGTGTGAAGAGGCCAATGCATAGAACTACTGCTATGAGGTTGAGGTGTGTGTGTGTATATATATATATATATATATATATATATATATATATATATATAATATATATGGCAATGTAGCTGCATTTTTATTGTAGGATGTATGGACTAGATTGATATTATCTAGACTTAAACTACTATTGTAAAAGTTTTACTTCAGTTTTGTGCGATAAGTTATAATTGCAATTATAATAGGAGGTTCCTCAGTATTTTGTTTTAAGATTTGGTGGATTTATGATTTATTGTAATTTATTGTAAAAATGGTTAAACTTTGAATCTTTGTCAGTGTTCTTCCGTTGACAACCCCCACACTGGATTTTTTTTTTGTTTCAGAAAGGAGGGGCCAAGGGCAAATGTCCGCAAAAGTGCCCCCCACCCCCATAGAAGAAGAAAAGCCAAAATCAAGGCCCAGGGTTTTGGAGATGCTTGGACACTGCATTTGAAAGATTGGAGGTCATAGATAGGGAGAAAGATAGATTGAGGAAGATTTTTCCAGAGTTCACTGGCTAAGTAGATGAAAGATTAAAAATACTGATTAACCCTCGCGTTAGAGTTGGACAGAAAAGGAATGAGAAAGTGTAGAAAGTGTGGTACTGCGTGCTCTCCTTAAGTGAGGTGGCATGCAGTTAGTGTGTTCAAAAGAGCAGTGTGTGTTATAATAGTGATAGTAAAGAGAGAGAGAGAGTAAGGCAACATTGTATGAAGAGAGTAAGAGGCAGGGAACTGATATGAAAAGCCTTTGATTCCATCCAGTCAACTACAGATGCGTAGGTTGAGCTTCCCCGTACATGAGAAGTAGCCTATACTCCATACAGGGGCGGACAAGACCCCTGTACGGAGACAGTAACTGAGTGGGGATGAAGAAACTAAGGAGGTGGTACGGCGCGCACAGCCTCTTAGAAGCTGTTTTGGAAAGGGAGTAAATGTGATTTTTCCAGGAAAAAATCTCGAGAAAAGGAATTTATGCCAAGAATGTTAAGAGAAGAGGAAGGCTTGAGTTCTGTGTTGGTGAAAGTAAGAGAATAGTCATGTGGAAGATTGTGATGAGTAGACGGATGGAGGAACTGGGTTTTTGAGGCATTGAAAGCCGCGAGGTTTTCTGACAGAAAGATGAGAGTTTAGGTGTACCATAGCCATCCTGCGTAAATCATGGAGTGACTGTTGAGAGGGATACTTTGGGAATTAGGCGAAGTGAAGTGTGGAATCATCAGCATAGGAGTGAATAGGACAGGAAGTGCAACTTAAAAGCATTGATAAATAAAAGGAAAAGAGTAGATGACAGCACGGAACCCTGAGGAACACCACTATTAATAGTTTTAGGAGAACAGTGACCATCTACAACCATAGCTATAGATTGGCCAGGAAGGAAATTATAGAGGAGGGCGCAGAGAGAAGGATACAGCTGAAGGAAGGCAGTTTGGAAATTGAAGGTTTGTGCCAGACTTTATCAAAACCTTTTGATATGGCTAGCAGACTAGAGCAATAGCAAAAGTTTCACCAAAATCCTGAAAGGAGGATGACCAAAAGTCAGAGATATGCGGAAGATTGCCAGTAGAGCATCCCTGGTTGAATCCATACTGATGATCTGAAAGAAGATTGTGAGAAGCAGTGTTTAAAAATCTTCCTGTTAAGGATAGATTGAAAAGCTTTAGAAAGGCGAGAAATCAAAGCAATTGGATGATAGTTGGAGGGTTGAGAGTGGTCACCCTTCTTTGGGACAGGCTGAATGAAAGCAAACTTCCAGCAGGAAGAAGTACTACATGAAAGGGTTTGCCTTGGTGGGGTGTCAGCAAAAGCACAGTTCTTGAGAATAACAAGAGGAACACCATCGGGACTGTACCCCTTCCTAGAGTTGAACCCAGATAGGGCAGAAAGAACATCTTTGGGAGAGATTCTAATTTCTGACATAATAAAGTCAGAGGGAGGAGGAGGAGATGGAGCAACAACAATGGAATTGTCCATGGTTCAGTTGGAAGCAAAGGTTTGAGTGAAGAGTTCAGCTTTGTCAGGAGGAGACACCAACTGAACTGTTGGAATGAAAAAGAGATGGGAAAGAAGAGGAAGTAAAGTAGTTGGAGTGGTTGTTATCTAGATGCCAGAAAGAGTGAGAAGAATTAGAATTTGATAGGTTTTCACATTTTTGTTAGGTGAAGGAATGTTTGGCGAGTCGAAGAACAGATTTTGCATGATTCCAGGTAGAAATATAAGCTGAGTGAGAGTGAAGAGTTGGATGGCAGTGGTACCTTCTGAAAGACTCCTCTTTGTTGTGGATAGCATTAGAACAAGAAAGTTAAATGAAGGTGTTTTTGCATTTGTAGTAGGAATAGAATATGGAATGTACATATATGCAACATCCACCTTTGGAGTGAAATTGAGTCTAGAGAAAATAAGAGGGTACCGTACATAAAAGGGGTTGCTGTCAGTCATCCCAGACACCAGGGTTTAGTGAAGAATAGACAATGAGGTTTAGAGGAGTAGGAGGTGGTCTTCATGGTCTATGTTCTACAGTACAAGAAATGAATTGATATTTTGGAGAGTGTGGGGGAGGTCATTTTTAAGTCAGTGTTTTGGAAGTTTGAAATTAATTAATCAATTGATGAGAGAAAATTCAAGATTAAAGAAGTTTGAAATTAAATATTTCACTGAACATGTTAACAACAATTGTATTTGTAGGACTGGATGGCCTGAACATCTGCAAAATTCTGACTTGCATAGGTCAGAACTACCTAGTCACATGATAGGTTTTATTGCTGCTACAATAGGCAGTGGTAGGTAACCCCATAACACCCATAACCCCATAAGTTTAAGGGTTGTGAAGATTTGCCTTTAATATGCTTTTTATCATCAACAGATTGTGTCTGCTGACAGTAGTGTTGTTTCAGATAATACATCTCAGTGTGGAGAAGCAGATTCAGGACGTCCTTCAAGTTTTCAGTGAGTTGTTTTTCATTAATTACTATATTGCATCCTTCCTCAGATACACTGTATAGGTCTTAACTAGTTGACAACAAAAACTGTTTGGTCAGAAAAATTGGTAGAGAAAGCAATTTGGATCTGTTCCGTATTGAGATCAGTGATATATGTATTCTTCGGTGATTCTTAGTTACATAATTTAGATCAAGGCTTTAACCTTAATGATTCTTTTACACAAAATGCTATGAAAAGTTTGGCAGTCATTAAAATTTTAATTATTGTATAATGTATAGCCTATATAGATAGATTGAGAATGTTTTTAATGTCAAATTGCTGCTTTTCTGTCAGTTTACAAAGGTTAGTGATTTATAAAGTGTAAGTAGGCCCTGTGTTGTAAATTGCTGTATGCCTTATTTTATTTTGGGTAATTTTTTGAGTTGTATGCAGTACTGTTCACTCGCACTTTCATACACAAGATGCAAGGACTCGCATACCCTTTCTGTTGAAGGTTCGTGTTAGTCCTTCATGGTTTTCAGTCATGGAAAATACATGGAGATTTTTCACTCCTTCCAAGGTTGAGGGGAGATGTAAAATTTTAAGTATTATCATGCTTCTTAAAGGTTTATTTAATTCAGGGATGGAAATGGAAATTCTGTTGAAAATAGATTTTTAAATTTTTTGCAACTGTATTGAAAAAGAAATTTGCACCAAACTAAAGTACAGCATTTGTATTTCACTGATATTTTTTCAGCTTAAGTTTTCCTATATGTTTGAGACTAGATTTTCAATTTTTGATGCTGATTGGTAAAGTGACCTGAAATTTTATGGTTCTCATTTAAAGGAATCACTGGCTGAACTGTTGGTAATACTCGGAAGCAGAATGGAGCAAACAGTGTGGAGGGCAACTACAGTTAATGTAGTTAAGCTTATTTTCCCATTGATACATGTAGCCATTATATTTAATAATTTTGGGCATTTATGATGGTGTGCTCTAATTCTTGTGGGCCCTCATTCTTAAGATAAGGAAGATTGTCCCTATTTGAGAAAAAGTTTATAAACCATGCATTTCATTGCTAGTACCTCAGGTTTTATTAAAATAATTACGCAGTTTTAACTTAACAAATAATCTTAAACTTGGTGTAAACCCATTAAATTTAATCTTTTTCATCTTGCTTATATTTAAATTATGGCTTTTATGTTTATGATTTGGAAAATATTATAGTTCTACTTCAAATAAGTGTATGGTATCATTTTTTTCATTCAGAACCACAACAGATTACCAGGAGTAGTAAAAAAAGTTAGTTTTTTATTGATTCATCAACTAAAAGATGTCTAATACTATCCTAGAGGGCAGGGGGGAGGGGGTTGATGTACCAGCGATGCCCACACTGCTACTAAAGCTGCTAATCAAATATCAGACATGAAGTTATTTTTGAATATGTAATGTATTTTCTGCTACAAAATTTGCTCATGTTAATCATATTAATGCGATATAACGCGACTAATTTGAAACACTGCTTCTGATTGCGGGTCGATTTTCTTAGTAGAAAATAATGATGATATGTATGCTAAATACTTTGTTTCTAGTGCTTTAAATAGTAGACAAATATTAATCCTATTTTCTGTTTATTTTTTAACCCATTACTGTATATCTAGAAATGCTTTATTGGGCCACACCAATGTTAATACTGGTTGTGAGTATTGTCCATTATCAATCTAATACCATCCGCACTCGAGATTGATTAATTAGAATACCACAGTAATTGGCTGATGCCTATTTCTGCGCATCAATGCCCTTGAACTTAGTCTCCAAATAAATTATGGATTTTATTAATCAACTGCCACTTCAGGTAAATTGTTCTACTTGCTGACACTCCTGAGAAGCCTCCACTGTTTTTGACACTCGAATGTTATACTCGTGCCAGTTTGTAACCTTTCCCACTGGTCTTCTAGGAGCTCCCTCAGTCTAGCAATTTTTCACTCGCCTGCAGGTGTGGTCCCTGTGTCCTCTATACCCGTTCAAGCTGGAGTTACTGACAGACCCACAAGCTGTTCAGTTAGTGCCTCCATTGATTCTGCCTTATGTTGCGCTCAAACAGCACTTCCAAACTGAATATCACAATTAGTGATGCACCCACCAATTCCAAAATTTAGCTGATGCTGATTCTTTTCCTATATTTAAAAAAAATCTCTCTCCTTTATAAATTTACTAATCTAATGTGAAAATTTTCAATTTTCATATTTTTATATTTGAAATTTGTTACTTGTATATCATAGGTAAAATGAAGATAAATAGTTTTATTACTTGGTAAAATTATAAAATAATTTTATTTCAGTTTCATAAATTGAATACCAATATTTAAAGTAATTGTATTTCTTTGTTGAAGAGATATTTTTTTTCTTCTTCAACAGTGTCAACAGCAACAAAAATTTTCATTAAAATTTGAAGTCCCTGGTGGCCAATTTGAATAAAATATTGGGTATACAATTTGGGTTTATAAAAGTATTAAAATACTTAGGCAACATAATAAGAGGGTTTAATATATAAATTATACTGTACAACTCAATATAGACACCAAATTTGGCACCAAAAAAATTTCAGCTCTTTGAGATATGGAAGAAATGAGGAGCTAAAACAGACAGCATACTATGCCCCAGATAGATAGGAAATTCAGAGAAGCAAGAAAGCAATAGATTTAGGGGTCATAACAGCCGATGATGCGAAATTTGAGAGAAAAATCCGATAGCGATAACAAAGCAGAAAGAGTCATGGGACAGGTGCTGAGAACCTTTAAAAGAAGGGACGAGAGAGTAATGATTCCCTTGCTGAAAACACTAGTCATACCAAAACTTGAATACTGTTCAGTTTTGATGTCCCCATATAAAAGGAAGAAATTAATAAACTAGAAGACATTTAAAGAAACTTCACAGCAAAGATTGAGGACTACAAAGAACTCAGCTACTGGGAGAGACTTCGTAAATTAAATGTATATTCACTGGAAAGAAGAGAGATATACACCATAATTTATACATGAAAAATAATGGGAAAACTGGTACCTAACTTCAAGCTGAACCCAGTAACCACCCAAACAACATTGGAAAGTAGGAAAGGCAGTGTGTGTAGTGTTCCCAAACTAAAAGCCCGATAATGGACACCTTCAACACTGAAGGAAAATAGCTTGGTTGTGAGAGGGCCAAGACTATTCAACCAGTTTCCAAAGGAGATTGGGAATATTACTGGTATAAACATTGACTTCTTCAAAAGAAGAATAGATGCCTGGCTCCAGACAGTACCAAATGAGCTAGATGTGCCTGGCTATTTGTGATGGAGATCACAAGAAAGTAACACGTTCCTCCACCAGACCAAGTCTAGAGGTGGGGACACACACACACACACCACACACACACACACACACACACACACACACACACACACACACACACACACACACAGTTCTTGTTTCCTGCTTATATATATAATTAACTCAGACTACTTGAAGGTGAGTCTGGTTACTTACATTAAAGTATAATTTGATTGATATGTAACATTCATCATGTATAGTAGGCCTTTTTTTTATTACTTATATTTTCCAATTTTTTTATTTTAGTATGAAGTTAATTTTTAACTTGGTTCTGTTAATGGCCAATAATTTTTGTTTGTATGGATTCATATTTCAGTCCTTTTTAATAGAACTGGTTGACAAATAATCTAAAATGTAAGAATTGCTGTTACCATTTTAAAACTCTACTTCATAAATTTGATGATTTTTCTTTATATGTCTTGGTGATGTAGTAGTTAGCATCACTGACTTCGAATCCATCAGCCCCAGTTTGATTCTGGTTGCTGGCAGGTGGTGCGCAATAGGCCGGGTCGAATTTCTGGGGGCAGATCGGGCACTATGTGGGGCTTATGAATTGGGGTCCTGACCAACATACTCCAAAAGAAAGTTTATGCTCCCCCCCCATACCACTAGCATACTCCCTCCTATTTTTGGCTCCGCCCCAAAAATGAAAATAGTCTCATAAATGAAAATGGAGACCATTTAGAGCATCTTCTCATAGAGATGCCCCCCCAAATTGCATAATATATCTCGTGTGCAATTTTCAGGCAATTACCTCAAAAATTTGGATTTCTCAAAATTTTTGCTATATCAGAAAATTGATCACACTTAAACATCGTTTATGTGTAATCAATTTACTGAGCTGTGTGTTGAATTTCAAATTCAATACCAATAAATTTCATGTTCTAATTATCGTATATTTTTACAGGAATTATAAGAATTTATGCTCTTTAGATTTACTTATGATCCATGCATGATTCTATAAAAGCTGGATTTTTAATTTTTTAAAAAGGTTGAAAAAATGTCAACCAGAAGCAAATCTTCGAATGTAGCTTTTGGTTTTGCCACTGAATTCCGCCGATCAATGATTCCTACAAAGGCAGACGTTGTCAGACACTATTTCTTCATTCACAAGAGAAAAAAAATCAAGTCAAGGGGATCAGCAACTGCGAACGATTGCTACAATATAGTTACCAAAGATCTTCAAGATATTTGGGCCATGTTCTCTTTCCCTGTCATTCAAGAAAGATCTATTTCTTCTACAGTGGAAAGATTAATCAGATCAGCTCTTTCCTTGAACAAGGTTCCTCTACGTCAAAGGAATGAAAATTTTGCTAAAAAACTTGCTTCATATGATGAAATGTTTGACATTTGTACTTGCAAATGTTATGGTAAAGGAATAGAAAGGCCGTTTTGTCGATGTGAGGTAAAAATCCCAATGGTAGAGTGGGAGTTATTTGTTGGCCAAAAGCAAAGAATAAATCAATTAGGGCCATTTGATCGTGAAGCTGCTGCTGTCCAGAGATGATCCCTCTCAAGAGCAAGAGAAGAACAAGAGAGGCAACAAAGGTCACAAGTGGAAATGGCAGAGGCTATGGAAGTTGTACATCTTCTTCAGTAGATGACTTTAGCGAAGATATAGAAGACTGACAATGAGCTAGAATTCGTGCCCGATGTGGAATTGATTGAAAATGATCAAAATAGGTATTCATACAATGAATTACCATTGGTAGCAGACCGTTACTGTGTGAGTTCGAGAGCTACAGCAGCTATTGTTAATGCTGCATTGAAAGATATGGGAATAATCGATCAATCTAACATGCTTGATAGGAAGAAAATAGAGAGAGAGAATTCGTGTAGGCAAGAAAAATATTTAGATCTAGATATGAAAATGTGAATATTGAATGTATAGGGTTTGATGGAAGAAAGGATGATACATTAACCAAGCATGGAAAAGAGAAAAAAGAACATTATGTGCTGATCAAAGACCCTGGATGCAGGAAATGCTCGGTGTATAGCTGATGAAATTATAACATTCTTAATTGATTCAGTGAGCATCGACACTCTCAATGCTCTGCTATGCGACGGTACTGCTGTCAATACTGGTAGAATTGCTGGTACCATAAAATTGATTGAAATTTTTTTGCATAGATCAGTTCAATGGCTTGTCTCTCTTTTACACATGAATGAACTCCCCTTCAGACACATATTTGAAACCATAGATGGAAAAACATCAGGGCCAAATACCTTTAAAGGTTCAATTGGAGCCAAATTGAAATGCGATTTAACCATTTTAGACTTAGTGGCATTTTCATCAGTTCAGGGCAATGTCCAAGATATACCACTGAATGTCGTGAAAGAGTTGAGCAGTGATCAAAAGTATCTCTATATGTGCCTAGCAGTGCAATCTGGATGGGTATCTGAAAGTCTAGCCCGCAGGTCTCCAGGTGCCATTCATCATGCTCACTGGATTACCCGAGCAAACCGGATTCTTTGTTTATATGTATCGACTTTGCATCCCGAACAAAATCTGAAAGAACTGGTAACCATCGTCATGAAATCATATGTTCCTGGATGGTTTCATATCAAATCCCATCCTAAAGCTACTGACGGAGCATGGAATTTTTTTAATTTGATTGTCTTGATGTGAGGATTGGAAGAAAAACATTGCATTATTATGGAACTGGTGTTCCGTAATAATGCCTATTTTGCCAATCCCGAAGCTATCCTACTGTCAATGCTTACTGATAGCAGACATGTCAGAGAAGATGCTCTTCAGAAGATACTTCTCAGTCGGACACGTTTCAGTGGCACACAAAATTTTGAGCTTCCTAAATCTCTAAATTTTTATTCCAAAGACTACTATGAGATGATTGACTGGAGAAAGGAAGCTATCAATCCTCCACCTTTGATAAGGAATTTCAGCAATGAAGAGCTACTGCATACAAGAACAGAACCCTTGAAAATTGCTGCCTTTTCATGCTACAGTCAAAGCATGGAAAGTGCAGTGAACTTAATGACAAAAGCATCAGAACAAAGGATTGGCTATGGCAATCGGCACAAATTTATCCTCAATCAACTGGAATCAAGAAAAAGACTGCCACAGTTTGAATGGAAAAGCCAATGGGGCCAAGGCACATCCACAAGTAATTAGTGAATTGTGAAGGTAATTTTTAAATTAAATTTTGTTTTTACTTCAAAGCTGTTTTGTGTAATAAATGGTACAATAGACTAATTGTCTTCTTTTCAGACAAATATACTAGGCCTATATGAGGTTTATGAATTGGTCTCCTAGGCAATCAGTACTCCAAACTAAAGTTTATGCCACCCTTTTCTATATACTGATAACACTTTTTGGGGATGCAGCAATTTTTCAAGGATTTGAAATTTCTTGGATAATTGCCTGAAAATTGCACATGAGGTATATTATGCAATTTTAAGGGGGGTCATCTCTATTAAAAAAATGCTCTAAATGATCTCTCTCTTGATTTATACTATTTTTAATTTGGGGGTGGAGCCAAAAATAAGAGGGAGTATGCTAGTGGTACGGAGAGGAGCATAAACTTTCTTTGGAGTATGTTGGTCAGGGTATCATTTCATGAACCCCACATAGTGCCCATCTAAAAAAAACATTTTGACTAGATTTCGACCTGGCCTAGTGCGCAACTCTCTCAGCTGTTCATTCTTCCTTTCATTTGTAGATAACTGGGTACCATAAAAATTCCCCAAATGAGATGGGGTTCCGCATAGGGATTGAATGTGCACCATTTCTTTTGGTATATTCAATTTGTTTTGACGTATGGCCAATTCAGGGTTGGCAAAAACCCAGTTGGTTTTTTTTTGTTTTTGCCAGGTTTTTGCCAACCCTGAATTGGCCATGGTTACCCCACCGCACACCCTAAAGTGCAGTTAGCTCCGCATCTCTTGCATTACATTTAGAGGAGGGGAGGGGTTGGGCTTGGGACCTATCCTTCCCCATTTCTCCCCTTGAGATCACAATGGTCTCTGACATCCACACTGTTTCTGCCCTTTTCATCCCATTTTTGGGGACATGACATAGTTAATGAATTTTGTATTTGTATTGATACATGATGATTAGGTAAACAATTAATATAATGAGGTTGATGTTAGTTAAAAAAATATTAATGCATCAAGTTGAAGCACAAAAACTTTTCCATCCCTGTTTTAATTACATTTAAGTGGCCTTACCCATTATATTAATAATATACTGTTTGTAGCTATTAGGAAAGTAGATCCACTACCATATTTAGAAGACCCATGCTGTAGGCTTAAATATGTACCATTGGTCGGATGAATATCTAAAGATTATAATTTTTACCAGTAGAAGCCATGGTGATAGCGGTTGTCTACCGGAGGAAACAACTTGTACAGAAACAGAGAGCATTGTCTCTGGGAGGAGAGGTAATCATATTTGGCTTCTATTTATGTGGGCTAGATACATTTTGGAGGCTAAAATGACAATTTATCCCAATAGGCTACCGAAATGCGACATAACCTGCGCATTATTATTATTTTCATAAGGCTGCAGTGCGTTCGTTTCCCCCCATTTTACACTAAACTGGGATTGTTAGGCAGCTCAAAAGGCCATGTTTATAGTGCTATTTAAAAGAAACAATTGTTACATAAGCTTTTCACTCAGAATGGTTGAACATAGTTACACCATTTTCTGTTCTGTCAGTATTCCGTCTTTTTGTTGGGATCACTCTATTAATATATCAGGTCATCCCATAAGTAATGTCGTTTTTTAGAGCGGAATTTGAAGGACAAAAAAAACTTGAATGAAACTTTTTAATCTAGTATATATTTTCCATCGGAATCACTGACACTCTGCCAATGTCCTACAAGCTTTTCAATGCCATGTTTATAAAATTCAGGCGGTTTTGAGGCAAAAAACTTACAAAGCCTGGTGGCAGGTCATCTAAAGAAGTATATTGTTTCTCGTCAAGATAGTTTCGCAGACTCCTGAAGAGATGATAATCTGAAGGTGCAAGGTCTGGAGGATGTGGAAGTTTTCCCACCCAAGCTCCTCAATTTTGGCAGAAGTGATCCGAGTGGTGGAACACGATTCCTTTCCGATTAACCAAAGGAGGTCTCTCTTCTTTTAGTGCAGTGTTCAATCGATCCAGTTGTTGACAGTAGACTTGAGCGGTGATTGTTTGGTTGTGTGCGTAAGGTTTCAAAGTGTATTACACTACCTTTATCCCACCAAACACTAAGCAACACCTTCCGAGGGTGAAGATTTGGTTTTGGCTGTGGTGTCGCTGGTTTTCCGGCACAAACCCACTGTCGACGGCGCTTAACATTCTGGTACAGTATCCACTTTTTATCACCAGTCACTAAACGGTGCAAAAATGGATCTTGGAGTTCACGGGAATGAAGAGATGTGCTAATGTTTACCCGCACTCTCAGATTGTCGACCGATAATTCACGTGGCACCCATTTTCCTAACTTAAGCACTTTCCCGAGTTGTTGCAAATGTCGATGGATGGTGGACGGGGATGAATTGAGTTTCTGGGCCAATTCTTCGACAGTTGTTGAACAGTCTTCTTCAAGTGCGGCTAACAGCAGGTCATCATCAAACTCAGCAGGGCGTCCAGAGCATGCTGCATCTGTCAAACAGCAGTCACCATTCCTAAACTTTTGAAACCATGTTTGACATTTCCTTACATGCAGAATATCGTTCCCATAAACATCCTGAATGTTTCGCGTTGCTTCAGTAGCACTATTCCCTTTCTTGAACTCGTAAAGCATTATATGCCTGATATGCTCTTCTGATACCGCCATGTTTATGAGGGGTTTACATAAAGCAAAACACACATCTTCACTGGTCAAAGTCTGTAAAGTATGTAGCGAAACACGATCGATCTCCTCGTAGATATAACCTTCGGAAAATTTATGCTTAAACTGAGTAGGACTAGTTTAAACTTAATCTATCGTAAAAAACGACATTACTTATGGGATGACCTGATAGTTTGGCTAGTTTAAATGAATTATAGATAATGATAGGTATATTGGTAGTTTTGAAATGCTACCTTCGAATTCGAAGGTATATATATATATATATATATATATATATATATATATATATATATATATATATATATATATACTCAGACTATTTCAAGGTGAGTCTGATTACTTATATCAAAGTACCATTCGATTAATATGTAACATTCCTATACAGTAGTTAATTACTTTTTTTTAAGTAGCACTTACATTTTCAAGTTTTTATTTTAGTATAAAATTTATTTTTAATTTTTAAATATTCTTATTTTGTTTAGAAGTGATAAGCATGAAGTTTGTCTTAATAAAAGTATTTTGTTTTTACTTCAATTTTTTCTTTTAATTTATAGAGCGGTTTCATAGAAGTTCAAGGCACCATAAATATAACGACCGCCATTATGTAGATCGTAAGTAACTGCTAAGAAATAAATGTTTTCATCTTTTGGTTTAATTTTCAGTTTTGCTGTTTTTTTTATCCGGATATGTACTTCGCATTTCAAAACAATGTCCCTTTATATAGCTTCCCTATGCCTCCGTAGTTAATGAAAAGCACAAGCAGAATTACACACATTCATGATAAACTTTGTTTAGGTTGCAGGTTGCCTGAGCTGGGTTAGAAGTTGGGACATTTTGCTTGGTTTTATACAAATTAATGGAATGGTTTAAGTTCAGTACAGGCCTAAAATCTCGTGAAACGCGTGAATAGGGTGCGAGGCCTACGAGCATAGGCCTACGTTAATCTATTTTAAAACATTTTGCTTTTAAATTAGTTTGTCTGTTAAACCTTAAAATTAAATGTCATACTTATAATGTTGGAAATGTGAAGGGTTTGGTAATAATTGAGAGGATATTATTTCGCGTATCATCAATTGTTTTGATATTTGGGTGGGTGGGTTTTTGTGATGAGTTTGGTATCTATTTTTCAATAAAATTTCCAGAGGGGGAATGTTGTATTAAAATGTTGATTCACACCTAAGTCCTGACCCGCATGAGATTATTAAATAGATTCTTCGTGGAAATTTATTTTGAAAACCCTCTTAATCGTGTTTTAGTACCGGCATGCGTCGTTGTGTTAGGTTCTCGATTACTTGTTGCGCTTTCATTTCCCCGCCAGTCCTTCCATTCTGGATTTTTTTTATTTGTACATTTTAACCAAATTTGGTAGGATAGTGTTGAAATCATTTACCTAAGAGTTTACCACCTTACCCTTATTTATTGACGAGGTCATTGTCAACAAATTTGTATTTTATTTAGATACGGATGGTGAAATGGTTGTGGCTGTACACCGAATATATTTTCCGTTTGATACCCTTTAGAATCCCGAGACGCCTCCAAACTAGACTAGATAAAATAGTTTGTAGTGTGATAACTGAAAATTAAGTGAGCACTGCTTCATACATTTATAGACATTGTAATTTGGTTTTATGTATTTAATATTTAAATGCACTATAAGTATGCTAATTTTTAATATTAAACTCCTTTATGATAGCAACCACGCGAATTACTACTGATAGTATTATCTGTCGTTAATGCCTGAATTATTATTATTATTATTATTTTTAATTAAGTATAGTTGAAGCATTCTCATAATTAACAATACAGATTCTAAATTGAAATGTTTCGGTACGAGTGTCTCGTAAAGTTCATGCTCATCTCATTAACTTCATAGATTCATGATTGCTATTATTAGGTTGGAGTCCCACCAACCCAGTAACTCGCGTTTTGATTACCTTTAAATTTTATATATCATGAATGAAAAACCTAACACGAATGAAATACGAGTCACTCGAGCATTTTAAGGTTTTGATGTTTCAGCCGGAGGTCGAATGAATGGACATAACCACAGAATTCGAGGAATGCATGGTTACGAATCCTCGTCCATGATTAGTTCCGACCTTGAATCTACGAGTTTCTTCGATTCTGATGAAGATGCATCCAGTCGTATCACTGCCACGACAACGGGTAAGTATCACTCCCCTAAGCAAATTTAATTAAGTTTCGTATCCATCAAAACTACTTCGTTAATTTCTTTTCAAACTATGTAGCTACGTGTTTGGAAAATTTTCCGCGAGTTCGTACTAAATTTAGATGGGCGTAAGGGGATATCGGGGTACTGGTAAATCATAACTGATTTTCCAAAGGACCCAGATACTCTATTTTGTCGAAGTGATTAGTGGTTGGCACGCATTCCTTCCGCTAAATATTGCTACCACCATTTTCATCTTCTGAAGTATCATAAATGAAATTCAAGTTAAAAAAAAATCCCTTTTTTATGTTTTAGAGGTAAGAAAGATATTGGTTATATAACTTTTTCTCATTCTCGCTCTGTACACGTGTTCCAAATTTCAAATGTACAGAATTTTGGTGCGGTTGAACTCCTTATGTTTTGTTAACGAGGAATTACTTCTCCATTCTTTCCGCATTGCGTATCCACACGTAAAGCCCGAAGCTAAATCAAATTATAGAACTTATTTTATTGATTTTATTGAAAAAGGTAGGTTACAAAAGTTTTGCGTGACTTTATGTAAAAATTAACTCATTAAAAGATGGCAGTGAAGATTGCAGTATTTCTCGTATTTGTGGAAATTGTGAATTTTAATTATTTGAAGTAAACTATAGGAATTTTTTTTAAATTACCCGTGAAAACCTGGAAAACCTGATCATAATACGCTTTGGCAACCTATTTAAATTAAAGTATGTAGCAAAAGTTGATTTTTATGGAAAGTTTGATAACTTGTATGAAGTCACGGAAAACATTTTTATGGGCTTTAACTTAACTATTTTCCTCGACGAATTATGAGAAGTACTTTTATAAAGTTTTAGGTTAAGAATTGAAATGAAAATAGAAAACTGAACACGAACGCTTTATTCTTGAGTGATAATAAGCTTAAATCTTTCTTATTGCTTTCAGGTAGCAGCAGCGTATCGCGAATACACGCGAGGCACCGAAGGAAAAAACAACGTCGCCACCGCTTGCAGCCAGCTATGTCGCGTACATCTTCCATCTCGTCCATCACGGACTCTACCATGTCACTCAACATTATCACCGTGACACTGAACATGGACACCGTCAACTTCCTCGGCATCTCTATCGTCGGGCAGTCGAGCAGAGGCGGCGACGGTGGTATCTACGTGGGATCTATAATGAAGGGGTAAGGAGAGAAGACGCGCGCGCGCACCGATTGCTTCGTAGTGGTTAAAATAAGATTATATTTATAGAAGGCGTTATAGATCATGACTCCAGATTTGAAAAAATTTACTGGAGCACAGCTCTGAATTTACTTTTTTTTCCCTTACACCACTAGATAGGTTAATGATAGTAAACTCTTGAATTGACGACATACCAATTACTGAAAATGAATCATCAGCATGCCCTAGATCCTTCTTTTCCACCAATTTGAATGTAGATTTGATCAAATCATTGTTCAGGATTTCTTGTATTGATTTACACTTGCTTAAATGGGCTATGGAAATGTCAAATTTGTTGCTTTTTGCTTTATTAGATTTGGATGCAACACTTGAACTTGAAGGCATATTTTGACTCTTCTCTTTATTAACAACAACAGCTTGGTGAGTTTCTTTTGTTAGGCGCAAAATTGCATTCAATGTCTTCTGGATTTGGGAATTTTCAAATTCCTCTAAAGCAGTTTTGTTAGTCTGATGCGCAGATTCCTCACTTACCTTTTGTTTCTTAGGTGGAGGAGAAGCACTTTCTTCAGTCTGTGAAACATCTAGTGAAAAAGTTTCATTTTCTAGATTAGCAGTTGATGAAGTTGGTTCATTTTTCTGAGGTCTAGCACTAGCACATTTTGTGAACAAACTAAATGACTGCTTTGCCGTATCTCTTTGCTGCACTTCATCCTGGTATTTCTTTACTGCAATATCTAAGCTGTGGGCCCAAACTCTGGGACCTCTTGTATTGTAACAAATATTTTTTTGGAATTAAAATGTTCCTCCCAGTTTTGCTTCTTTGAATATTTGTTCTTGCATTGACCACAAAAGTAACCCCTTTTAACACCCTCACTTTTCTCTCCAACTTCATCAATATTAGGATCCATTATTGATTATTGACTACCTGAAAAAATACAAAATAAGTAAAAGTTAGTAAATATAGTATGGTAAAAGTGAGTAAAAGTAAGTAAATATAGTACAATGAAAGTAAGTAAAAGTAAGTGCTTTAAACTTAGTAAAAGTAAGGAAGAGTAAGTAAAAGTAGGTAAGTTAAAGTAAGTAAAAGTAAGTTTAAACTTAACTAAACTTTTCAATTCTAGAGTCATGGTGGATTACTTAAAACCGCACAAGTAATTATCTGGCCAATTTATCAAACCTGGCCGAGATCAATGGAACATAGTCCAATCCTGATAATTTTATATTAAAAAAATATACGTTTTAATAAAATTTTAATTATCAAAACATTGAAGCTTAACAAAAAATAAAAATAATTGTTAAATATGGAATTACCAACTAAACTTAAAATAACTAAATTTGTAATTTAAAAAAATTGGTTTGTACAAGAACGTATACGCAAAAAAATTGCATAACGTCTAGCGGATGAACAAAACCCAAACCCAAATTTACTTTTTCTCATGGTCAAATTTACTGGAGCAATGCTCCCAAGATCCCAGGAATCTGGAGTCATGTTATAGAGATAGCTTTAGTTTTTACTGCATTTAATTTGTTTCATTGGTCTTAAGACGGGAATAATAATAATAATAATAATAGTAATGATCAGTGAGGTCCAGAAACTGACACACACACACACACACACACACACCGCTCAGGCCAACTAATGTGGCCCATTGCTCTAACATAATTATTATTATCAGCATCATTGGGATTCGAACCCCCGACCTCAGTTTCTTCACTTCGCTTACACCGAAACTGTGTTAGCCACACTGAGGAGCTTCGTACGCTGTCAAAGACGGGAAAGAAAATCCGACTAAATCCAGACTTAAACATACGGTATCTGTAGTATGTAAAAAAATTAATGAATGTAACTAATTATTATTATTATTATTATTACTAAAATATATAAATCATTGGAAAGTAGGACTTGGCTTATTATTATTATTATTTACAAAAAATAATCCTTGCCAACTGATGATTAGTAATGGGAGTTAGAATAACCTAATTTTATCGTCTTTTCTTTATCTGAAAATATTACAGAGGCGCTGTAGCTTTAGATGGCCGCATCGAACCTGGTGACATGATCTTGCAAGTGAATGACATTAACTTCGAAAATATGAGCAATGATGAAGCAGTTAGAGTGTTAAGAGAAGTTGTTCAAAAACCAGGGTAAATTTTTCGTATATACACACATTTTGACAACATTCATTGGCTCGGGAATCTCTAGTAAACAGTTTACGTGTGGACAGGACAGTACCATAGATGGGCTCTTCAAAGCAAATTAGTCCCTAAGCTTTAATAGTAGGTTTGACCTCGCTCTGGATATACCTTGTAAAAAGCCCTAAGGCGTAATATATGACAAAGATTAGGGTAAAGTGATCAACTACTACGCTTCCAACCACAAATCTTGCTCAATTGGAATTTGAGAATAAGAAATATATATCTTTGTTTAAATAACGTATAAAAGTAAATATTCTCTTTTTAGGCCAATCAAACTTGTTGTTGCCAAATGCTGGGACCCAAATCCTAAAGCATATTTCACCATTCCTCGAGCCGAACCTGTTAGACCAATTGACCCGTTAGCGTGGGTTGCCCATACTCAAGCATGCAGAGAGATTCCAGGACAAATGCCAGGTAAGCGACTGTATTAAAATAGCAATCCATTATAAAAGCAAAGTAGTGTTATAGCTACAATATTCTGATGAAAGCATTCAGAATTTGCGTGGGTTTTTTTTTATTAAATTTATTTACCTATTTATTTAGGTGAATTTCCTGGAAGACCTCCATCTGTAAGCACTTTGACATCTACAAGTTCCAGTATTGCCTCTAGCATTCCAGAATCTGAAAGTAAATATAATTGCTTGTTCCTGCTTTAGTAACCTTAAAGTTTAATGTCACTAATTTTATTTTGACCCTGCCTCACTTTGTTTTATTTCTGATTTTCTCCTACGCGTACGACGTTGGCTATACTCCAGAATGCTTCGAGTCCATTGTTGCTGATTTTACAGAAAAGGCAAAAATAGACTTTGCGTGATTACAAAACAAGTATCCTGGATATAAGAATTTTTTTTTTTCTGTCACTGTCCATCAAAATACCAAGAAATTGGATTTAAGACTGCTACATCATGTGCTGACTCTTTGCGCATCATTTTGTGATGTAATCTAAAAAATGCTTGATGGATACAAGACCTTATGAAGTATAGTCAACGAATTCTCCTATTAATTCTGAAATTTAAAGATAAAACATTGAAATAAATATTGAAAGTGTGGCCGAGTTTTTCAAAAGATATAAATTAGAGATTATTATTTATGTAGCTTTAGTTGGGTCTTGTGGTAATAAGTGACTTAACCATAAAATTCGGCATACAAATATTTTTTAATTTTTTAAGGAAGCTAGAAATTACGTAATAAACTGTTCCTTGAATTGCTTTTTATTTTAGGGAATTAGCGAACGATTTGTCTGTAAAGATATTATTTTGTAAATATCTTCAGGGCCATATGAAGAAATAAAATTAACTGTATCAACACCGGCTGCGACCATCGTAAGGGCCATGGCAGCTCCTGACTCGGGCCTTGAAATCCGTGATCGAATGTGGCTCAAGATAACCATTCCTAATGCATTTATTGGTAAGTAAGTAAGTAAGGAAGGCAGGCAGGCCGGCCTACGGTCCTGATGGTGTCCGTCCTGTTCTCAAGAACTGTGCTGCTGTGCTGACATCCTGCCGAGGCAAACCTTTTCGTCTTTGTCTTTCATCCGGTACTTCTCCTTCCTGCTGGAAATTCGCTTTCATTCAGTCTGTCCCAAAGAAGTCTGACCGCTGTCAACCCTCCAACTATCGTCCAATTGCTTCGATTTCTTGCCTTTCTAAAGTTTTTGTATCTATCCTTAATAGGAAGATTTTTAAACACCTCTCTTCTTAAATCTTCTTTCAGATTGTCAGTATGGATTCCGCAAGAGACGATCTACTGGCGAGTGGCGATCTTTTTGCATATATATCTGACTCTTGGTCATCTTCCTTTCGGGATTTCGGTGAAACTTTTACTCTTGGGCTAAACATCAAAAACTTTTGATGGAGTCTGGCACATTAGGGTGTGTCAATTTTGGGGGTGAAATGACTAAATTGAAAATCATGTGATTTGGTAGCAATTTAATGTAATCATTTGGCATACAAAATAATATCCTTGCTTCAAAAACAATAAAAAATAACTCCTACCTACATCAATTTTAATTAAAAAATTCCATTTTTCCGTAAATTCGTAACAAAATAACAAATGTGCGCAAACATCCTATCAACATTTAAAGTGGCAATGAGGTATCATTCAGAGTCTTTATTTGAAAGTAACCAATGCAGTCATGTCCTTTTTGCTGCGGTTCCTTGACATCAGCATTCGGCTTGCTACTTGCGCTTTGATGTAGCCTTCTCGCCTCTCGTGACTGTAAACTTGACTAGCTGCTTCTGTGACCATTTTCACACATCTCTCCACACACTGAGTGTGAGAAGGCCACTGGCACTTGGGTTGGGGCCTCTTTAAGTTGTGTTAAATCTTTGTTATACATGTTGTCAGTGGTGGCTCCAAAACTTCCGAACTCAAGTTAACTAATTCTGACAATTTCGTGGCATTGACGTTTATCGGAGGGACCTTGTCTGAACAGAGCAGTCTCCCAGCTGGTCATCATCTAGTGATGTTCCTCTAAGCTTTAGAATGATTTCCACAGCCTCAGTTCGCTCTTTGGTACATTGGCTGCAGAGTATTGCTTGCAAAACTGCCTCTGGCCTAGCATACCAAGCGGACCTTCTCACCACAGGTAACACGATGCCCACCACTACTTTCCTTTGGGTTCTCAGTAGCTGTAATTGAAACAAGATGTGGTTGGGCCCCTTCATCCACATTGGATTAAGTTTTACATTGAACCAGTGAGGAAGATAAAACCCAATAATAAATTCAACAATCAACATCAAGTTCTGTAGCATTTTGCCCTTCAGTGGATGTTTGGAAACCCAAATCCTGCAGAAACGAATCGCTGTAGTTAACCAACGACTGTGACTTACGGGTCCAATCTCCAAGAGAGCCAGATTTTGAGGCAACTCTCCTGATCTGATTGATTGAACAATACGATAAGCGTAAGATTGATCCGTGCTGAGGTCTTTGATAACTTTTTCAGACAACACTGGAAGGGGAGGGCCTACTTCGACCTTTGGAAATTTTATTTATTTCTAATTCCGTTGCTTCATCTAGCATGTTGCCAAGGAGGCCTGACCACTTGTTGTTGCTCTTTGTAGGACCATCAAGTTCCTGGATGAGACGACGAAGAGGTAGTTCCCCTGTGTGCAAATCACATACAATCCAAACAAGCCTTCTTCAAAGTTTTTTCTCTAAATGCGTCATAACACCGCCCTGCCATCCAGTGTTCACCGCAGTCGAGTCTCCACAAACGGCCTGCAGTAAACTGTCAAGTCTTCTTTCTTGAAGCCAACATATTATTTGATCAACAATTGCCTCTGCATGTTTCTTGCCTTCTACTTCTGCTTCAGGAACAAAGTGAAACAAATAGCGGCCACCAGGTTCGGAACACAGAGTAGTGTTCTTCTTTGATGAGACCGGGAAACTTTGTCCATTCCCTCTACCTCTAGGAGAACTTTTGTGTCATCTCTTCTTCCATCAAACAAAAGGCAAGAGAGACCTTCCTCCTTCAAATCTTTTTCATGCTGATCAGATATTTCCTTCATTATTTTTTCTTGTGCTCTTCTTATCTTATGATCAATCACTAAGGATGTATCCTCTTGGCTGATGAGGCCAGCATCTATCCAAGCGGCAGTGGCAATCTCTGCAGTCTCTCGTAGCCCCGTATGGTGGCGAATACTGGCAAGGGCAATGTTTGAGATGTCTTTAGTGTTGTATTTCATTCTCTTCGGCGAAGGTTCAGATGGCATTTTGGATCTATCATCTGATGATGTTTCTTTCTGTTCATCTGAAGAGCTTTCAAAGAAGTGAGAAACCTCTTGATAGAGCTCTTCATCTCTTTGGGTGGCTTCTTCACTCTTCTTTTTCTTCCTTTCTTCCCTCTCTCGGATTTTCTCTTTTTTCTTAGCAATAACAATCTGTTTTTTGGTTTCTGAATAATCTGCCGAACCAATCTGCATACTTCCTTGGCCTCCTGCCTTTGTTCTCTGCGCCTTTATGAAAGCCAGCTCCAAAACAGGGATCTTCTTCTCACGAGGACAGCGACAATCAATGTGAGGGTGAGGTTCTCTTCTGCATGAGGGAGAACAATTGGCTTCAGAACACAACTCTATGGGACACTGGCAGTTAAAAATGTCAAGAATAGTATCAAGTGTGTGCAGAAATTTATTTTTCTTTGCTAGTTTTCCTTTACCAAGTGATGTCTCAACTGCTTTGTGCTACAGCTTTGTTAATTTTAGCTCAATAGTGCTTTGTCCGGAGCGATAGAGCGCGTCCCTCTGTGGCGAATGTGGGAATACACCTTTCTTCGGTGTAAGGGCTTTCTCTGCCCTCGTGGACCATTGGGCCCGTTTGGGGACCCGGCTGATCTCCTGCTTCTTTTTCTTTCTTTCTCCTTTAACCCATTCTTTCTGGCTTCTCCCTGTATTTTTGGCGTTGTTCTTTGGACCTTGATTTTGACCCTTTCCTTGGCTCTTGGGTGTGGGAGGTGGTTGCCCTGCACCCTTGTCGCTTTCCAACCAAACCCAAACCCTGTCCCTGCCACTTTTCACCGCGCGTTGGATGAGAGTGGCCGCCTTTCAGGCACAGGGACTGGGTGCGGGTGTATCTCCCCTGCGTGACATCTATCGGCGGTGGGACCAAGTGTGCCCACACTTCGCCTTTCCCTTGTTGGAGTCGGTGGTGGCTGGATGCGCGCGGGGGATGAAGTTCTTTTTTGTTTTGCTATGGACACTTCTCCCCCTCGGCTTACGACTACTGCTTCTCATTCCCGGACTACTACTTCTCTCAACACTCGGGTGGTGGGCAACCAGGCCCTCGAGTCCTTTACCACTGGAAGACCGCAACCTAATGGGGTTGACCCCCCTGTGGAAGCGGAACGCTTGCACTCTCCTTTTCCGTTGCCGACCCCAGTCCGTCCCTCGACTACGCCCTTGGACCTACACTCTCTGGAGCAGGGGTCTCGCCCCAGCCCACTTCAGCCACCTTCGGGCAAGTCAAGTTCCACCGAGGACTTGCCCCCACAACCCGGCTTCTTGCTCTCCCCATATGCCCCCCTCACCCGCCGTCAGCCCACCTCCCCACGGAGAGAGCCTCGCGGCGGACGGGGGAGCCGGCATTCACGGCCGTCCTATCGACCGTTGAATATCCCAGTCCATTTCGACTCTACAGCCTCCCTCTCCCTCCCAAGTATCCACAAATTCCTGGTGATTCGGCCTACATCTGGGTCCCTCCCGAACAACTCTGAACGGACGTTCCAGGCGATCCGAACCCACAGCAACTCCAGCCGCTATGACGTACGCCCACAGAGGGATGGCTCCCTCCTCGTAAAATCACGCTCAGCCGCAGAGACGAAAGCCCTACTCTCCGTCACTGAGGTCCTTGGATGCTCGGTGTCCGTTTCCCCACACCCTCGCCTGAACCAGAGTCAGGGCACTATTTACGCCACCCGCCTATTGTCGGTCGCAGTGAACGAGCTCCTGGAGGACCTCGCACCCCAAGGAGTCACTAAGATCTATCGTTTCACATCCCGACAGGGAGGCACCCCCTCCCCCACCCCACGTCTGCTCCTTACTTTCAACACACTAATCCCCCCCGCCGCATTGTATGGGGTATGGGAGACCGCGCCTCATGCGAGTTTTCTATCCGCCCATACGTCCCAGACCCGACCCGTTGCTTCAAATGCAATAAATTCGGACACGTTAGCTCCGCTTGTCGACAGCCGCATCAATTATGTGTTCACTGTGGACGACTCGCTCACCCTGACAGGTGCCCCAACACACCCAAATGCTCCAACTGTGAAGGCGCACACCCCTCTTCATCCCGAGAATGCCTTTTCTTCAGGTTCGAGAAGGAGGTCCGAGGCCTACAGGTGACGGACTTCCTTAGCCCCCGTGAGGCACGCGACAGGGTGCGGAGTCGGGAGGTGAGGCCGGGGGTGTCCTATGCCGCTGCTCTCGGCTCTATCATCTCGGCACGCCGCCCTGGCCTGCCGCCGAAACCCCCCCAAGCCACTGCTCCCTGTTCCCCTCAAAGAAAACCCTCGCAGGACCCGACGGTTTCCTGTCCCCCCACCATTCCTCCTCTTCCCGCACCTCACCTGCCACGAATCTCCCAGGTGTCTGGGACCAGGACACCCAAGTCCCATCCACCTCAAACCCCGCCTTCCCAGTACCCCCTGCACACGCCCGAACCTGCCGTCGAGGCGGAGACGCCGGAGCGTGTCACCGGACCCTCCGGCCTTCCAACGTCTCTCTCCCTCTTCCCCTCGGACCAAGAAGACGGCTCGGATCCTCACTCCGCCCACCACGTCTACTATGTCCATCTCTCCCCATCGCAGAAGTCCCACCACTCTACCCCCACAGACTCTGACAATAGTGGCTGAGATCCACGACCCGCCCCGGACGACGGGACCCAGTCCGAACAATATCCTCTCCCCCGAGGATCCGGTGGATGCGGCCCTGGCGCAGCTGCACGGTGTGACCGAGGGAAGCTCGGCCGCGCCCACGCCCACGAGTCTTATGGATCTGCCCTTGCCTCCTGGTGCCATTTTCTCCACCCCTCCACGAGACTACTCTGATTCACCTCCTTCCACCCCCATCGTACCTATCCCCCAACATCCCCGGCCCCCTCCTTGTCAGCTACCCTGTGTACGCCCTCCCTCCCACCCGCCCGGTCCTTTTGGTACCCCTTATCACCACCTCGAGTCCGCCATGAGACCCCGGACAGGCGGGGTAGCGCCACTTTTGGGGCTACCGTGCCCCCTCCTGGTCCGACCATAGAAGCCCGTCACAGTACATCCGACCCTCTCAGCCCACGATGTTCCTCTGCCTGCCGTGATCCACGCCTCCGGTCTCGCTCGGCCGACTCGATCCCGCCACCTCCGCGGGGTTCGACAGGCCGACCGATTCCTTCCCTGGTGAACGGTAGATAGCCAGCCATGCTCCCGACCAAGCCTTCAATTTCGCGAACTCCGGATCTCCCTTCATACTCCAACCTCCTAGCACCTACACCTTTACCCATCCCCCTTCATCAACTAATGGATCCCCCGAAAACCACAATAGTCCACTGGAACTGTCGAGGAATATTCGCAAATTATGAAGGCCTTACCTCCCTTTGCCACTTCCCGTCCGGTGTGTGTGTGTCTCCAGGAGCTAATCCTGGGGACCAGGCCCATGCCCTGCCCTACTGGTTATTTTTGCACCGCCACCCCGCCTCCTACCTGCACTCGAAGGGGAGCTGCCATCCTCGTACACCACGCAGTCCCCTTCTACAACCTCTCCATCCGGTCCCCACTACAGGTGACTGCCGTCCGGCTCTCCCTGGATAGACAGTACACCGTCTGCTCCATCTACCTCCCCCCCCACGCTCAAGTCTCCCGCGACGACCTGGTGGAAGTCGTGGAACAACTCCCTAGGCCCTTCCTACTGCTGGGCGATTTCAATAGTCGCCACCCCTTGTGGGGCGACACACACACCACCTATATGGCCCCAACCCTGATATCCGTCATGACCGAACTCTCCTTCGAGTGCCTCAACAATGGCTCTCCTACTTTTTACCATGCCACCACCTGCACTCCATCCTGTATAGACCTGTCCCTCGTTTCAACTGATGCCCTCCTAGACTTCACGTGGCAAGTCCTCCGAGAGGACCATGGAAGTGACCATCTCCCCATACAACTCACCCTTAATCGACCCGACCAGACTGTTCGGGTACCGGTAAGGTGGGTTACTACCAACGCGAATTGGGCCCGCTTCCGCGACAACACCTATACCACCCTTACAACTGCCCACTTCCCATCCATCGACGAGTGCATCGCTTACTTCGAGTCCGTCGTTCTAGCGGCCGCAAGCACTAGCGTACCACAATCCTCCGCCTACCCCCGCGCCCGACGGGTGCCTTGGTGGACCCCGGAGTGCGCGGAGGCCGTGCGCGCCAAGAAGAAGGCAACTCGGCGCTTCTACCGGACGCGACTCCCCATCCATCGCACGGAGATGCAGCGGGTCAGGGCCATCGCCCGCCGCACAATGAAGACAGCGCGCCGAACCTCTTGGCGTGCCTTTGTGTCCGGCATCACCGCCAACACACCTTCGGCTACCATCTGGAAGAAGGTGCGGGGTGTCGAGAGGCGACATGTCCCCTCCCGACCCCCGGTCCTCCGGACTAACGACGGACTCCTATGTGAACCCAAGTCGGTGGCAGACCACCTTGCTTCTACCTTCGCCGCCGTTTCTTCCTCTACAGCCAATTCCGTACCCGCCCCTGACGATAGCCCCTCTCCACCGTCCATAGACAGCACCTACAACCGATTGTTTACCATGCGTGAACTACAGGCGGCACTGGCCTCTCGACGATCCCCTTGTCCCGGTCCGGACGGTATTCCGTACGGCATGCTCCAGCACATCCACTCTACCTTACAAATTTTCCTGCTGGATCTATACAATCGCATATGGATAGAGGGCGCCTTCCCCTCTAGGTGGAAGGAGGCCCACGTCATCCCTATCCCCAAACCCGGCAAAGATTCCCTGGACCCCACAAACTACAGACCAATCGCCCTGACGTGTTGTGCCTGCAAGATCCTCGAGAAAATGGTTGCCACGCGATTATCGTTCGTCCTTGAACATAACAATTCCTTCCCGTCTACCCAGTCCGGCTTCAGACAATTCCGCTCCACACTGATCCCCTCCTGCTTCTCAGCCGAGACATACAGGATGCCTTCGACAATGGACAGTTCGTACTGTCAATTTTTTTTGACATCCAGAAGGCCTATGACACCACCCGTCGAGCAATGATCCTCGGTCAGCTCCGACATCTGGGCCTCGTCGGAGCCATGCCGACCTTCATCAGAGGCTTCCTCTCTTCCCGGACTTTTAAAGTCCGGGTGGGCTCAGTCCTCTCTGACACCTTTGTGCAGGAGGACGGGGTCCCACAGGGAAGCATCCTCAGTGTTCTCTGCTTCTCCGTCGTGATGAACACGGTCTCACAATGCCTTCCACCCACCATCCGCTCTTCCATTTATGCGGATGACCTTGCAATCTACTTCGCGGGGCGAGAACCGTCTGTTGTTCAACGACAGATGCAGCTCGCCATCTACCGGGTGGAAAGGTGGGCGACGTCGGTGGGTTTCCGCCGCCTCCATCCTTAAGACCAAGTGTATGGTCTTCAGTAGAAGAAGACCCACAGCCCTTCCTCTACCCTCTGTCACATTATACAGCAGGCCTCTTGAGGTGGTACCCTCCACGCGTTTTCTGGGCATGACCCTAGACCGACGGCTCAATTGGGTTCCCCATCTCAAGTACCTAAAGCAATCCCTTCGACGCCCCCTCGCTCTCCTGGATCACCTCTCTCACACCACATGGGGTGCAGATCGACGCTCTCTTCTTCGCCTTTACACTTCCATAGTGCAGTCGAAGCTGGACTATGGTAGTGCAGTTTACGGTTCAGCCTCCACCGCCCGCCTCCGTATCCTGGACCCGGTACTTAATAGAGGCCTCCGCCTCGCCACCGGTGCCTTCCGCTCCTCCCCAGCCTCCAGCCTCCATGTGGAATGTGATCATCTCCCTCTCGCCCTCCGACGGGGTCTTCTCCTCATGAGGACATACCTCCGTGCACAGAGGCTACCTTCTTCGCTTCTGGGCACGGTGGTTTCAGAACTACCACCTCAGGGACGGAGCTGGCACTTCACTGAAGCGGTCCGCTCTTTCCTTGATCTTTTCAACATGCCCGCCCCCTCAGTTATCCCCATTTCATTCAGCATCTACCCCCCTTGGATCCTCACCCCTATCAAGTTTTGCAAAGATCTGTGTACCCTACCGAAGACTACCACGAGCGCCATGATATACAGGTCACTCTTCCGCGAACACGCAACCCAACACCCGGACGCAGTCGCCATTTACACGGATGGTTCCCGCTCGGAAGCCGGTGTGGCCTCAGCGGTGATTCTGTCCCAGCCGCTTTCCCGGGGCGTCGGCCTGCCCCGCGAGGCCTCCGTTTTTTCGGCGGAACTTTTCGCCATTACGGAGGCCCTCGATATTGTGCGCACCCACTCTGCCAGCTCCGTCATTTATTCGGATTCCCAAAGTGCACTCCTCTCCCTGGAAAGATTTAACTCCCCCCACCCGCTCGTCTGTACCATCCAGCAAACCTTCCACTGTCTAACGACCCTCCAACACAAAACGATCGCCTTCTGCTGGGTCCCGGCTCATGTCGGCATCCAGGGTAACGAGGCGGCGGATCGCACAGCAAAGACGGCCTGCTCACTGCCGGCCTCCTCCCGACCCCTCCCTTTCTCCGACTTCTTCCCGACTTTCCGCTCCCACTTCCGCTCCATATGGCAGCGGGAATGGGACCAGGCCACACAAAATAAACTCCACACGATCAAGCCACGAATAGGATACTGGGCCTCCTCATTCCACCGGTCCCGCCATAAGGAAGTAATCCTAGCCCGTCTCCACCTAGGCCACACCCGCATCACCCACGGACACCTTATGGCGAAATCGCCAGCCCCACTTTGCCCTACCTGCCATACCCCTATCACTGTCATACACCTGGTGGAATGCACAAAGTTGTCTGCTCTTCGCCGCAGTGTTTCCCTCTCTCGGCCGAAGATCCCATACCCGACTGGCTACGATCCATACTCGCCGACGGCCCCCACTTTTCAACGGAAGCGATTCTCTTCTTCCTTACTCACTCCCAGCTGCTCCATCGCATTTAAAACCGTACCCCTCCTACCCACTATCCAGCGACTGACCCTTACTCACTCCCCTAGTCTACCACCCCCAACACAGTATCATCACCCACTCACCGCCTCGCCGAGATATGTACCGATCCTTTTAGGTACGAATCGGCGGTAAATCAGAGAAAGAAAAAAAAAAAAAAGTTCTATACTGATTGAGTACAGGTGGTTTGAATAACACACTAGCTTTTTTCCACTGATGCAGAAGAGGGGGAATCATGTCCCTTATGAGCTCTTTCTCTGTGTAGTTCCTTCTATCCTTTGTATTTTGTTCACGAAGGAGTAACCCTAGTCTCAGCATGTCTCGCACTGTTGGCAGTTCTGATACGGGAAGCTCCTTGGCTGTACCGACTAACAGGCTCAAGTGGCATGACGACTGACCTCTTGTCTTCAATTTTGGCATCTTAGGAATATCTGAAAAGAAAGAAAAAACATTTAAGTATTTTATATCAATTACGATGTTTCAAAGTTTAGTCATTCGATGTTCTAAAATTCAATAAAAAAATATTTCATGGGATTACAACATAGAAGAATATGATGATGATAAATAATTGTAATAATCAATAATCCATACTTACAGTTAAACTGTAGTATTCGTCTAGTAGAATAACTATGAAGCAGGTACAAGAGCAATAACAGCAAACCACCGTCTATGACATCTAAGAGGCAACTGAGGACTGAGAGTGAGGAACAGTTATATTCATGGTGTGACATATACATTGTACAACAACTACAGTATATGACCTTGAAAACACTCCATATGCGATCAGTGGGATAATTCTGTAACAAATGAATAGTTAATCAATTTATGTCCTATTATTTAGTAGAAGAGTCAATTTCTGAAACTTTAAGGTAAAATTGATGTAGGTAAGGGTTATTTTATTTCATTTTGGTTGGCCAATTTCAAGTTTTGACATGAAAAGACACTATATTTTCACTACCAAAATTGATTTGAAAAAAGTTGACAAAATTGACACACCCTACTGGCACATATCTTTAATTTCCAAACTGCCCTCCTTCGATTTCTACCTTTTAATCTTTCGATTTGTGCTTTCATCTCTAATTTCCTTTCTGACCGATTTGTAGCTGCGGTTGTAGATGGCCACTGTTCTTCAAAAGTCATTAACAGTGATGTTCCTCAGGGTTCTATCCTATCACCCGTTCTTTATTTATCAATGATCTATTAAGTCGCACTTCCTGTCCTATTCATTCCTATGCTGATGATTCCACTTTTCACTTCACCCGCTTCACAAAGCGTCCCTCTCAACAGTCACTCCATGTTTCACGTAGGACGGCTATGGCGCACGTGACCTGATCTTTCTACTATCTCTGATTGGGGCAGAATAAACTTTGTGGCTTTCACTGCATTAAAAACTCTGTTCCTTCATCTGTCATCTTCCACACTACTATCCTTATACCTTCAACAATACGCAACTCAATCCTTCCTCTTCTCTTAACATTCTCGTTATTTTTCCTGGAAAGATCACATATACTCTCTTTCTAAAACAGCTTTTAAGAGATTAGGTATGTTGTACTGGCTCCGCAGTTTCTTCACCACTCCCACTCAGTCGCTGTCTCCACAGGGGTGTTGTCCGCTCCTGTATTGAATACATTTCCTATATGTGGGTTGGCTCAACCCATACAGCTCTACTTGACCGGGTGGAATCAAAGGCTTTTCGTCTCATCAATTTCCCTCCTCTTACTGACTCTTTAGCGCCTCTCTGTTCGCCGCAATGTTGCTTTACTCTCTTTACTATCGCTATTATAACGGACATTGCTTTTCTGAACTCTCTAATTGCATGCCGCCTCCTTTAAGGAGAGCAAGCAGCACCAGACTTTCGACACATTCTCATTCTTTTTCTGTCCGACTTTCTAACGCAGGAGTTAATCGATATTTTCAATTTTTCATATATACTCAACTGGTCAACTCTGGAACAATCTTCCTCAATTCATCTTTTCCCCCGTGTGTGACACGCAATCTTTCAAACGCAGTGTCCAGGCACCTCGAAAATCTTGGACCTTGATTTTGACCTCTTTCGGGAAGGGCGTTTTTGCGGGCATTCGTCCTTGGGCCCTTCTTTCTGCATTAAAAAAAAAAAGTGTTTGAAGGTCAACAGTACTTTACTTAACCTAAGTTTGTAGCATAATTTAGATTTTGTTTTAACCAAGATTTGAAAGCTGAAACTTCCCCACTCTTTTCTCGTTGGCAATTACAAATAAATGTTTCATAATCATATTTTGCCACTTTAGGTGCTGATGTGGTGGATTGGCTTCTCCAAAGAGTGGAAGGATTCACTGAGAAAAGGGAGGCGAGAAAGTATGCTGCGCAGCTGCTGAAGAATGGCTACATTCGACACACAGTGAACAAAAAGGACTTTTCAGAGCAGTGTTATTATGTCTTTGGGGACCTTTGTTCCAGTAAGATTTTATATGGAAATTTGGTCCACTTTTGAAAATAAGATACAGACTGTTTGTTTCGTTTTGGAAGTTAGTTAGTAATCGGTCATACTTTATAATTTCTCCCGCGTGTATTCAGTTCATGATTAATTAAAAAATACGTTATTATTTTCTATTTTTACTGAAATTGTTTCAAACCATGAACTATTGCTTTAAGGCTTTGCTGGCATGAAATTGAGAGATGATGCCTTGAGTGAGGCTGACAGAGACACGTTGGGGCCACTTCCTCCTCCTTCAGCGACATCTCCTTGGGGAGGACACCATATGCCTTACGCAGGCACCTTCATCCCCAATACTGGCTTTGGACCAATGCCTTTCAATTACACCAATGAATCTTACACTTTCAATCAGGATGGCAGCACCAACAGTGGCTCGGGTAAAGAATAGGAAGTTAGTGAAATTTCATATCCAAAGGAAGTAAAAATGGATGATGGGAGTCATCCCTTAGTTCGGGGATTTTTAAATTTAGGATTGGAAACTCCTTCCAACAAACGAGGATCAGGCCTCATCGTTTCCTTTGATTTCATCTTCCTCAATTTCATTTGTCTCTATTTATGTGAGCCGACGACCGAAGGCTGAAGCGAACTTTATTTTGTTTTAATGGAGTTGTAAACTTTTAATAGGCTAAGTGTGATATTCACTACTACACCTTTCTTTGGCGTTATTTTAATTATTTTAAAGTAGCTAAGATTTCTTACTTTTTGTAATTTGAATTTTATTTTTCTAAATTATTTGTTGGGTATTAATATATCATTGGATTTTTTCTTCAGAGAAATAACTTTGAAAAAAAGAAATCGGCTTAATCATTGCACTTAAAATTTCCATTACGTGGGTGGCCAAGTGTAAACTACATCAGTATTAATGCTCTACTTCAGTTTTTGCATATACGAATGCCCTTTAATTGGATTTTTTGTTAGGCTTGTGAAAAGTATATCAGGATATTACATTTGATAAATATACCTTCCTTAACTCTTACTGATGTGCTGTTGGCTAATCCGTCGTGGCAGTTTTTTTTTAAGTCGATGTACGTCAGTTATTTGTCTAAGTTCACTGTGACACTTCAAGTTGATCTTCAATTTTTTTAACTTTATTTTTCAGGCGGAAGCAGCAGCGGGACTCAGAAGAAGGTGGACCGGAAATCTGCTTCCCCAACGCAGAGCGGAAGCGACAGCGAGGCTGGCAGTCAGCGCAGCGCTCGCAGAATCATCACCACCGCCGGCAGTACCGTAGGAGGCGGATCTGGAGGAAGCGCCTCTACTGGGTTGGTGGGCAGCGGCACTGGCATCAACGGAGACAAAGGAGGATCGAGTGGCTCAGAGAGATCTTCTGCCACTAGTGGGTCTCAGATTAGGAGGAATACTCCCGTGCGACAGTTCCCTTTCCTCCCCTCTCTGCATCACTCCCAGAAGGCCCCTTTCTCCTACAACTCCAGTAACACATCAGCAAATAATAATAATCCGAATCCTTCAACCAACTCTAATCCACCTCACTTTACTTCAAATCCACCACCTCCACCACCACCACCCGGAAACCCCAGTTACAATCCCCCTCCCTTCTTCCCCATCCCTGAGACCAATACTTCTTCCTCTTTAAGTTCCACCAATTTCACGCCCCATTCTTCCCAGTCCCCTCCTTCTCCCCCGAATCTTCCCCAGTCCGCTCCTCAACAGCCTCCTGTGGGTAGCCGCTCTCTCAATTCTGATGTGTCTGCGAGCACAAATAGCTTCAATATGGCCATGGCGAATCCTTGCAACTTTTTTGTTGATTCCGTTTAATTTTTTCTTTTATTAGTTCGATTCGCTTTCCTTCATTTTAGTTTGTTTTGGTTAGTATTATTTTATTTTGTTAGCTTTTTATTTCTTTTAAAGTGTAATCAGTTTTACTTGGAGTTGCTTCTTCTGAGTCACTATTAAATTCATGTTTTGCATGATTTGGGTTTTTTTTATCGACTTAATTTTCAAAAGTACGGACAGGGAGTATATTAAGTGAATTCTTAAGCTTATTTTGGAGTACTTGAAGTGTTGTACGATGTGTAGAGGTAGCGGAGGTTTAAAAAAAGAGAGATATTGAAGTATTTTAAAAGTTTTTGTTTTGCGCTTCAAACTCTACCATAATTATGATTCTCCAGAGGGACATTTGACTTGTTAAAAATGCATGATATTCGGGGAAGTGGTTATTGGATGCAAAAACTTAGTATGAAAGTACTGGAAATTGCTCTGAAAATTAACGTGAGGTTTGGAAAATATTTTAATTAAAAAACCTTAATTAGTTGGTGGAATCCATTTTTGTATCGAGCAAAGCCTACTCAAACCTACATACGACATATGTAGGTTTTGTATCGATTTGTTGAAAGAATGATTGCAAGCGAAAACTCTGAAGTGTAGGTATTAAACTCGCATGCTTCCAGTCAAGAGTTGGGATTTGGGAAAGGTTACAATAGTATCGTAACTATAAGGCATTTGAGAAAAATACGTTAATTATTCTACTATTTCTCGTAGATACACAATCTACTGAGAGTAGATTGAAATAAATTAAAAACTGATTGCTCTATATTTTGTGCGTTAGTGAAGTAATGATCCTAAACGAATTAACTGTATTTTACTTTAAAAAATTTAAACATAGTTGTTTGTAGAGAAGAGTACCTGGAATGTTTAAATTGGAAAAAAGTTCGTAATATATGAATTTAGAACCTCAAGAATTTTTTTATATTAAAACCAAATGTAGTATGGCGTGTGTTTATTTGGTAATTTTTTTTTTCTTTTTTTTTTCAGAGGATGATATTCAAGGCTATCAATTTAAAGAACGCAGCTAGTCACAAGATGAAAGCTAGGATGAAAATTATTGCTCTTTTAATTCTAGGATTGTAGTAGTTAAGCTTCCTATTAATTTAGTTTTTAAGTTTTTTAATCAATCAAACTTTTTTTTTGAAGTCGGAAGTTCATGCAGAATTTCAAACGAATTGATATTTAATGTAATCAGATTGAAACAATTAATTTTTGTAAGATCTTCATCAGTTTGGTTGAAGCTATAGAATTTTTCGCTGAGAACGAACCTAATGTTGAATGATTCTAAGCTTAATACCAATTACGCCAATAGATACAATTCTATAAATAAGCTTAAATCACTACTAAAAATCTTCAATCCAAATCCCCCCCCCAGACAGTGTTTACAAATGTGATTGTTTGTTGAAGAAATTCCATTCCCGTTTTTCAACTTAAATTCGTTTTCGCAGTTTGAAACCGAATTTTGATATTTGAAGGTTGCTCTAATAGAAAAAAAAAACCTGTGCAATTTAATATACGTTTGTGTTGCCTAATTCTGGTTGTTTTTCTTGCGGGGGGGAACTATTTTTCCCAAATGAAAAATGATTTTGCGATGGTGAATAACCATTATAAATGCGAGATTGAATGCACATTTTTCACCTAACTTCCTCCGTAACAAGTTTGTTTTCTTAACACAATTTGATTTGTAAATAGAACCACTCGGAAGTATATTTGAGAAACCCAAGTTTTTATTGTAAATCAAAGTATGGTAATAAGCAATAACATAACATCGGATTGAAAGATTAAAGACTTGGGTTTAGCTACTAAAATATACTTTTCATATAGCGTTTGTTTTATCATTTTCCTTCAGTAAAACTTGGTTCTTATTCAATTATAATAAAAGGAATTATGGTGCAATTAAGTTTTTTTTTTTTTTTATATATATATGAATATTGTAATTGTTTTTTGTTCCATTTTAATAATTATTTATAGGGTTTAAATATATTTTGTATATTCTATAGATATTTTATTTATTTAATTTGTGACTTTTAAGCTAAATATGTAAATATATTTTTATATAAATAATTTTAACTTGTTAACATCATGTATACCGCATGTTATCAGTGTTGTATTATGTTAGGTTTTAGGCTGATTTTCCAAATGAAGAGAGTTCTGTTACGCAGAGTTCACTCGGGCTTAAATGCTGCTTTTATAATTGTGTTTGAACGGTGTCACGGGTTATTTTAATTTCATCTTGGGATAATATGGGGAAAATCTTTTTTTTAAGTTAAAGCAGGGTTGATTGATGCCCGAGCGAACTGGCCACTCAGACACACTTCATTCAGTTTCGATGTACGAAAGATTGGTCTCAGAAGTTTTGGTAAAAAGAAAAGGTTGGGGAACAAATTTGCTTTTCAGATCTCTTTAGTCGAAGTATATTTTTAGGAGTTTCTTGCCATTTTTATACTCTACGTTAAGTATATAATGATGAAATGTATTAAGCCAAATTTATTTTTATTTTGATTGAAAAATGAAAGATATGATGGAAAAGTAGGTATTTTTTATATATGGAGGTTGATAAATTGATATTAAGGGCTGAGTAGTAGGTATAAGAATATATACGATTTAAAATTTTTGTTCTTTCTCCCAACTTTCATTTCTTTGAATGTTACAATGTAATGTTAAGTATTATACTCAATTTTTTTTTTTTATATTCTAATTATTTTAGATAACGGAATATTTGTGTGAATGTTCTGCATAATTTAAGTTACAAGTTGTGAAACTTTTATGCTTTTAAATATCAATTTTTTATTTATATAATAAATATTATAGTCAGTTTGGTGTTCAGTCACTTTTGCCCCTCAATACTCGCAGCAACATACCCAGTACAATGTCCTGATTTGTTGTTCATCAGTAGCGAAGAACTTGCTCCCAGTCCATAGTCAGTAGAAAGAAGTTAAAGGCTAAGAACAAACATCCGCTCCAGGCTACAGAAAAAAATAGAATTAAACTCTCGCACTATGCCAGCACTTATGAGCACTTCAAAGTAACGAAAACTATGATGTAATATACACAGACTTTGCCAAAGCGTTCGACAAGTGTAACCATGGAATCATGATACATAAAGTGAAGTATATGGGAATAACAGGAAAAGTAGGGAAATGGATATATAATATACGTTGATATACAGGGTGGGCGGAAAGTAGCTCCCTATTTTGGATTGGTAAAAAAATACGTATATTATCCATTTATTTCAGAAGAAATAATATGAAAAGGTAGGCATACATGGTAGGTTTTCTATAAAATTCAATGTGGGCTCCAACTCTTTCCACCAGCTTCTGGAGCCGCCCAGGAATGGCGTCCACTGACTTTAGCAGGAACTCCGGCGGGATGGAGGACATGACTTCCCGAATTCGGTCCTCCAGTTCTTCCAATGTCCTCGGTTTGGTGCGGTAGACTTCTTCCTTTACCCACCCCCAAAGAAAGAAGTCGCACGGTTACCGCTGAAAAACGGCAGAATCGGTTCAGTGTAACGGTGTGTGTGTGGTATGACCTCAGATCAGGTTGTGGGCCCGTTCCTTCTGCGCAACACATGAATGCTGAGCGGTACCTTGCTATGTTGCGAAACGAGGTCTGGCCGGTTGTCAGCACATGGGAGAACATCGACGATCTGATATTTATGCAAGATGGGCGCCCCTCCGCACTTCGCTCTTGTTGTCCGTGAGTGGCTGGATGCCCACTTCCCTGGGCGTTGGATGGGTCGTCGTGGTCCACATCAATGGCCAGCCAGGAGCCCCGACTTGACACCGTGCGACTTCTTTCTTTGGGGGTGGGTAAAGGAAGAAGTCTACCGCACCAAACCGAGGACATTGGAAGAACTGGAGGACCGAATTCGGGAAGTCATGTCCTCCATCCCGCCGGAGTTCCTGCTAAAGTCAGTGGACGCCATTCCTGGGCGGCTCCAGAAGCTGGTGGAAAGAGTTGGAGCCCACATTGAATTTTAGAGAAAACCTACCATGTATGCCTACCTTTTCATATTATTTCTTCTGAAATAAATGGATAATATACGTATTTTTTTACCAATCCAAAATAGGGAGCTACTTTCCGCCCACCCTGTATATATATATATATTATATATATATATATACACAGTGTTGGGCACTAAAGCGTTAGTCCGATAACAGTTAATTAAAGAAGTTAACTCTCTTTAACGGACTATTAACGGAAGTTAATTATCATTTATCGTTATCGGACCAGTTAACTACCGATAACTCGATATTTAGTCCGTTAACACGTTAACTGCGAGCAGTCATTCACGGAAGATCGCTCCGCGAATGAAATCAAACCGCCATAACTTCAGTCTGCCAATTCCGTCCTCTGCCGCAGTGGAACGGCTCCTCTCTCGGCAAGGACATCCTGAGGCCCAAGAGGTCAAGACTGGCAGTTGGGCCTAACTTTGAGAAGTTGGTCTTTCTGAAGGGCAGCCAGCACATTGTCAGTCTTTAATAAATGTGCCTAAAATTTAATTTTACCTTTCAGTTCCCGCCATAATAATTCTCTGGTAAATTAAAATTTAGTTAATGGTTAGTGGTTACAAGGGTTTCAAAACATGTAATCAGTACATTTTTTATTAAAAATATAAAAAAAGTTAAGCAAAAAAGTTGCAAAACTTGATAAAAATATGGTTAAATACCTATTTATTGTTGGATTTTGCATAAATAAACATTTTCTATGGGTTTTAAAGCTTTTTTCCTTGATTTTTTTAAATGTTAGTAAAGAAATAGTTATCGTTAACGGATTATCGTTAACTTCCGTTAACTTTGTAGTAAAATTATCGGATTATCGTTATCGGAGTTAAAAATTGGGGTTAACGGATTATCGTTATCGAAGTTAACTTTTTGGTTAACGGTGCCCACCACTGTGTGTATATATATACACACCTACCTTTCCCATATATATATATATATATATATATATATACACATTATAATTGCAAACACGCAGTATAATTAACGTAAAGAACGACGCTTTGTATAGGAGAATATTCCGCGCAAGATGAGAGCGATAGAACGAAACAAATGAAATATATATATATATATATATATATAAGGGGCCCCAAAGATATTTGTGCGTAGGGCACCCAAAAGGTTGGAGCCGGCACTGGAAATAATAGTAGTTAAGCCAGTGCCGGATTTAGAAATGCTGAGGCCTTAAGCTATGCTTAGATTACGAGTCCCCATGGCGTTATCAATTAAAAATATTCCAATTCATGCATATTATACAGAGGCAGGCAAAGGTTGCACCAAAAATTAAAGACATGATCGAACTAAATTTATCTCGCAAAAGGGCAATTTGCATTATGATCGAGATACCCTCAAATGAAGATATCTTGGTACGATTTCAAATTTGGTATTAAAACTTACTCTATAGCAACAGTAGAGCAATTGTGCAGATCAGCAGTTATTAAATGGAAACTGATCCCATTTTTATTTAAAAAGTTTTATTGTGATTTTTGGATGGCAAAAGATAATGTCGTCAAAGCATAAACTACAAAGTTTGTTATTCTCTGCACAAAATGAAAATGCTTAGTGCAGACAGCTTTTTCTTATAGCATTGTCGTCCGTTGTTATTTACTTATTTGTTGGGTTCAAAATCCCAGCTGAGCCGTGAACGGCCAAGTTCTAAAGAGCCAGTTCAACCTACAGCCCAAGTTAGGCTAAAATTAAAACTTACGGATTTGAGATCCTATTAGGTCCTACCTCAGGGTTGCTGACTCGATGTGGGCCTACCTTAGGCCTCAGTTGTATGAATTTAAGATAAAAACAAAAGGGGCACTATTTATGGTCTTCTTTCTCAACCTTGCAACAACAACACAACCTGGACTATTGCACGATGCAACATCTTCTATCTAAACAACCAAACTGAATTGCAAGAGAGCTCTCTATAAGACCACACCCTGTAAGTACGACGTTCCACAAACGAGTAGAAAGGACGCGCAGCGCCCCAAAATGATGCCACCTGAGAGCTCAAACAATGCTAGCTCTAAATTAAGTTAATTTTTCACTAACCATACAATTATGAGATGGATATATACACACCTTAACTTAATATATACAAGCAATGCTGCATCAATCAGCTTAGTCATCATATCGCCTTGGGACAACAATGGTTCTTCCTCTTCTAGATTTTCTAACACTCCCCACCGAAGAGGCATTGTTGTCATTACCTTCTGCAAGGTTAGCCAAGCCTTCTCCATGAGGCTGTAACTCAAATGTTTCATCTTGACTATCTGTGTTTTTGCCGATTTCTAAAGCATATAGTTTTTGTATAGGTCTCTTTAACTTTCCTCCTGAAGTCTTTACCAGTGCAGACCTAACTAAATTGTCTTTGCCAACAAACAACTCTTCAATTATGCCAAGCTTCCAGCATTGCCTTGGTCTTTCATCCCCATTCATTACCACTTCTCCCACCTTGATACAATTTGCATTGGAGCCCTTTATCTTGCCTGATGGGTAATAATTGAGTTCTGCCAAGTATTCCATCTGCCACCTCTTCCATAACTGATCTTGTAGCTCTTCAAGGTACCTGAACAGTCTGGTTAACTCTCCTTGAGTGCTCTGGATAGGCTGCAAGTCTTCTGGCAGACTGGGGCTTGATGTTAATCGTTTACCACAAAGAAAATGATTTGGTGTCAATGGCTCCGCATCCTGCATACTGTTATAAACAAAAGTGATAGGCCTACTGTTCACCATTGCTTCTACTTCACATAAAACAGTGCAGAATTCTTCTTTGCTCAAATGAGCATTAGCTAAAAGTTTCTTTAATGGACACTTTACACTTCTCACTAGCCTTTCCCAAAATCCTCCCCACCATGGTGCTCTCTCAACAATAAACTCCCACTCTACCCCTTGGTGTGAAAAGTAGGATTGGAATCCTTCCTCTTTTAGCAAGGACCAAATTTCTTGGAGTTCCTTTGCAGCCTTTTTGAAGGTTTTTGCATTATCCGATATGATTTTATTTGGGAAACCACTTCTGTTCACAAACCTTTTAAAGGCCAAAAGAAATACATCACTACTTAAGTTGCTTACCAACTCCAAATGGATTGCTCTGGTGGTAGTGTTAACCCCCCCCTTTATGGCCCTGAGTCGGTTCGGATTCGAAGGGGGTTCTAGTTAGGAGGCTGCAACGGATGCTTCTTCTTTATACTTTTCTATAATTCTTTTCGGTCGCCTTAGGGGGTCGACACTCTGTTAATTCTTTTCTTTCTGCTTATTAATTCTTCTCTTTTTATAATTATCGACTTTTCTGACTAAGTTCTGAAGCGAGCACGGCTCGAAGGAAAAAGATAAAAACTTCTTAAAGTGTGGTTTACTTCTTAAAAATTACAGTTGGTACTCTGAATTACAAGGGGTAGAGGTTCGACCTCTTTCGACCATGGCTCAGGCCGGAATCTAAAAATATATTAAGGAGGCAAGGGGCTTCTGCCCCCTCCCGATGAAGTGCTAATCTGAAGAAGTCTAATGAGAAGAGCAATCTAGAAGTGTCTTAAATGAAGATGGTACATGCATAATATAGTCTAATGTTTGGGGGAGACAATCGAAGGTTAAGTTTCCCCCCTTTTTAAACACATGATTTCAACTAAAAAGAATAAAAAATAAAAAAATAAAAAAGAACAGTAGTATCGCCGATTCGACAATTATGGAGGCGATATTATTTCGTATTAGCACATAAGCACAATTTTGAGTACATGACTGAGTACGTATTAATTTTGGTTCATTACAATTACGATTACAATCAGAGCTGGGCAGTATTTAAATACATTTGTATTTAAATACGTATTTAAATACATTTGTGTATTTAGAACTGTATTTATAAATACATTGTTTTTCATGTATTTAAATATAGTATTTAAATACTTTAATGAGTATTTAAATACAATGTATTTAAATACTCAAAATATAAAAATGTAAATACTTTTACTGGTTTAATACACGTTCTGTACTAGCGCAGTACGACGCGTCGACAGTGTAGTACAGCATGGTTCATGTTTCAACGTGTCAGTTCAATCAGTTGTGTGCCACTCTTAGTCGAAAGCGGTTGCTTTCTTATCGTGTGCATGTCATGGCTTCAACAAGCAAATTTGTATGTATTTAAAATGTATTTACAAATGTATTTAAATACAATTGATGTATTTTGTATTTAGTATCTAAATACATTCGTAAAATGTATTTAGTATTTAGTATTTAAATACATTTCTCCCATGTATTTAGTATTTAGTATTTAAATACATTCAATGTATTTATTGCCCAGCTCTGATTACAATTATGGATTACAACTACCAATTAATTCATATTCACTTATTATTGTTTTAATTACAATTCCATTATAGTACATTCTTACATTATAAATTAAATCATTACATTTAATTAGTTTCACTGAAGTACATTACAAGTTATTGTTCATTACAGTTTCATTAAAGTACATTACATCAATTACATTATATTAAGGATTACATTTAATTACAATTTTAGCAAATTGTTAATTGACATATCTACTACTGAAATAATCTAAATAGGTGATACCATGATAAATGAAGGGGAGTTAACCGTTGTTCTATAATTAAAGGGGATTAACAACAATGTTATATATTTTAGTTAACAATAATACGCCAAATTATGTTAAATAATATTAGAACCTGGTTGGTTATCAGAGTTTGAAAGTCTAATTAGCCAGCGATGAGGAAAGCGGAGGAAAATACGATATTTATGATAACGTAATACATAAGTAATACGGAATTTGAATGACAGTTAGGTAGAAATAGTAAGTACAAGTAATGAGAACGGGGATAACTATGTGACGTAAGCCGATAACGAACTAGTGGCCAGGCAGAGAAACAATACAGTATATTATAATAACATAACACATGATAATGTTATAAATTCGAATCAAAGCGAAAGGAGACCTTTTTTATCTTAGAAGCGTTCAAATTATGCTGTGATGAGTGGAATTTCTGATAATAACTTACTAAGCATTGTCTAGAGTTCACCTCGGGAGGTCAAATAATTAAAAATAAAAATGAAAAAAATAATACGAGAACGTTTTCGAACGAAGGCAAAAGTTTTGCGTTTCATAGATTGACACGAGTAAAATAGACTGATAAGTTGATAGGGCATAAGTAGACAATAGGTAGATGAATGAATAAGTAATAAAACTAATAAAGGATAGCGGTCAAGCTAAAATATGGACGTATGGGGGCGGGGATATGGTCGAATAATAGTTATATTTATACTACATAACATAAATAATGACTTCTATAGGGTGTACAGTTTTTATTATGATGATATATAAATTTTCATACATTGAATACTAGAGATATGATGAAGGGAAATTAATGACGGGAAAATGTGACGTCATAGTTATTGAATTTGTACGTATAGTACGAATCATTGTTAGGAAGATTTACAAGAACGAATTAGAGACAGAGTGGGAACGTAAAGGGAATAAAGTTATTTTGTGACGTCATAGTGTATAAGTCATTATTACAAATCGAAATTTTACCCAAAACTCGCTTCTGCGATTTTGGCTTCTAACGTAAAAATGGACATTCGAACATAAAACTATTGTTCATTGTTCGCTTTTTACATTACTCTCCCCTTTTAAAAATGATATTTATACAATAATTTAATAGGGTACCATTAATACAATACAAATGAGAAAATAACATCCTAACTAATTCAAGTTAGGTGACGAATTTTTCTTTACATTACAAGTTTTATACAGAACAAGTGAGTTATTATATAATATAAAGGAATTCAAAGCTTAAAACTTTAGTTTAGACAACCATTTAATAGGATTAATACATTAATTTAGACAATCAATTAAGTTAGACAAACAATGATATGGTTAAAAATTTTTAGAAAATTTTATTTTTTTTCTTCTGTGGGATAAATTATATTCATAATGAATAGGTAAGAGGGAAAAATATAAATCGTACAGTCTATAAGCTAATTTTTATTGACTAGTGTAGGTAAAAATAGAATTACGTAATGGATGATGTATAGACCTGTGGTCTAGTGTGTATTTTTGTGTACTAGGTATAAAGTGTGTAGCTGATAATTTCGAGACATTGTTAAATTAACTGTATAAATGCATGAATGCAAAAATGCATGAATGCATGAATGCAAAAAAATGATTAAGACTAAATCGCATAGTTGGCACTTACGTAATGAAATAGTTTTATTGTGATATTCAATGATTTGAGTATGAGGTTTGTATATATAGTATATATAGTGTGCATGCATTTTTATTGACTGTTGTAGGTACAAATCGAATTACGTAGTGGATGATGTATAGACCTGTGGTCAAATGTGTAGGGATTTGGAAGGTTTTTTTTGAATTAACAAAGTTTAAAAATGATGTATAATAATTTAAGATGGGTTATAAAATTTTCTTTAAGTTTAAGTCAATTATTGTTATTGTTATTATTATTATTATAAAATTCTAAATTACAGGTATCGTTTAGTTGTCGGAAAATTAACCCAAAAGTGGATCATTCAAGTGACTATAGTTACTAATATCTAATTGTAAAACACAATAAAACTTAAACTTTTAAGTTCAATAAAATAAAATAAAAAAAAGACAAAGGTTGGAGTACGACATTCGGGGGAATTGAGTGACTAAGCGGGGGATATAAGTTTGAAATTGACAATTACATCTTTTCGTGAGTTTTTTTAAAGATTGCTTGTCACACTACTTTGAACAAAAACTAAAAAAAAAGTTGAAACAAAACGGAGGACGGCATGTTCCTCATATAGTAATTTAAAAGGAGTCATTAGGACAAGATCGATTAATTAATTATTACACAACTATTATTATCACGTATACATTACAATAATTACCAAAATCGTTACAAACAATTGTAAAAACTATTTTGGTTACAAACAACAAAATGTCATTTCACCTGTATATTTATATACGCAATAATGACAAGAACAAGAAAAAAGGTTAAACTAAAGACGCAAATCGGTCAATTCAGGTTGAATTTTTAATTCTCTTTTACAAAATAAAAAGGTTGAATTAAATTCTTAAATTACATTTTCTTAAATTACAAAGGAAAAGTTGAATTCAATTGACTGCATTGAAAACTAACTTGGGACTCGGAATAAAAATGACTTGGAATAAATCACTCTGACTTGAAATAAACTCTGACTTCGAATCTAACTCTGACTTCGAATCTAACTGAAATCTCTGGGGCGGTTGTCCCTCTTAGATGCAACCTATTGACTTGAACTCTTATCAAGTATCTCTATAAATCTCTGGGGCGGTTGTCCCTCTTAGATGCAACCTATTGACTTGAACTCTTATCAAGTATCTCTATAAATCTCTGGGGCGGTTGGCCGTTTTGGCGCAACCTTCTGACTTGACCTCTTATCAAGTATTCTGAACTGAAAATGAAACTAAACTGTCTAACTTGAGCGCTTGTCAAGTAAAGATTAACTAAAAATGGAAAATGACTGCATTTGATCTTTATCAAGTGGAGACGATTAACCTCTGGGGTTTGGTTGACCCTCTTGGTGCAACCTTCTGACTTCAAAACTGACTTCAAAAAATGACTTAAAAAATGACTTCAAAAAAATGACTTCAAAAATCTCTCTAAATCTATAAACTCTCTCTCTTAATTTGCAAGTCAATTCAATTCAGTAATTGAAAAAAATTTGCAAACAAAAAAAAAAAAAAAATGTAACAATATTTCATTCTAATGTACACGAAGGTACGATACTATTATGTTTGATACATAAAATAAAATTATTCTATACTGAATATAACAGTGAAAATAACAAAATAACTCTCTTAAAAATAATTAACTCTGTTACAATTAACTTTGTTACAATTAACTTTGTTACAATTAACTTTGTTACAATTAACTCTGTTACAATTTCTATTTCACTAAAAAAAATGTATCACTGGTGTCTGTAGTGTTCACTGTGTTTTTTGTTAATTCTGGCTCAATACTAAATATTAATTGTTAATAATAATGACTTTTCAAATGTTTAGAAATTATTATTTTTTTTAAAAAAAAGTTTTATACTTAACAAGATTCCTATGGCGAAATCCTTTTGAGGTGTGTCCTGAAGACGTGTCTGGCTGGCCACTTGTTCCTAGATGAAAAGTAGGCGTGAAGAACTTGGAGTCGTAACGCACCGGTTCACGGGTAGATGTGACGAACTCGAAGTCGTGACACGCCGGTCAACTGGGTGTTGGTTCTAGTTCCAGGGTCTGGAAGACTGGAAGAATCCTGGAGTCGTGAAGATCCTGGTTAAAGGGTCTGGAGGACTGGAAGAATCCTGGAGTCGTGGAGATCCTGGTTAAAGGGTCTGGAGGACTGGAAGAATCCTGGAGTCGTGGAGATCCTGGTTGAAGGGTCTGGAGGACTGGAAGAATCCTGGAGTCGTGGAGATCCTGGTTAAAGGGTCTAGTCTTGTTATCTTCCTTCTTCTATGTGTTTATCCTGGTATAGGGTCGCAAGTTGTTAACCCCCCCCCCTTTATGGCCCTGAGTCGGTTCGGATTCGAAGGGGGTTCTAGTTAGGAGGCTGCAACGGATGCTTCTTCTTTATACTTTTCTATAATTCTTTTCGGTCGCCTTAGGGGGTCGACACTCTGTTAATTCTTTTCTTTCTGCTTATTAATTCTTCTCTTTTTATAATTATCGACTTTTCTGACTAAGTTCTGAAGCGAGCACGGCTCGAAGGAAAAAGATAAAAACTTCTTAAAGTGTGGTTTACTTCTTAAAAATTACAGTTGGTACTCTGAATTACAAGGGGTAGAGGTTCGACCTCTTTCGACCATGGCTCAGGCCGGAATCTAAAAATATATTAAGGAGGCAAGGGGCTTCTGCCCCCTCCCGATGAAGTGCTAATCTGAAGAAGTCTAATGAGAAGAGCAATCTAGAAGTGTCTTAAATGAAGATGGTACATGCATAATATAGTCTAATGTTTGGGGGAGACAATCGAAGGTTAAGTTTCCCCCCTTTTTAAACACATGATTTCAACTAAAAAGAATAAAAAAAAAAAATAAAAAAGAACAGTAGTATCGCCGATTCGACAATTATGGAGGCGATATTATTTCGTATTAGCACATAAGCACAATTTTGAGTACATGACTGAGTACGTATTAATTTTGGTTCATTACAATTACGATTACAATTATGGATTACAACTACCAATTAATTCATATTCACTTATTATTGTTTTAATTACAATTCCATTAAAGTACATTCTTACATTATAAATTAAATCATTACATTTAATTAGTTTCACTGAAGTACATTACAAGTTATTGTTCATTACAGTTTCATTAAAGTACATTACATCAATTACATTATATTAAAGGATTACATTTAATTACAATTTTAGCAAATTGTTAATTGACATATCTACTACTGAAATAATCTAAATAGGTGATACCATTGATAAATGAAGGGGAGTTAACCGTTGTTCTATAATTTAAAGGGGATTAACAACAATGTTATATATTTATAGTTAACAATAATTACGCCAAATTATGTTAAATAATATTAGAACCTGGTTGGTTATCAGAGTTTGAAAGTCTAATTAGCCAGCGATGAGGAAAGCGGAGGAAAATACGATATTTATGATAACGTAATACATAAGTAATACGGAATTTGAATGACAGTTAGGTAGAAATAGTAAGTACAAGTAATGAGAACGGGGATAACTATGTGACGTAAGCCGATAACGAACTAGTGGCCAGGCAGAGAAACAATACAGTATATTATAATAACATAACACATGATAATGTTATAAATTCGAATCAAAGCGAAAGGAGACCTTTTTTATCTTAGAAGCGTTCAAATTATGCTGTGATGAGTGGAATTTCTGATAATAACTTACTAAGCATTGTCTAGAGTTCACCTCGGGAGGTCAAATAATTAAAAATAAAAATGAAAAAAATAATACGAGAACGTTTTCGAACGAAGGCAAAAGTTTTGCGTTTCATAGATTGACACGAGTAAAAATAGACTGATAAGTTGATAGGGCATAAGTAGACAATAGGTAGATGAATGAATAAGTAATAAAATTAATAAAGGATAGCGGTCAAGCTAAAATATGGACGTATGGGGGCGGGGATATGGTCGAATAATAGTTATATTTATACTACATAACATAAATAATGACTTCTATAGGGTGTACAGTTTTATTATGATGATATATAAATTTTCATACATTGAATACTAGAGATATGATGAAGGGAAATTAATGACGGAAAATGTGACGTCATAGTTATTGAATTTGTACGTATAGTACGAATCATTGTTAGGAAGATTTACAAGAACGAATTAGAGACACAGAGTGGGAACGTAAAGGGAATAAAGTTATTTTGTGACGTCATAGTGTATAAGTCATTATTACAAATCGAAATTTTACCCAAAACTCGCTTCTGCGATTTTGGCTTCTAACGTAAAAATGGACATTCGAACATAAAACTATTGTTCATTGTTCGCTTTTTACAGTAGCACAGGTGAAAAGACATATATAACCTTTGTTAGACTCCCCTCGCTCATACACATAGACTGGCCCTGCAAAGTCTACTCCCACTACATCAAATGGGGCAGTATAGACACACCGTTCTCTTGGAAGTGGAGCCACCTTTTCATAATAAGGCTTTGCACTCCAACGCTTGCAAACCACACATTTATGCAAGACCTTTTTTACTACTTGTCTAATTTTGGGAATCCAAAACTGTTGTCTAATCTCTATTATCACTTCTCTAACTCCAGCATGTAATAGCTTATGATGAGTATCCAGGATCAAAAGGTCCACAAGGTTCCCCCCAGAAGGTAGCAAAATTGGATGTCTTTTCTCCTCTGGAAGCCCAGAAAACTGTAGTCTACCTCCTACTCTCAATAAATCCTGATCCAAAAACACATCCAAACCCTTGAGAGCAGAATGTGTTGGCAGAACCTGTAATGGATGGCTGGTGAGCAATTCCCTCTCTTCACCAAATTTTTCCTTCTGCACATATACCACCCAGTATTTCCTGGCTTGCTGAATCTCATTACTGTTCAGAATTCCTTCCCTTCTTGTTTCTCCCTTAATATTGTTGGTAAATCTATATACCCATGCTGTCACTCTTAACAATCTTTTCAGACTGCTAATGTCCTCAAGCCTCAATATGGGGTCCTGCTGCATAACTTGACAACTGTTCACAGCGCATTTTCTCACCTCACTCACCCATGCTTCTTCAGCCTGGCATTCTCCTACAATAGGCTGATTAGAAGGCCAGTTTTCACTTCCAAGTTTTAGCCACTCTGGCCCATTCCACCACAAACTTGACTGTGCAAGATCTTTCACTGAAATTCCTCGTGTTGGTAAATCAGCGGGGTTTTGGGTGCCTGGACAATGCTTCCATTGCTTGGGATCTGTGTGCGCTTGAATTTCTTACACCCTATTAGCAACAAATGGTTTCCATTTCCTTGCCTGACTTCTTAACCAGTGCCAAACTATAGTGGAGTCTGTCCAATAATAGCTTGGAATTTCATAGAGGGCCAAAGACTTTTGCACTGTAACTGCAAGCCGACTAGCAATAACTGCACCCATCAATTCCAACCTTGGAACAGAAAGCCTTTTCAAAGGTGCTACTCTGCTCTTTGCAGCAACCAACTTGCAACTTACTTCCTCTTGCAATGCGCCTCTTATATAAATACAAGTTGCATATCCTCACTTGCATCACAAAAGATGTGCAGCTCCAAATTGCCTGGACTATTGTTCAACTCCCCAAAGTACCATCTTGGGATTTCAATGTCTCCAAGATGTGCCAATTCTTTGAACCAATATTTCCACCTTACCACCATATGATCAGATAACTCTTGGTCCCAACCAAGTCCAATTTCCCAGAGGCTCTGAAACCAATTTTTTGACTTTATCACAAATGGAGCCAGGAATCCAAGAGGATCAAAGACCTTTGAAGCCAAACTAAGAGCTGTACGTTTTGTCCACCTTGTCTCATTCTCAGCCAGCTCTACTAAAGATTTCCCATTGAAGGTAAACAAATCATCTCCTTGCTGCCAAACAATGCCTAGCACCTTTGCGTCTATTGCCCACAACTCCTTAATACCAGAATCCTCAATACTTTCTGCTGCATCAGGTACTACACATGACTGACTCATAAACTCTTGTAATTGAGAATGATTGGTCTGCCATTTTCTAAGTTCCATGCCAGCCTCCCTCATTATACCTCTAGCCTCCATGAATATCTGTTTAGCCATTTCTGTATTATCCACGGAACACAGCAAATCATCAACATAAAAATTTTTCCTTATGTGTTCAATAGTATTAGGATAGACTTCAGAATATTTTTTAAAATGGTACTGCATAGTAGCTGCCAACAGAAATGGACTAGAGCTGAGGCCAAACAACACTGATTTCATTCTATATGCTTGAACCTTAGGTTCATTTTCCAACAAGTCTTTCGTATCCACCCACAGATACCTTACTGCATCTCTGTCCTCTGGTTTTAACTTTATCCGCAAAAAGGCTTGCTTCACATCTGCAGTCAATGCTACTCTACCAAACCTGAATCTCAGTAACAAGGAAAATAAATCTGCATTTAAATTTGGCCCAGCATCCAAACAGTCATTCAAGGACACACCACCTTTGTCCTTGGCTGAGCCATCAAAAACTACCCTCAGTTTGGTGGTAGTTTTGTCTCGCCGTACCACTGCATGGTGTGGCAGATAACGTGCCTCCTGGCTCACCAGCTCACCTTGCACCCTTTCAGCATAGTCCTCCCTTACATAGCTTAAGATGGCCTCATTGTATTCAATTAACAACTCCTCATTTTTTCTTAGCCTGTACAATGAAGTCTCCAACCTCCGATTAGCTAGCTGAAGGTTTGAACCAGGTTTGCAAGAATCCTTCCAAGGGAGGCCAACTTCAGAGCAACCATCTCTAAACCCAATCCCTTTTTCAAATTGCTCTAAAACATCATTGTTCACTGTACTTGCCTGTTTGTCCTTTATGCCAATGGATTCAAGTTCCCAAAACGCTTTCAACTGCCTTTCCAAACCATGGCTGTTCTCATCAATCTTAACAAAAAGAGCCTTAATTTCCATTTCATTGCAATAGCTACCATGTAGCATCCAGCCTAGCTTACTTTCAATAGCTACCGGGCCTTGAGATGTACGGACAATATTACCAGTGATGAAGTCCCAATAATAGTCAGCTCCAATCAAAAGACTAATATCTTCTGTTCCTTCAAACTTATTATTGCCCAAATTAATTCCTTTAACTTGCAATTCTTGGAAACATGCCATATCTAAACAAGTAGTGACTGGAGCACAAAGTTCCTCAATCTCTACAGCTTGGACCTTGATAGTGGGACTTTGTGGTAACAACCTCTTAACCAGAACTTCTACCTTCTTAAATTTGGTTCGGTTTTGAATGGAACCCCCAAACCCAGAAATTCTTAAATTTTCCCTCTTAAGTTCTTTAAACTTCAATTTTCTGAAATTCTGGTCTTAACAAAGCTACACTGGCTACCACTATCAAACAACACTCTTACCGTAGCTTCTCCACCATTCCCAATTAATAAGGCTGCAGTTGTTTGCAATAATCCCCCTTTACTTTTACTCCCTTTCATAGCAGTGGCATGTGCCACTGATGTCTCTACTGCTGGGGTAGGCGTACTAGGAGTGTTTTCACACAATAATGGCTGATGCCTACCATGACATTTTTTGCACAAAATTTTAAATTTACAAAACCTTGCTCTATGACCTTTCAAAAAACATTTAAAACATGCTGTGGACTTAGTTACCCTGTCCTTTCTCTCCTCAAAAGGTAAAGCCTCGGCCACCTCACATTTATATGACTTGTGGTTGCCTTCGCAAAATATGCATTCCTTGATTCCCTTTAATTTATTCTCAGAGGACGCATGTAGAGCTGACACTGTACCTGGGCTATTCCTTTTTGTAGAAACTTTGGTGCTGTGCCTGCCCTTGTCCCCTTGTTTAACATCCCACTGTGCAAACTCAATTCCCTCTCGTCTGGCTAATTCTGTGCTTAAAAGACTTAACATCTGCTGAAGGGGGATGTACACATGTTCTGTAGAGTATCCCCTATTTAATTCAAGCAAAATTGAGCTAGGCAATTTAGACTCCAGTATAGTGACCAACATTATACCATACCTTTCCATTCCTACACCCAAGTTGTCCAGGGACCTAGTTCTAACTTCAAATTCATCATATAACTGCCGTAACTCCTTGACACTATTGGGATTATTAACAGGAGGTATAGCTAAAAGTTCACGGAGGTGGCTTTTAATTAAGATCTCTGGCTTACCAAACCGTTTCTTTAATATATCCCAAGCCACATTATAATTAGCCTCTGTTAATGCTAATCCTGCTATTGTCTTTGCTGCCTCCCCTTCCAAGAGGGACTGCAAATAATTAAACTTTTCCACCGCACTTAACACTTGACTAGAATGAACTGCTGATTGAAAACTGTCTGCCCATCCTTGCCATTCCTGAATACTCCCAGAAAATGTTTTGAGTACAAGCCTCGGTAATTGAACTGCAGATCTGTTAACCTTAACTTCACAAACATCATTTGTTGAGTGTTGTGTTTCATTATTAGACCTGGTCTCTAACTGTAATGCGCTGCTAAACTCTTTTGCTCGGTGGCCTACTTTAATTATATCATCAATAATCTCTTCAAAGTAAATTATGTTATTTTCTATTTCATCCTCTTCTATAAGAGCCTCAATTTTAACATTTACTTCACTTAGAGCAACCTTTTTAGTTTCTAATATGGAAAGCTGCGCAGTCACTAATCTTAAATCCTCTTGCTCTATGGCAGAATTTATAGTGGCAATGACCTTTGTAATTAGACCTTTGTAGGCGCTTCTCCTTTTTTTAAACTTGTTCAATTCAGATGCACTCATCTTCAATGCAAACAACAATTGGGCTCAATGCCAAATGAGCTGAATTGGCAGAAATACTTAACCAAACTGATCAAACGTAAATTTTGCTTTTTTCAAATAAACTGAATTGCTAGGTGGGGTACTAACCAACCACCAGTATGGAATATCAATTTTTCCACCCAAGTAACTGGTGCACCGAAGTCTGCAACCTTCGCCTACGAATAATAAACCAAATTTAACCAAACAGGTAAAATGTAGGCCAAAAACAACGACAGACGAGTGGCCAAGTTTCGCAATTGGGCGACCAAACTTTTTACCCTGGGACCTTAATTCAATAATAAACCAAAATTAACCAAACAGGTAAAATGTAGGCCAAAAACAACGACAGACGAGTGGCCAAGTTTTGCAATTGGGTTGCAATTGGGCGACCAAACTTTTTACCCTGGGACCTTAATTCAATAATAAACCAAAATTAACCAAACAGGTAAAATGTAGGCCAAAAACAACGACAGACGAGTGGCCAAGTTTCGCAATTGGGCGACCAAACTTTCTACCCTGGGACCTTAACTCAATAATGCTCAACCCGTCTAGGCCTAACTTGGGCTACAATTTGCACAATCAGAACTTTGCCGAAAAATAGTCACTGACTCAGTCTTGGGCTAGAATCCGGTTCTGAAGGACCATGTTATTTATTTATTTGTTGGGTTCAAAATCCCAGCTGAGCCGTGAACGGCCAAGTTCTAAAGGGCCAGTTCAACCTACAGCCCAAGTTAGGCTAAAATTAAAACTTACGGATTTGAGATCCTATTAGGTCCTACCTCAGGTTTGCTGACTCGATGTGGGCCTACCTTAGGCCTCAGTTGTATGAATTTAAGATAAAAACAAAAGGGGCACTATTTATGGTCTTCTTTCTCAACCTTGCAACAACAACACAACCTGGACTATTGCACGATGCAACAATCTTGTATCTAAACAACCAAACTGAATTGCAAGAGAGCTCTCTATAAGACCACACCCTGTAAGTACGACGTTCCACAAACGAGTAGAAAGGACGCGCAGCGCCCCAAAATGATGCCACCTGAGAGTTCAAACAATGCTAGCTCTAAATTAAGTGAATTTTTCACTAACCTTACAATTATGAGATGGATATATATATACACCTTAACTTAATATATACAAGCAATGCTGCATCAATCAGCTTAGTCATCATATCGCCTTGGGACAACAATGGTTCTTCCTCTTCTAGATTTTCTAACATCCGTAGTTCATTTTTTATTCTTTACAGTCGCGAAAATGACCTTTCACCTGAGCAATTCGTTACCATTAGACTCAAAATGAGCCGCAGTATTGCTTCTACATTAGGGAAAACCAGCTGAATATTATCTTGGATGATAATTTGATACATAACCTGGTGGAATAAATATCATTTATCTGAGTAATTTTGTCTGATGTAAGTATGAAAGTGTTTTAATTCTCCAACAAGAGTGACATCAATATCTTCAGAATAGTCTTTAACCAGAAGCTTTACACCTTCACTCAGCTGTTCTTCCGGAGCATCTACATCAACCAAAAAGGAAAAGTTGCTTGCAACATTTTCATAAATGTTTGCTCTATTTTAATTTGTTTCAAGAGCATTCATCACAGGAATAAAAGATTTAATTTGAAACTTGTCTCTTGGAGAAAGGGTTTCATCGACATTAGGTGCATCACCATCGTTGATTTCTTTTCTTCTCAATCTTTTTCTTTTATTTGCACACTTGCAGTCTACCGAAAGCAGGATCTCTCTTGCTTTTAATCCAATTTCACTAAAACTTTCACGGGCGTCTTTCAAGAAGCGAGTAAGTAACGTGTAAAGCTTTGCATATGTACTAAGGGTTATCTGTGCATCTTGTAGGGCCTTGCTAATTTTGTGGAACTGATCTAATAAATGGCTCCAGAGAATTAACATGAACACGCACTCTAATTCGTCCATTTTCTCCAACAAAATGCCAGCCTCTCCCCTTGTATCATCCTTTTCACTGTCATCAATATGAACACGAGTGAGGGCATCAATAATTAATTGGATCATACCTTTCAGCTATGGCTGAAGTGGCATTTGCATGTGCTTCCCACCTCGTGTCAGAGAGGTATTGTGGAATCAGAACCCAAATATGATTTAAGTGCTGCCCAGCGTTTTGCACAAGCAGAAAAGAATGTGTATAATTGTTGCACAACACACTAAAAATTTACTGCAATTAGACAGCAATTCAAGGAAAGATAGAAAGCGTTCAATGGGAAGACCATCATCGAGTGACAAATCTCACAATAACAGTTAGTTGATCAACATGTGAAAGATCTGGTGTAGAGTCAAGAGACAAACTGAAGTATCCTGCTTTTCTCAAGTCTTCCAAAATAGATTCTCTTACCTTTTTAGCCATAAGCTGGATGAGTTCATCGCATATTGTTTTAGACAAATACAAAGGCTTTCCAGATCCACTAATTCCATAATGCTTACTTAATATGGTTAGAAAGAAATGGGTCAAACTTAGCAATGAGTTTTATCAAACCCAAGCTTTTCATTGCCTCCCATAAATGCTAATTCACATTCTGTTAATACGTACACAGCTGCAATAATACGTTCAAGTACATGCCTCCACTCCTCCAGTACTCTTGTTCCCGTTTCATCTGTTTAGCTAGGTGTGAATCCAAGATTAACCCGCGATTCTTCGTCAAATATGTAAGGAAAGCTGTTCTATGCTCCCCAGAATTCATGATTTTGAATTGCAATGGGGATTTGCCAGTCATTAAACCCATCTCTAGCCAGTGTGGTTAATAATGTGGAAAAGAGCTTGCAAACAAAACCGTATACACAACAGGTTGTTGGAAAGTATACTAACCATTCTTGATTGTATTTTTTCCCATTAGCTTTTGTTGAATAAAAAAGACCCCTTGAACACTATCTGATGATTTTTGAATGATCGCTTCGATTTCTGAAATAAACCATTTCCCCAATGTTGACACTCTGTAACCAGAGTGCAATATCCCAATATCATCTTCGGTTAAGACTCCCCAGAAGCCAAGATCATTGAACTTTGTGTATTTATTGTCTTCAGCCTGGACTTCAGTCTCAAACACGATCAGATGAAGTAGTCACATTCGTGTCTGTATTATCTATTCTAGTGAAAGAGGTGGATGCTTGTGGTTGTTGTGGATCTGTCTGACACTCTCGAGTCGAAGATCCCTCCTTTATAACAGGGAAATAACTGTCAAATTCGGTAGTTGTTTTATCTGCCTTTCAAGCTGCTGCTGCTTTTTTCTTTTCTGAAATCAACTTTCAAAAGTTCTTTTCATTTTGATAGGTCTCTCCAAAATAGGGTTATAAAAGAAACAAATAACTTTTGAAATTAAAAATGACAATAGGGAATATAGTATAAATAGGCCTTATATAAAATAATAAATAGCAGTGGAAAATGAAACAATGTGACTTCGCCACTTATGTTAGGGGTACAAATTTAGCTTATGCTTGACATTAAATCAGGAAGGCAATATGATTAATCTTGCCCTCGCCTCTATTTAGGGGTTTGCACTAATATAAGATAAGAACAAGATATAAGAAATAAATACGTATAAAATAAATAGACACAATATAAAGTTAAGAAAGTTGTTCTAATAATAGTAGAAGCGGAGGGTCTTCGTACTGAACCGTAATATGGCTAATCTTAGGCACACTCAAATAATTAAACAACAGGCAAATAAGGAATAATACGAGCTCTATGGCGGGCAAATAAGAACGGCGAAGGATCTGATGTAACCGACCAACAAGATTTGCCCGACAAAGTCCAAACACAACAGTAATTAGGTACCGTTTGACATGCCAGATCTACAGTTAGTATCATTAGCCACGTCCCCAATATATAAGTAAAGGATCTCTTCCAAACGTGAAATTGTCTCAAGTATGTTGAGGTTATCTCTCGGGAATGTTTTCCGATAATAATGAAAAATTAATAAAGTATTGATTTCAGTAAGCCAGAACTAAGACATTTTTCAGAAATCGTAAGAAAATCTAGAGCCTAAGCAGTGGCGGACTTTTTAAATTTTTTTTCTTAATAGTCTAACCTCCGTCTCAACAAAATTTGATTACGTGTCAGAGAGGCTTGAGAGGGCCCTGAGTTTCAGCAAACAAGTGCTATTCATACCAGAGGCCACTATAATGGGTGCTCTGGTCCCATGTTCGAAGAATAAACTAGTTTCAGCAAATTCACAACATAACTCAGGAATTTCAACAGTTTCGAGGTATGCGTGCTGGTCTATTTTGTGTACCGCGATCATACAAGTTAATTTCAGCAAAGCTTTTAAACGGGTCATACCAAAGGGGCCCCCATATTCGGTGCCAGTGTCTTGATTACTAGATTTAAAACTATTTATCTTGGAGGAAGCCCCTGGTTAGCTCCAACCAGTTGGCGACCGTACACAAGTTAGGTCTGATTAAAAAAAAACCGAACTCAAAGAGGCCCCTCATTGTGCGAGGTCCTAAGCTGTAGCTTACTTGGCTTGTGCCTAAATCTGGCACTGCATAGAACAGACACTCCATCATCCCATACATATATAAATAAGATATCTAGCGCCCGATTACCATCATAAATACAGTTCACACCATGGAAAAATTCTTATGGTTTAAACAAGATTTACTTACGCAAAACCGTGTTGGCTGTTTAATGAGATTATTGCTTCTAAGATATTTGCGGTTCTGAATAATGGATTCAAATAGCTTCCGCATACTAAAAGTTAGACGAGACCCCATATCACACGGCCGTTTGTTGCCGTTTTTCGTCGCTGAACCGTGCCCAAACTTAAAACTTAAAATCGTTGGTACTTTTCCGTTATACCCCTGCAATTTATCGCCCTTGACGAGTGTTTAGGTTTAGTTGTGATATTTTCGTTGTTTTGTATATATATATATATATAATATATATATATAATATATATATATACCTCGTTAACCTCGTTGCGGTTTCGTGTGTCGATCTCTCTTCACACGAAGGTCAAGCTGGCGGCCCCGCCTTTAGGTCTGGCTTGGTGGAGGAGCGAGTTGCTCTCGCGCTCTCCACCGCACATAACCAGGTACACCCGGCTCATCTGGTACCGTTCTGAGCCAGGCATCCAGTCTTCTCTTAAAGACTTCAACTTTGACCCCTGTAACGTTTCTGAGGTCCTTAGGAAGCTGGTTAAAAAGTCTTGGCTCCCTGACAACCAAACTATTTTCCTTCAGTGTTGAGGAGGTCCCTTGTCGGGCCTTTAATTTGGGAACTACACATTCTGCCTTTCCTATTTTCCAACGTTCTTTGGATGGTAATTGGGTTTAGTTTGAGGTTTGGTACCAGTTTTTCGATTATTTTCCATATGTAGATTATGGTATACCTCTCTTCTTCTTCTTTCCAGGGAGTACAGATTAAGTTTACGTAGTCTTTTCCAGTAGTCGAGTTCTTTGCAGCCATCAATCTTGGCTGTGAAATGTGTCTGCTTTTCTTCTAGTTTATTAATTTCTTCCTTTTTATATGGGGACGTCAAAACTGAGCAGTATTCAAGTTTTGGTGATCAGTTCTCTCAGCAGGGGAATCATTACTGTCTTGTCCCTCCTTTTGAACGTTCTTAGTATCTGTCCCGCGACTCTTTTTGCTTTGTTTATTGCTATCTGATTTTGTGTCTCGAATTTGGCATCATCGGTCATTATTACCACTAAGTCGACCGCTTTTGTGCTTCTCTGAATTACCTGTCTATCTGGAGCATAATATGCAGTCTGTTTAATTTCCTCATTTCTACCATATCTCAAGAGCTGAAATTTCTCGGTGTTAAATGTCATATTGTTGTCTTCTGACCAATTGTATATTTTGTTTGTGTCCCTCTGCAAGACCTCCACTTCATTTGCATCGCTGATTTTTTGCTGATCTTTGTATCGTCCGTAAATGATGTTACTATACTGTTGCTGTTAACTCCACTGTTTATGTCTGTTAGCATGATAATGAACAGGAGTGGGGCCAGCACTGTACCTTGTGGTACTGAGCTGCGTACTTCTGATTCTGATGATGATACACCTTGAATTTTGACCACCTGTAGTCGTTCTCTGAGGAAGTTGTAGATCCATTTTCTCACTTTGCCTGTTATTCCCATGTTTCATTTTATGTGCTATTATACCATGATCGCACTTGTCGAAAGTTTTAGCAAAATCCGTGTATATGACATCATAGTTTCCATTACCTTCAAGTGCATCTAGGATATTGTTATAATGCTCTATAAGTTGTGATAGGCATAATCTTCCCGATCGGAATCCGTGCTGATTTTCGGTGAATTTTTCCAGTCTCTCCAAGAAATCGTAGATTTTCTCTCTGACTATTCTTTCAAATATTTGGGTGAAGTGGTACGTCAGTGACACTGGTCTATAGTTCTTTGCTTGAGATCTATCCCCGCCTTTATATATAGGGACAATGTTTGCTCTTTTCAAGATGCTCGGTATTTCCCCAGTGTCTAGGCCCTAGGGATCTTCTCCATATCCAATATAAGGGTGTAGCAATTTCATTTTCACAGTTTTTAATTAATAGTGCGTTCCATTTGTCAGGACCTGCATCTGAATATGATTTCATTTGTCCTATAGCTCTCGTTACATCAACTGGGGTAAAATGAAAGTCTGTCATACATTCTCTTTGCAATTTCTCTTCGAAGAATGCATCTATGTCGGGTATCGCTTTATCACTTTTTGGGATACTGAAGACCGATTCATACTGGGTTCTCAATGTTTCAGATATTTCTTTCAGATCGTCTACTAGTTCATTATTTCTTTTCCTTAAGGAATATATATATATATATATATATATATATATATACACACACACACCTTTCAACCGTTCCGCGAGATGATTCCTCACTTCACGAAGGTCAAGCTTGTCGCCCCTCCTCTCGAGTTGGTCTGGTGAAGTAGTAAGTTGGTTTCTTGTACTCTCCACCTCACATAGCCAGGTACGCCCGGCTCATCGGGGATTGTTCTGAGCCAGGCGTCTAGTCTTCTTTTGAAGATGTCCACTGCAACTCCATTCGTGTTCCTTAGGTCTTTGGGCAGCTGATTAAACAGTTTTGGTCCTCTCACAACAAAACTAATTTCTTTCAGGGTTAAGGATGTTCCCTGTCTAGCCTTTAATTTGGGAACACGACAAAGTCTTCCTTTTCTACTTTCCACTGTTGTTTGTGGAGTTACAGGGTTCAGAGTAAGATTAGGGACTAGTTTCTCAATTATTTTCCAAGTGTGAATAATGGTGTATCTCTCTCTTCTCCTTCCAGTGAATATAGGTTTAATTCGCATAACCTTTCCCAGTAGTTTTGTTCTTTGCACCCATTGATCTTGGCTGTGAAGCTTCTCTGAATCCCTTCTAGTTGTCTAATGTCTTCTTTTTAATATAAGTATGTTAGGACCGAGCAGTATTCCAATTTGGGTATGATCAGTTTTTTCAGTAGAGGATTCATTATATTCCTATCCCTTCATTTAAAGGTTCTCAGTATCTGCCCAGTTACTCTCTTTGCTCTGTTTACTACCGCTATCTTATTTTGTGTTTCAAATTTCACATCATCAGTCATTACAACCCCTAAGTATTTTGCTTTAGAATTTCTCTGAATTTCCTGTCCATTTGGGGTATAATATTCCGTGGATTTTAAGTCCTCTCTTTTTCCGTACCGTAACAGCTGAAATTTGTGTTAAACTTCATATTGTTGTCTTCCGTCCACTTGTAGATTCTGTCCATGTCTGTTTGTAGAGATCCTACATCTTCTGGGTTTCTTATTTTTCTACTGATCTTTGTGTCATCGGCAAAGGATGTTACTGTGCTGTTTCTGGTAATGTCCTCATCTATGTCAGTTAGCATGATTATGAAGAGTAGTGGAGCTAATACTGTTCCTTGTGGTACTGAGCTGAGGACCTCTGATTCTGATGAAGATACTCCTTGTACTGTAGTGACTTGCCGCCGCTCACTAAGGAAATTATACATCCATTTCCCTACTTTTCCTGTTATTTCCATATATTTCAGTTTATGTATTATGATTCCATGGTTACACTTGTCGAACGCTTTGGCAAAGTCTGTGTATATTACATCATAGTTTTCATTACTTTCAAGTGCATCAATAACGTTGTTGTAGTGTTCCATTAGTTGTGATAGCCTGATAGGCATGATCTGCCTGACCGAAACCCATGTTGGTTATCATTTAATTTTTTCTGAGTTTCCAAAAAGTCATAGATTTTCTGTCTAACTATTCTTTCAAATATTTTAGTGAGATGAGATGTAAGCGACACTGGCCTATAGTAATGGCCTCGGATCGATCTTCTCCTTTATATATTGGGACTATGTTCGCGCTCTTCAGGATGGCCGGTATTTCTCCCGTGTCTAGTGATCGTCTCCATATCCAATATAGGGGCTCAGCGATTGCATTCTTGCAGTTTTTGATCAGTGTGGCATTCCATTTATCCGTTCCTGCTGCTGAGTGTGCTTTTAGTTTCTCTACAGCTTGTGTTATATCATCTGTCGTAAAGTCGAAGTCCGTTACACTTTCTCCTTGTAGTTCTTCTTCAAAGAACACGTTTCTATCGCATATCAGTTTGTCAGTTTTTGGGATACTGAAAGATGATTCGTACTGAGCTCTTAATATTTCGGATATTTCTGTTAGATCATCAGATAAAGCACTGTCTTCGTTTTTCAAAGGTCCAATAGTCGCATGGTTTTTCGACTTATTTTTGCAAAATTATAGAAGTACTTTGAGTTAACCTTTATCGCCTCTATAGCGTCGCCTTCTTTTTCTGTATGCTTCTCAATTAGTTCCTGTATGGTAATCGATACTCTGCACTTTATCATTTAATATTTTTCTGATGTTGTCATCTTTACAGTAACTTAATTTTGCAGTCACTCTTTTCCTCTTTCGGAACAGTGACCTCTTTTGTCTCTCGAACTTGCTTCTCTTTCCTCTTTGTTGTATTTTTGGGACATGTCTTTCCACAATTTATAGCGTCTTCTCCTCTAAGGTCGTTAGCATCTCTTCCGTTGTCTTGGCCTCGAAGATGGATTTCCAATCTATTACTTCCATGTTGGATGCAACATCTTCCCAGTTTATAGCTTTGGAGTGAAAATTAAAAATTTCAAATTTGCTTCTTTCTGTTGTTCGTGTTCTTTCTTTTCTTGCTGCGTTTATATTGGTTGTTATTTTAATGATGTTGTGGTCCGATATTATAGTTGAGGATATTTTTACATTATCAATTAGGTTGCTGTTGTTTGTAAATACCAAATCTAGGCTGTTATTTTTTCTTTTGTTTTCTGTTATTTATTGTGTTAACATAAATTCATCAGCCAGAGCTAGTAGCATTTTTACCTGCTCCTGGTCTTCCCATGTGCCCCCCTTGTCCTGGTGTATACATATATTTTTTCCTATCCTTTTATATTTCATGAATGGAAAATTAAAATCACCACAAAGAAAAATATTTGGGGTTGGAGAGTGTAGATCTTTTACCCAGTTTCTTACCTCTGTAATGGAATCAGAGAATTTTGAGGTTGGCGTGTTCGGGGGTCTGTACATTACAATTAGTACCATATTTAATTTTTCAACTTTTGCTGCTAGACATTCTACGTAGCTGTTTGAGGTACTTATAGTCATTTCTGCCATATGCCTTTCGCGTGTGTAAATAGCACATCCTCCTTTACGTCTCACTGTTTTGTCGGTTCGGAGGATGTTATAGTTGTCAATTTGTATTTCTTTTTTATCAATACAGAACTCACAGTGTTTACAGTTCGCCTGACAGTCCTTTAGATGGGTTTCCGTGAGGCATGCAAAGTCTGCTCCGGTTTCTTGCGAGAGTCCTTTCTATAAAACTTCGTCCGGGGAATGATTCGATTTAAGACCCTGAATGTTGGCTAGGCTTATTTATATATATATATATGATACATACAGACCGTGCATGGAACAAGGAACTCTTCTAAAATAATTAAATCCACTATAGTCCGAATAAGTAATGGTAAATAACAAATACCATAGTTTTTCTTTTTCATGATGCTGCCAGTTGTGGTTTAAGTTTTGGTTTTTGGCTAAAAATATAATATGATAGTTACCCCTTTTTCTTTGATGTATTCAATCTGACGTGAAGGCAGCGAGTCTTTTGCTTATATTGAGGTTCTAAATGTAGCTGGGCTAGGCTGCTTTAAACCCTAGATCCTGTCCCAAAGCTGGATTCTATCTGCTTTGCAGATAGCTGGTGAGGGAAGCTATATTTTTGGGACCTTTTTGCGAGTGACCCGTTGCCCAGGTCGGGCTAGCATCATGACAAAGAAAAACTATGGTATTTGTTATTTACCATTATTTATTCGGACTGTAGTGGATTTAATTATCCTAGAAGAGTTCTTTGTTCTATGCACGGTCTGTGTGTATCATAAAAAACCTCAGGAAACCATTCTGAGTTCATTCCCATATATATATATATATATAATATATATATATATATATATATATATATATATATATATATATCACGACTAAACCTAGCGATAAATTGCTGGGGTATAACGGAAAAGTACCAGACCATTTATACAGATTAATCGGAAACTTTTAAAGTGTATTGAATGTATTAATCACTTTCCAGCGACGATATTTCACACATTTTCAAACCCCGATTATTTATTGTCAATATGTACTGTAAACAGCTACAATCGGTTTTAAGCTAAGGACGATTCAGTGGTTTATGAAAAACAACAAACGGCAGTGTGATATGGCTTTATCTGTATATATTACCACTTATTGCTTATCCCATTTTTTCAAGGTTGGAGTTACACTTAAAATCCAAAGAACAATCCCTTGCAATAAAGATTTATCAAAGAATTTTATTAAAAGATAGATTAATTAATTTTTAGCTTTTAAATATTTGGAGAAAAATTATCTGGCCTTGGTTATTTATAAAATTTTACCTATCTCTATAATATGCAAGCTTCTCTGGATAAAGAAGTGTCAATCAGCAGTGTCAGTGTAACCCCATTTGTTATTATTCGAGTTACTGGCCTCTGAAATAACCGACTTACCCAAAACAGTAAAGTTCGTCGTAAATCTATTTCAATGTTGATATAGTTATTGCGAATGTTCTTTTTTGCCTCTCTTGTAGGCTACATTTCTATCCCCGACTGCTTTTCCTATATCCCTATTCCACCAATATTAATATGCACCTTGAATTACCTAATTCTACTGGCACAAAGTTTTTGCCAATATTTACTAAGAATTTTTTGGATCTTGTGAACCCATCATTTACTTCATTTTTCATAATACAACAACCCACAAGATCCACTTTTTCTTATGTAGAATTTAAATCTGAATCTATTTTCTTCTATGGTATTTCTTTGGCAAATTGATATTAACTGAGATATAACCCATTTTTGGATTGATTAAAATCGATTGAAATAGTATGGTGATTATTCGTTTCACCCCTGTGGGTCGATTTTGATATGAGATAGGGTTTTTCTGATGTATTTTGGTGTGTTTCATTCAAATCTTATTCAAATTTTATTCAATAATTCACTTGCACAAGAAATGAAAGTCAGATGTGAATAAAACACACTAAAAGTAAAATACACCAGAAAAATCTATTCTCATATCAAAATCGACCAGCGGGGGTAAAACGAATAATTACCACCATATTATTTCAATCGATCCTGTCTTCAGATACTGTGTAGTGTCTACCTCTCACCTGTATGGCAGTCTTGGTTCAGACAACTGCTGATTTACAATACCTTAGTTTTGTAATGTAGCAAAGATTATATATGCATATTAAGTTGTTGTTATAATGGGTGTACATTCAAGTACTCTATACAGTCTTTACAGTCCCACGGTCCCACCTACTCCTTTTATCTTAATTGTAGAGCTTGTATTATATTATTCAGATTGTAGCTATGTAGATATATGGCTGTAAGGTTGTATAGATAACCATGTGATGTCTACAATTATTACAGTAGTGGTATTGATGAATGATCCACAAGATCCAAAGTTTTGAAGTTAATATACAGCTAGCAGATGTGTGACAATCTGCAATTAGCAGGGATCAATTGGATCTTAATTTTGCATGTAACTCTGTATTTATGGTTTGTTTATATTAACAGTGGAGCCACCCAGATGGGCCGAAGGGCCCCTAGTGTGCCCACTATAAAATTTTTACCATGTTACCATGTTTACCATTGTATTTGTATGTTGGGTTAAATCGCTATGCTCGGCTTATTTTTGTACTTGTATGTTAGGTTAAGTGGCTATGTAGGCCTTATTTTTGTATTACGTTCAGTGTATAATACGTAAGATTGTACTTGTATGTAAGTTAAGTGGCTATGGATTGTGAATGGTCCGTAACAAAGATGTTTTGTGTGTTGTATAATTAATAATTTAAAATATAGTTTCCACAAAATCATATCCGAACTCAGCTTCCCATAATTCATCAGCATTTTTATTAAACTCTTTTTTTTATTTTCATAATTTCTCTGATTTTTTCATTAAGCTGCAATTATTTTCTACGTATGCAAATGATCTCTTTCAGTTAATGATGTCTCGTGTAATAACGATATACATAAAACTGTCAGATAATTAATCAAACAGTATGTCATTATGCTAGGTTAAGTGGCTATGTTGGCCTTATTTTTGTATTAAGTTCAGTGAATAATACGTAAGATTGTACTTGTATGTTAGATTAAGTGGCTATGGATTGTGAATGATCCGCAATAAAGTTGTTTTGTCTTTTGTTTAATCGATCCAAAAATTGCTTATATCTCCGTTAATATCAATTTGCACAAGAAATACCATAAAAGAAAATAGATTCAGATTTAAATTCTACGTAAGAAAAACCGGATCATCTGAAAATCAGGGCCCCCAGCCCTCTTTAGTTAGCCTTATAAGGCTAACTAACGAAAATATCACGACGGTCACGACCTAACATACCAATCGTTAGGTCATCTGTACGCCCTTGACGAATGGTTAGGTTAGGTCGTGATATTTTCGTTAGTTAACCTTATAAAGCTAACTAAAGAAGGCTGGGGCCCCTGCTCTTCAGGTGATCCGAAAAACCGATCTTGTGGGTTGTTGTATTATATGAAAGATGAAGTAAATGATGGATTATAACCCACAAAATCCGAATTTTTTTAGGCTTATCCCACATGCTGAGTACATTACATTACATTTCATTTGGAAAACATGAAGCCACCGGGGCCTATCGAGGTTATCGAAGTCATGAGCTAATAATAATAGAATCCCGAAAAACATCAATCTCAAGTCAGCAAACTAATGTACAACTATTAGTCTATTTACTACTATCAAAGTAGCTGTTAGAAAATCTAGAAGAGGAAGAACCATTGTTGTCCCAAGGCGATATGATGACTAAGCTGATTGATGCAGCATTGTTTGTATATCATTTTTTGGGGCGCTGCGCGTCTTTTCTACTCGTTTGTGAAATGCGGTACTTACAGGGTGTGGTCTTATGGAGAGCTCTCCTGCAATTCAGTTTGGTTGTTTAGATACATGATTGTTGCATCGTGCAATAGTGCAGGTTGTGTTGTTGTTGCAAGGTTTAGAAAGAAGACCATAAATAGTGCCCCTTTTGTTTTTTTATCTTAAATTCATGCAACTGAGGCCTAAGGTAGGCCCACATCGAGTCAGCAACCCTGAGGTAGGATCTAATAGGACCTCCAAGTCCGTAAGTTTTTAATCTAGCTTAACTTGGGCTGTAGGTTGAACTGGCTCTTCAGAGCTTGGCCGTTCACGGCTCAGCTGGGATTTTGAACCCAATAAAAAAAAAATAATAACATGGTCCTTCAGAACCGGATTCTAGCCCAAGACTGAGTCAGTGACTATTTTTCGGCAAAGTTCTGATTGTGCAAATTGTAACCCAAGTTAGGCCTAGACGGGTTGATCATAATTGAGTTAAGGTCCCAGGGTAGAAAGTTTGGTCGCCCAATTGCGAAACTTGGCCACTCGTCTGTCGTTGTTTTGGGCCTATATTTTTACCGGTTTGGTTAATTTTGGTTTATTATTGAGTTAGGTCGGGTAAAAGTTGGTCGCCCAATTGCAAAACTTGGCCATTCGTCTGTCGTTGTTTTGGGCCTACATTTTTACCGGTTTGGTTAATTTTGGTTTATTATTCGTAGGCGAAGGTTGCAGACTTCGGCGCACCAGTTACTTGGGTGGAAAATTTGGTATTCCATATTGGTGGTTGGTCAGTACTAGGGATTGTCGTTTTGAGTCATTTTGTTTATCCCGGGATTCCGGGATAAAATCTGTCTTCGGCCCGGGATCCCGGGATTTCCCGGGATTTTTATTTTATATGTATTTAAATTTTTTATACTTTTAGAAAGGAATTAATATAAAAATTATAAAGATTTCATCATTTATTTATTTAAACATATTCCATTAGGTAACTATGAGTGTGAAATAACTGCTTCTAGGACAAAATCCCCCCGTGGACAAAATCCCCTCGTGGACAAAATCACCTCGCGGACAAAATCCCCCCGGACACAAACCCCCCCGGACACAATCCCCCCGCGGACAAAATTCCCCTAAGGCTTTATTAAAAAAATAAGAATACGACTGACTTTATTAAAGTTTTAACAAAAATATCACGACTTAACCTAACCAATCGTCAAGGGCGTACAATTACCTAACCGGGCAAACAAATAAGAATACGACTGACTTTATTGAAGAAGAAAAATTAAAAACACAAAGTCAAACAAAATTCAAAATTTAAAAAGACAAATTAAAAGCAATTCCCTTAAGAAAATCAAAAATAGACCTGTTGTTATAGTCTTGTACAATTTTCAAAATGCGAGAAGAAGAAGACTTATACTTCTTCCTTTGCGGTTCTGTCGGCAAGCCAGCGATAATTTGAGAAATAAATGCCTGTTGGTAGCTTATTTCTTGCCCTAAAACTTTTAAAAATTTCCATATGTTTGGATGCGAGCATCCTGTTAGAGATGCAAAGCGTCTATGCCAGCCTTCGACAGAGTTATTTGTACGTGGAAGTTCTGTAATTGTTCTTGAGTACATATTCCAAATAGAAATGCTAAAAGTGGGTTCTCTTCGTCCTCGTCGGCATGGCCTTCCAATATAATTATCTTCAAAATAATCGAGAATTGGCAAACCTTCCACTGGTATAAAATCGTATAATTGTTCAAAAGCATCAACAACTTTTTCTGGAGGCACAAAAGCTAGAGCAGGTATCATTCGAATTTTTAAGGCAAAATCATTGTCATCTTGATATTTCTTCTGTAATCCGTGTTCCTGTATTTTTCGATAAATATTCTGACATAAATGGAAAAAGCACCCTTTCACTTCAAGTTCCCCTTAGGGGGATTTTGTCCACGGGGGGATTGTGTCCGGGGGGGGGTTGTGTCCGGGGGGATTTTGTCCATGGGGGATTTTGTCCGCGAGGGGATTTTGTCCACGGGAGGATTTTGTCCTGATACCGAAATGCTTAGCTTAAAAGACAGTTGAGTGCAACAAGACAGCTATTTGTAAGAAAATCAACACTTCTAAAGAATAATATCTTTGTAAAGAGTAAGCATGCTCGTAAAAACACAAAAACAACTAAACATATGAAAATGCAAAACATAGCGAATTTAAAAGAACTAATTTGACTTATAATACGAACGTAGAAAACATAGACAATTCACACTCTTATCACTCAGCCGAGTTCTAAGTTTAGTTATAAACAGTCCTGCCGCTGAAAAAGCTCTTTCCGCTTCGACACTAGTTGGTGGTATAGACTCGAGAGCATTCATTATTTTGATTATGTTAACTGTTTTTTCACCAGTTGCGTCAAATATGTCGAACTCCTTGGAGAAGTTCTTTGCAATTGATTGAGCTTGTGATTGACCGCTGCTAGTGACAAATTCAGTTTGCTTTTTGATTGCACCCTCCAATTTCTGAGAGAGTGTCTGGTGACTCTGGCCGTCAGCTCCTTCTTCTTCCTCAGATTGTGATGAATCAGACGAAGAAAATCCATGCTTTGTATCAACAAGGCGTGTTATTATTCGTTTTGCTGTTACTAATAAGACAGACTAAGTGTACGGCCACACTGGCGGCGTGCGCGCGTCTTCAGTGAAAACGCTTACACGCCGTATGTAAACGCCAGCTTCGTATGGCCACACTGGCGTCTTCACGCTGTGACGTAAGACGCGCGCACGCCGCCAGTGTGGCCGCACACTAAGGGTGTGTGACGACACTTGCGATTACTGTATGATCATGATACAACATGTATGATCGTGTAAACAGGGTATTTATACTATATATACTAATTATTATGTAAGTAATTAGCACCGGGATATCCCGGGATGAACGAAAAAATCCCGGGATATATCCCGCACATAAAATCAACCGGGATCCCGGGAAACAATCCCTAGTCAGTACCCGCAACCAAGCAATTCAGTTTATTTGAAAAAAGCAAAATTTGCGTTTCATCAGTTTGGTTAAGTATTTTTGCCAATTCAGCTTATTTGGCATTGAGCCCAATTGTTGTTTGCGTTGAAGATGAGTGCAGCTGAATTGAACAAGTTTAAAAAAAGGAGAAGCGCCTACAAAGGTCTAATTACAAAGGTCATTGCCACTATAGATTCTGCCATAGAGCAAGAGGATTTAAGCTTAGTGACTGCGCAGCTTTCCATATTATCGGGTGTCTCAAAATAGATGGAACCCATTGACATGATAATAATTTATTACTCAGAAAATAAACTCCAAAAAAGATTACATTTCCTGGAAGCTGATATGATAACAATTAAAAACTGAAGATTTGAGGTCTCTAGATCAAAGGATACATTTATTAGAACACATGTTCCAAATGACCGCCGTTGCGCTGCAGACACACTTGAAGCCGACGTGCGAAGTTGTCAATCACCCTGACACCCTGCACAGAGTGCAAGGGCCTCTGAAGCACCTCGTCTGGGGCTTGTGTGCCCCAGAACACATTGTTCTTGCTATTGACATACCCACTGAGCAAGAAGTGTGCTTCGTCGCTGAACCAAACATCATCAAGAAAGTCAGGATCCTCTTCGATCTTGTTCTCGAACCACCGGCACATCACAACACGTTTTGCCATGTCAGCTGGTGTGAGTTTATGCTTGATCTGGATCCTGTATGGGTACAGCTGAAGATCCTTGATCAAGATTCTTTGCACTGACGCACGTGAAAGACCCAGATCTTGGCAACGTCTTCGGATTGACTTTTTCGGACTCCTTCCGACAGAATCTCTCACCGCATTCACATTGTCAGGAGATCTTGCAGTCACCTTCCTGCCAGATCTGGGTGTTTCTGCTTTCTTGTTGAGATTGTTTACTGATCCTGTGGCTTGAAATTGTGTGCCCAACGATAAATTTGGCTTTTCTGGGGATAATTGTTGAAGTTGAACTTCCTGCGAAATTTCGCTTGCACAGTTTTGAATGATTTCGTCTCCAAATAAGTAGTGACGCAAAATTTTTTTTCCTCCTTTGTCCAAGGCATTTTGATTGATAATTATTATTGTTATCGTCTCCTCTCTTCAAATCTGAAAAAATAGAACGAGAACATTAATATTGGCAGAATTATTAGCAGTGACATGGGTTGCATGTATATTGAGAAGTAAAGTGAAGTAAATGTTAAAATTGAGGCTCTTATATTGGGTGATCGAAAAGTCTCCGCAGTAGTAATAAGATATTTACTTTATTAAAGTTAGATATTTTAATGAAAATTGTACGATATCGTGAAATCTTTAACAAAATATTGGCGATGTCTAGGCTAGTCTAAGCTAAGTCTTGCTACGTTACTTACTCTAAACAGATAACAATGATATGTCATTACATTTATAGAATTCTTATATCTCCTTATGTAAAATTTCAATAAAGTAAGTATCTTATTACTACTGCGGAGAGACTTTTCGATCACCCTGTAGAAGAGGATGAAATAGAAAATAACATAATTTACTTTGAAGAGATTATTGATGATATAATTAAAGTATGCCACCGCGCAAAAGAGTTTAGTAGCTCAGTACAGTTAGAGACACCCTCAACAAATGGTGTTTGCGAAGTTAAGGTTAACAGATCTGCAGTTCAATTACCGAGGCTTGTACTCAAAACATTTTCTGGGAGTATTCAGGAATGGCAAGGATGGGCAGACAGTTTTCAATCAGCAGTTCATTCTGGTCAAGTGTTAAGTGCGGTGGAGAAGTTTAATTATTTGCAGTCCCTCTTGGAAGGGGAGGCAGCAAAGACAATAACAGGATTAGCATTAACAGAGGCTAATTATAATGTGGCTTGAGATATATTACAGAAACGGTTTGGTAAGCCAGAGATCTTAATTAAAAGCCACCTCCGTGAACTTTTAGCTATACCTCCTGTTAATAATCCCAATAGTGTCAAGGAGTTACGGCAGTTATATGATGAATTTGAAGTTAGAACTAGGTCCCTGGACAACTTGGGTGTAGGAATGGAAAGGTATGGTATAATGTTGGTCACAATACTGGAGTCTAAATTGCCTAGCTCAATTTTGCTTGAATTAAGTAGGGGACACTCTACAGAACATGTGTACATCCCCCTTCAGCAGATGTTAAGTCGTTTAGGCACAGAATTAGCAAGACGAGAGGGAATTGAGTTTGCACAGTGGGACGTTAAACAAGGGGACAAAGGCAGGGACAGCACCAAGGTTTCTACAAAAAGGAATAGCCCAGGTACAGTGTCAGCTTTACATGCATCCTCTGAGAATAAATTAAAGGGAATCAAGGAATGCATATTTTGCGAAGGCAACCACAAGTCATATAAATGTGAGGTGGCTGAGGCTTTACCTTTTGAGAAGAGAAAGGACAGGGTAACTAAGTCCACAGCATGTTTTAAATGTTTTTTGAAAGGTCACAGAGCAAGGTTTTGTAAGTTTAAAATTTTGTGCAAAAAATGTCATGGCAGGCATCAGCCATTATTGTGTGAAAACACTCCTAGTAAGCCTACCCCAGAAGTAGAGACATCAGTGGCACATGCTACTGTTATGAAAGGGAGTTAAAGTAAAGGGGGATTATTGCAAACAGCTGCAGCCTTATTAATTGGGAATGATGGAGAAGCTACTGTAAGAGTGTTGTTTGATAGTGGTAGCCAGTGTAGCTTTATTAAGACCAGAATTTCCAGAAAATTGAAGTTTAAAGAACTTAAGAGGGAAAATTTAAGAATTTCTGGGTTTGGGAGTTCCGTTCAAAACCGAACCAAAGTTAAGAAGGTAGAAGTTCTGGTTAAGTAGGCTGACCATACGTACCGTTTTGAACGGGACAGTACCGTTTTGTATGGGTTTTTGTATGGGTTCTGTCACTGAAGAATAATTGTAAGCTCAGTATGTTTATGTACTTACTTTTTCATGAATACAGAATATTACATAACCCCCGTCCCTTTTTTGCCATCCCAATGTCCCGTTTTTGTCTCAAGGAAATATGGTCAGCCTATGGTTAAGGGGTTGTTACCACAAAGTCCCACTATCAAGGTCCAAGCTGTAGAGATTGAGGAACTTTGTGCTCCAGTCACTACTTGTTTAGATATGGCATGTGTCCAAGAATTGCAAGTTAAGGGAATTAATTTGGGCAATAATAAGTTTGAATAATAAGTTTGATTGGAGCTGACTATTATTGGGACTTCATCACTGGTAATATTGTCCGCACATCTCGAGGCCCGGTAGCTATTGAAAGTAAGCTAGGCTGGTTGCTACATGGTAGCTATTGCAATGAAATGGAGGTTAAAGCTCTTTTTGTTAAGATTGAGGAGAACGGCCATGGTTTGGAAAGGCATTTGAAAGCGTTTTGGGAACTTGAATCCATTGGCATAAAGGACAAACAGGCAAGTATAGTGAACAATTTGAAAAAGGGATTGGGTTTAGAGATGGTTGCTATGAAGTTGGCCTCACTTGGAAGGATTCTTGCAAACCCGGTTCAAACCTTCAGCTAGCTAATCGGAGGTTGGAGACCTCATTGTACAGGCTAAGAAAAAAATGAGGAGTTGTTAATTAAATACAATGAGGCCATCCTAAGCTATGTAAGGGAGGGCTATGCTGAAAGGGTGCAAGGTGAGCTGGTGAGCCAGGAGGCACATTATCTGCCACACCATGCAGTGGTATGGCGAGACAAAACTACCACCAAACTGAGGGTAGTTTTTGATGGCTCAGCCAAGGACAAAGGTGGTGTGTCCTTGAATGACTGTTTGGATGCTGGGCCAAATTTAAATGCAGATTTATTTTCCTTGTTACTGAGATTCAGGTTTGGTAGAGTAGCATTGACTGCAGATGTGAAGCAAGCCTTTTTGCGGATAAAGTTAAAACCAGAGGACAGAGATGCAGTAAGGTATCTGTGGGTGGATACGAAAGACTTGTTGGAAAATGAACCTAAGGTTCAAGCATATAGAATGAAGTCAGTGTTGTTTGGCCTCAGCTCTAGTCCATTTCTGTTGGCAGCTACTATGCAGTACCATTTTAAAAAATATTCTGAAGTCTATCCTGACACTATTGAACACATAAGGAAAAATTTTTATGTTGATGATTTGCTGTGTTCCGTAGATAATACAGAAATGGCTAAACATATATTTATGGAGGCTAGAGCTATAATGAGGGAGGCTGGCATGGAGCTTAGAAAATGGCAGACCAATCATTCTCAATTACAAGAGTTTATGAGTCAGTCCTGTGTAGTACATGATGCAGCAGAAAGTATTGAGGATTCTGGTATTAAGGAGTTGTGGGCAATAGACGCAAAAGTGCTAGGCATTGTTTGGCAACAAGGGGAGGATTTGTTTACCTTCAATGGGAAATCTTTAGTAGAGCTGGCTGAGAATGAGAAAAGGTGGACAAAACGTACAGCTCTTAGTTTGGCTTCAAAGGTCTTTGATCCTCTTGGATTCCTGGCTCCATTTGTGATAAAGTAAAAAAATTGGTTAAAGAGCCTCTGGGAAATTGGACTTGGTTGGGACCAAGAGTTATCTGATCATATGGTGGTAAGGTGGAAATATTGGTTCAAAGAATTGGCACATCTTGGAGACATTGAAATCCCAAGATGGTACTTTGGAGAGTTGAACAATAGTCCAGACAATTTGGAGCTGCACATCTTTTGTGATGCAAGTGAGAAAGCCTATGCAACTTGTATTTATATAAGAGGTACATTGAAAAAGGAAGTAAGTTGCAGGTTGGTTGCTGCAAAGAGCAGAGTAGCACCTTTGAAAAGGTTTTCTGTTCCAAGGTTGGAATTGATGAGTGCAGTTATTGCTAGTCGGCTTGCAGTTACAGTGCAAAAGTCTTTGGCCCTCCATGAAATTCCAAGCTATTATTGGACAGACTCCACTATAGTTTGGTACTGGTTAAGAAGCCAGGCAAGGAAATGGAAACCATTTGTTGCCAATAGGGTGGAGGAAATTCAAGCACACACAGATCCCAAGCAATGGAAGCATTGTCCAGGCACCCAAAACCCCGCTGATTTACCAACACGAGGAATTTCAGTGAAAGATCTTGCACAGTCAAGTTTGTGGTGGAATGGGCCAGAGTGGCTAAAACTTGGAAGCGAAAACTGGCCTAATCAGCCTATTGTAGGAGAATGCTAGGCTCAAGAAGAATGGGTGAGTGAAATGAGAAAATGCACTGTAAACAGTTGTCAAGTTATGCAGCAGGACCCCATATTGAGGCTTGAGGACATTAGCAGTCTGAAAAGGGTGTTAAGAGTGACAGCATGGGTATATAGATTTACCAACAATATTAAGGGAGAAACAAGAAGGGAAGGAATTCTGAACAGTAAAGGGATTCAGTAAGCCAGGCAATACTGGATGGTATATGTGCAGAAGGAAAAATTTGCTGAAGAGAAAATTGCTCACCAGCCGTCCATTACAGGTTCTACCAACACATTCTGCTCTCAAGGGTTTGGATGTGTTTTTGGATCAGGATTTATTGAGAGTCGGAGGTAGGCTACAGTTTTCTGGGCTTCCAGAGGAGAAAAGACATCCAATTTTGCTACCTTCTGGGGGGCACTTTGTGGAACTTTTGATCCTGGATACTCATCATAAGTTGTTACATGCTGGAGTTAGAGAAGTGATAATAGAGATCAGACAACAGTTTTGGATTCCCAAAATTAGACAAGTAGTAAAAAAGGTCTTGCATAAAGGTGTGGTTTGCAAGCGTTGGAGTGCAAAGCCTTATTATGAAAAGGTAACTCCACTTCCAAGAGAACGGTGTGTCTATACTGCCCCATTTGATGTAGTGGGAGTAGACTTCGCAGGTCCAGTCTATGTGTATGAGCAAGGGGAGTCTAACAAAGGTTATATATGTCTTTTCACATGTGCTACCACCAGAGCAATCCATTTGGAGTTGGTAAGCAACTTAAGTAGTGATGTATTTCTTTTGGCCTTTAAAAGGTTTGTAAACAGGAGTTTCCCAAATAAAGTCATATCGGATAATGCAAAAACCTTCAAAAAGGCTGCAAATAACTCCAAGAAGTTTGGTCCTTGCTAAAAGAGGAAGGATTCCAATCCTACTTTTCACACCAAGGGGTACAGTGGGAGTTTATTGTTGAGAGAGCACCATGGTGGGGAGGATTTTAAAGGCTAGTGAGAAGTGTAAAGTGTCCATTAAAGAAACTTTTAGCTAATGCTCATTTGAGCAAAGAAGAATTCTGCACTGTTTTGTGTGAAGTAGAAGCAATGATGAACAGTAGGCCTAACAGTATGCAGGATGCAGAGCCATTGACACCAAATCATTTTCTTTGTGGTAAACGAGTAACATCAAGCCCCAGTGTGCCAGAAGACTTGCAGCCTATCCAGAGCACTCAAGGAGAGTTAACCAGAAGGTTCAGGTACCTTGAAGAGCCACAAGATCAGTTATGGAAGAGGTGGCAGATGGAATACTTGCCAGAACTCAATTATTACCCATCAGGCAATGTAAAAGGCTCCAATGCAAATTACATCAAGGTGGGAGAAGTGGTAATGATTGGGGATGAAAGGCCAAGGCAATGCTGGAAGCTTGGCATAATTGAACAGTTGTTTGTTGGCAAAGACAATTTAGTTAGGTCTGCACTGGTAAAGACATCAGGAGGAAAATTAAAGAGACCTATACAAAAACTCTATGCTTTAGAAATCAGCAAAAACACGGATAGTCAAGATGAAACATTTGAGTTACAGGCTTACAGCCTCATGGAGAAGGCTCGGCTAAACTTGCAGAAGGTAATGACCAGTGGTGGGCACCGTTAACCAAAAAGTTAACTTCGATAACGATAATCCGTTAACCCCAATTTTTAACTCCGATAACGATAATCCGATAATTTTACTACAAAGTTAACGGAAGTTAACGATAATCCGTTAACGATAACTATTTCTTTACTAACATTTAAAAAAATCAAGGAAAAAAGGTTTAAAACCCATAGAAAATGTTTATTTATGCAAAATCCAACAATAAATAGGTATTTAACTATTTTTATCAAGTTTTGCAACTTTTTTGCTTAATAACTTTTTATTTTATTTTTAATAAAAAATGTACTGATTACATGTTTTGAAACCCTTGTAACCACTAACCATTAACTAAATTTTAATTTACCAGAGAATAATTATGGCGGGAACTGAAACGTAAAATCAAATTTTAGGCACATTTATTAAAGACTATGACAATGTGCTGGTTGCCCTTCAGAAAGACCAACTTCTCAAAGTTAGGCCCAACTGCCAGTCTTGACCTCGGGCCTCAGGATGTCCTTGCCGAGAGAGAAGAGCCGTTCCACTGCGGCAGAGGACGGAATTGGCAGACTGAAGTTATGGCGGTTTGAATTCATTCGCGGAGCGGTGATCTTCCGTGAATGACTCCTCGCAGTTAACGTGTTAACGGACTTTAACAGACTAAATATCGAGTTATCGGAAGTTAACTGGTCCGATAACGATAAATGGAAATTAACTTCCGTTAATAGTCCGTTAAAAAAAGTTAACTTCGTTAATTAATTGTTATCGGATTAACGCTTTAGTGCCCAACACTGGTAATGACAACAATGCCTCTTCGGTGGGGAGTGTTAGAAAATCTAGAAGAGGAAGAACCATTGTTGTCCCAAGGCGATATGATGACTAAGCTGATTGATGCAGCATTGCTTGTATATATTAAGTTAAGGTGTATATATATATCCATCTCATAATTGTAAGGTTAGTGAAAAATTCACTTAACTTAGGGCTAACATTTTTGGGCTCTTGTGGCATCATTGTTTGGGCACTCTTGTGGCATCATTTTTTGGGGCGCTGCGCGTCTTTTCTACTCGTTTGTGAAATGCGGCACTTACAGGGTGTGGTCTTATAGAGAGCTCTTTTGCAATTCAGTTTGGTTGTTTAGATACAAGATTGTTGCATCGTGCAATAGTGCAGGTTGTGTTGTTGTTGCAAGGTTTAGAAAGAAGACCATAAATAGTGCCCCTTTTGTTTTTTTATCTTAAATTCATGCAACTGAGGCCTAAGGTAGGCCCACATCGAGTCAGCTACCCTGAGGTAGGACCTAATAGGACCTCCAAGTCCGTAAGTTTTTAATCTAGCTTAACTTGGGCTGTAGGTTGAACTGGCCCTTCAGAGCTTGGCCGTTCACGGCTCAGCTAGGATTTTGAACCCAATTAAAAAAAATAATAATAACAGTAGCCCACCAACTTAAGCTAAGAATATACATTATTTACAATCTACAAACTATCTCTCTCATTCATGAGAGTAAATTTTTCTTAAAATTAACTAATGAGCTACTGTTTACCACATCATATGCCAAGTCATTCCAAAAATCTATTACTCTACGACTGAAAAAGTATTTTCTTAGATCGAGTACATTATCTACTACTAACTGTTCATTCCAGTTTATTAATGAAAAACACATCATGCCATGATCATTTCTGCCTAAACGATACCCGAGCTCTTAAATCATTAAATTTGCTATGTACGTTTCTCGCGTTCAAATACAAAACTTTTAAGCTATTTATTCCATGTTAATTTTAATCCCCGTTTGCGTTACTAACGTTTGTCTGCGTTTGCGAAGCTCTTTATTCTCAGAACGAGAAAGTAAAATTTTATCTTGGCTAAGTTTTACATTATATCCTATTCACTTTTTATTTGTGCGTTCTAACAACTTTCTTACCAAAAATTTTTCGTTCGGTCGTCACTGGGCAAAATTTTAATCCATTTGTCTTTATTTTTTTCAGTCTCTTACAAGAACATACACTTTTTTTGGTACTATCAAGTTCAACAATTGTTATCTCCCCACCAAATTTGCTATCGCACATATAACAGGATATAAAGGTAATTATGCAGTTAAGGGACGTCGCCGAGTTCGCGGTGATAATTTTTGTTTTTTTTCTGCATGTTTTTTCATGCTTTGTGTAGTAGATATTGTGAATAGTTGTGGAATTATGAAAAAACACCAGTTTTAAGGTGTTTTGGATTGACAAGTACCACTGCACAAAGCACGAAAAAGTAGCAGAAAACCCCCAAGAATTATCACCAAATAATGCAGAAAAAAACAATAATTATCACCAATTAAATAACTAAAGTTAATTGAATGCCCAGTTAGGTCAACTGTACGTCCTTAACGATTGGTTAGGTTAAGTAGAGATATTTTCGTTAAAACTAACGAAAATATCGTGACAACCTAACCAATCGTCAAAGGCGTACAGTTGACCTAACCGGGCATTCAGTTAACCTAACCGGGCATTCAGTTGACCTAACTGGGCATTCAATTGACCTAACCGGGCATTCAATTGACCGGGGCAACTCACAAGTAGATAGATCACAGCACTGCATTATCACATGCTCACACTACAACAAGAATTTAAAAAATAACGATGAACTTCGATATAATTAAGATTGCAAGTTTCGCACACCATGTTGGAATCCAGATTGAGAAATGGCGCGATTTTAAACCTGGGATAGAGCCAGGTTTAAAGGTATTTCTTTACTATTACACCGGTCTCCGGTAGAAAGTTTTAAAAGCTGGTTTTCAATGTTTTTCAATGTGCTGAATTAAAAAATGATACTCATTTCCGTCGCAAATGATTTGTTAAAGAGTTATTGAAGCTTAAACTCTCTAAGGTATTTTTTTTATTTTTTATAATTTTGGATAACGTTAGGGGTTAGGTTAGGTTAGGTTTGCTTAGGTTGTTTTAGGTTCGGCCAATTTTGAAGGTGAAATTTATGTTTCTCCTATGGTTTTTGATGTGTTTTGTATTAATCTAACTTTCAAAATCTTCGGAAACCACTCGTTTTTGTGATTCTCCCCACCCAAAAACTCCCGGTTCCCACTGGTGGTCCCCCAGGTAAAAAAAGGGTAAAAAATGGGTAGAAAGTTTTAAAAGCTTTAAGCTTCAATAACTGTAACAAATCATTTGCGACGGAAATGAGTATCATTTTTTAATTAAGCACATTGAAAAAGATTGAAAACCAGCTTTTAAAACTTTCTACCGGAGACCGGTGTAATAGTAAATATTTACCGGTTTGGTAAATTTGATAGGCTGGATGACGTCACGAGAGCGCGTATCGCTTGGTGATTGGTTGACGTCCGCCATGTTGATCATGGCTGCGATAGCGGCAAATTCGAATTTTTTCTAACAATTTCCTTAAACTTCACCATAAAATGATATTTCCCCAGTATATAATTAATTGTAGTGTGATGTACATATATTTCTAAAGTCGAAAAGGGTAGTGCATGTTTATAAAGCCGCAACGCTCCTTAGCTGCATAATAGCCAGATATAATTATTAGGTAAAAGTTGCTTAAAATTAATCGAAACCTACGGAAAAATTATTGAATGCCCGGTTAGGTCAACTGCACACCCTTGATGATTGGTTAGGTTAAGTCGTGATATTTTTGTTAGTTTTAACAAAAATATCACGACTTAACCTAACCAATCGTCAAGGGCGTACAGGTGACCTAACCGGCCATTCAATTAACCATATTAAAACTTGGTGTGGAGATAACAGAATAGTATCGAGATTTCTTCCTTCACAGCTTCGAACTTTTGTCCGATACAAGAGCTTATGCCAAAAAATTTATTGACCAGTATTGTATTACAAATTTTAAATTTAAATTTAGTGCACAAAGCTGAAGCTCAAGCCAAAAACTATAAAGCACTATAGTAAAACGAACAAATGCTTAAATATTTTACACAAAATTTTTCAAATAAATAATCCCAATGTAACGTCAAATTCAACAACTCAGAAAGCACGTCCGAACAGTCGAGTGGAATCTTTCACCTCATTACGAGAAACAGTCGTAAAGACTACGTTTGCCGGAGGAGCTTCCGACCGAAACTCCGTCCGAACAGTATGATAAAAGGAGCAAAGTTGGTTGGTTGTTCCGTTTTAGGTTCTTCGAAGATAAATATGATAGAAGGAGCAAAGATGGGTATGGTAGAAGCGAAATAAGTTATTTTCAAAATATTTTAAAGAATTGCGTGATTCAGTCGAGTTTTGTACCTTGTATCTTGAAAACAGTTCCCTGAATAAATTGTCTTATTCTCCCACGCCAGTCCTACATTGGGTGCATTCTCCAGTGACTAATAAAGTATCTGTTACAGGACTTTTATTATACTTATTCTACTTAAACAATGAAGCCGATAAACGATTTGTCTATCTTTTAAATTTCTTTTACTGTTTATCCTACAGTTAGTCAAAATAAACCCATTCTTATTTGCTGGTACTAATAACCTTCGATCGAATTTTCTGGTACCATCGATTAATAGTTCGGTGGCATAGCAAACTGAGTGTGCATTTTGAGATAGAAACATGAAACTTGGCACTCCGGCAGAGGAGCCTATAGTGAGCATATTGAGATATGGGGCCACTTGATTTTGCACTATTTTGCATACGTACAATCATATTCCAAAATATGGGAGAAAAATCACATCAATCCACCTTTTTTTTTACATTTAGACCTGATACTGCCAGAGGCGGATTAAGACACCTTGGGGCCCCGGGGCAGTGAAGAATATGGGGTCCCTTTTCTATAGCTTTTTATTAACAATACATGTACATGTACAGTACATAGTACATTTACACGAATTATATGTACGGTGCTCAGGCTAATTGAGAAACAAATTTAAAAGAACCTTAACACAGTGTATTTTGCCGTTTGCCAAAACCAAACAGTACTAAACAAACTTTACTTTAGGGCTTATAAAACATAAAATAAAACGGAATTTATCAGTTTGTGTACTGTCATATTTAATCAAAGAAGTTTGCGAAATCTCGAATTATATCATCGAAACTCAGTTGATTGGGGGCCCCTCAAGTATAGGAGCCTGAGGCTTCAGCCTCAATACCTTCAGTGATAATCCGCCACTGGATACTGCCTCCCTAAACACGTTCCAAGTGAAGCATTTTCCTGGAGAATAACTACACCGGTCTGCATGAAAATCGATTTCTTTATTTTGAGTTGTGATTCTGAAGCAGTTCGCTGCGCTGCATTAAAAAATGCTACCAGGTTTTTCTATCACCCACAGTTTTAAAGTTATCAGCAAAACAATTTTGGGGCGTTTTGTAATTTTTTACCTTTTTTATCTTTAATTAATTTCGTTTTTTCATATTTTTCAGATAGATAATTCTAACATTATGTCTTTAAAATTTTAATAATGGCTTCTAGAGGATGTACCCATAGTCCAGACATATTTTGTTATATTTGTGGTCGGTATGTTGTAAAACAAAGGACAAATGTAACGACCTTCATTAAGAGAGCTTATCATGCTTATTTTGGAATTAAATTAGGAGATCAAGACAAAAGTTGGGCTCCACACAAGGTTTGTCTTACGTGTGTTGCGGCACTAAGGAATTGGAGCAAAGGTAAAAAGAAAAGTTTGCCATTTGGGATCCCTATGGTATGGCGCGAGCCTAGAAACCATACCGACTACTGCTACTTCTGTTCTTGCAATGTTAAAGGTTATAATGCAAAGAATAAAGAGAACCTTCAATACCCAAGTCTTCCATCTGCAATAAGGCCGGTACCCCATGGTCCAGAAGTTCCTATTCCCCGCCCACCCGAGAGTCTGGATCAATACAATTCAGATTCTGATTTAGCTCCAAATCCAGACAATGATGATGTTTATGAACAGCCAACAGCTGACCGAGATCCTCATAAACCATTAACCCAAGCCGAACTAAATGACTTAGTCAGGGATTTGAATCTGCGTAAGGACTCTGCAGAACTTTTGGGGTCTAGATTGCAGGAGAACAATTTATTGGCATCCGACACATACTTCGCTTGGTACAGAAATCGTGAGAAAGACTTCGTGCCTTTTTTCGAAGAAGATGGTCCCTTGGTATTTTGCAAGGACATCACAAGATTAGTGTGCAAGCTAGGCATCGAATACCAAACCAGTGACTGGAGGTTGTTTATAGATTCCTCTAAAACCAGTCTAAAAGGAGTGTTACTGCACAACGGTAACAAATATGCATCAATCCCAGTGGCCCATTCTACTCATTTAAAAGAGACGTATGATAACATGAAACTGCTTCTGGAAAAAATTCAGTATCAAAATCACAGATGGATATTGTGTGGGGATCTCAAAGTCCTTTGCATGTTACTTGGGCAGCAATCAGGATACACTAAGATGCCATGTTTCATCTGCGAATGGGATAGTCGAGCACGTGACCAGCACTGGAAGAGGAAAACTTGACCTCCTAGAGAGAATCTTACCCCAGGATTAAAGAACATTTTACATGAACATCTAGTTGAACCAAATAAAATCCTCCTACCACCCTTGCACATTAAGTTAGGCTTGATGAAGCAGTATGTCAAAGCATTGAATAGAGAAGGTGAGTGTTTCAAGTACATTTGTTCAAAATATCCAAAGATTAGCTACAAGAAAATAAAGGAAGGTGTTTTTATAGGTCCTCAGATTAGAAAGTTATTGACAGACGATCATTTCCTGAACACAATGACCAATAAAGAAGATGTTGAAAACTTCTTGGGAAACTACAAAAGCCAAAATTATGAAAGACTGGTGGAAAATATGCTTAAAAAGTTTTGCGCCTTAGGCTGCAACATGAGCCTGAAAGTTCACTTCTTATTTTCGCATCTTGACCGTTTTCCAGAAAATCTCGGAGATGTTAGTGAGGAGCAAGGGGAACGATTTCACCAGGACATCAAAACCATGGAAAGAAGATATCAAGGAAGATGGCATACAAATATGATGGCGGATTACTGCAGGTGTCTGCAACGAGATCAGCCTAACGCACAGCATAAGAAAACATCAAAGAAGCACGGTTTAGTCGTCATTAGTCAGATCTACCTTCGTAGTCTTAAGTCTTTGAAATAAGTCCTGAAATGTTTGCAAGTAAAGAAGGTAAATATATTTTGTTTCTTTCAGTTATTTTTTATTCTTTCATAAACAAGCAATATGCTTGTCCAAGAGCTAGGAGCTATTTAATTCTGCTTTAATTAGGTTTTACTCTATCACCTAAAGATTTCGTGCACAAGGGGTGTTGTAATACCTCATCTGTCCCCAAATGTTAACCACCCATTGATGGGAGGGGAGAGAGTATTTTGCTGGGAACGGGACTGGTTGTTATGTATATTTACCCTACATTATTATGTAAGCGTTACTGTAGTCTATAACAACAAAATTTATGGTTTAGCATGTGCAATCCAATGTTGGTCTCGATAAGATGGTTCACATTTGGGGATAAATGGGGGATTTATGACACACCCTGTAGTAAGAAAACCATACGTGATAGGGAAAAACTAACTATATTTTTGAGATCAGCGCACTCAAATTATATATAATCACCAACTAGTTTGTAAAAATCGATCGACAAGTTTTCAAATGTGTACTGGTGCTATTTATTAATAATCTGACATGTTTAATGCACACGTTGCTTCATTTGATATCGGTTGCATTAATCAGAATCAGCCTTAAGTATACAAGCACTAAGCACTGTGACAAAGCAAAGATCAATATGTGACACATTAAGGAAATTTAATCCTTTTATAGCATATCTTTTTGTTAGTGTGGTGTTCTGTCAACCAATACAATGCATGTAGAAGTTGAGAGTTTATTATTGACTTATAATGCGTCAAAGTTGACGTTGTGCACATATAAGACATAAGACAGCAATGTCAGTTACAGTCATGAACAGTCCAACTGTTCAACGCATGATTCACCTAACGGTTGTGGAGGGGGATGCAAGTGCATGAAGGCGCACTGAAATGCACAACACTCTGTTCCTGTGAAGGTGAATGCCTATGCTGAGGTGAATCATGTGTTGAACAGTTCGACTGTACATCACTGTAATTCACATCGTTGTCTAATGTCTTGCATATGCACGACGTCAACTTTGACGCATTGTAAGTCAATGATAAATTCAACTTCTACATGCTACATGATAAACTCAACTTCTTCTTTCCTTTTATTTATGTACTATTGACCTAATCTGGTTGATAGAATACCAAACTACCAAAAGATATACCAGAAAAAGACATTAAATTTCCTTAATGTGTCATATATTGCTCTTTGTCACAATGCTTAATGCTTGTATGCTTAAGGCTGATTCTGTTTAATGTAACTGATATCAAATAAAGCAACGTGTGCATTAAACATGTCATTATTAATAAATAGTTATTCTCCAGGAAATTGGTTCATTTGGAACTTGTTTAGAGAGGCAGTACCAGGTGGTGTAAAAAAAAAGTGGGTCAATGTGATTTTTCTGCTATATTTTAGAACATGATTGCACGTATGCAAAATAGTGCAAAATCAAGTGGCCTCATATCTGAATATGCTCACTATAGACTCCTCTGCAAGTGTGCCAAGTTTCATGCTTCTATCGTCAAATGCACAATCCTTATGAAAATTTGACAATGCTGCTGCACTATAAAACAGTTGTTTCCAACCCGGGATGAGGAAATTCAACAAGTCATATTTCAACAAAAATTTAGAAATTACACAACAGATTATAAAGAAATTCTGTTCAGAAAAGCAGACATCAATGTCACATTAAAAGCAATTTAGTATGTAAATGATCTCACATTTTCTGCCCTATCTGGGTTCAACTCTAGGAAGGAGTATGGTCCTGATGGTGTTCCTCATGTTGTTCTTAAGAACTGTGCTTCTGTGCTGACACCATGCTTAGGCAAACTCTTTCGTCTTTGTCTCTCATCTGGTACTTTTCCTTCCTGCTGGAAGTTCGCTTTCATTCAGCCCAGAGTCGGATTTAGACGTGTGGAGGCCCTGGGCAGCCTCCATGTGGAGGCCCCCCCTACCTTAGGGGAAGACATAATTGAAGTCATCCATAAGATTCATAATATAATTAACATACATACACTTTCAAAACATCGTGCACTCTTGTGTCTGTCCATTCCACTCATTTCTGCAAAAAATGAAAGCCTCGGGTTACTCGGGTATTCCATTATAGTGAGAGTAGGCCTAAAAGAGTAATAAAAACAAAATAATAATCAGTACACAATAAATAGTAATTGGTAAAAGTTTATGTACTACAGTGGTATTGGATGAGCGTGTTTTTTTGTTGATCATCTATCGGGTTTTTCTAGTTTCGGGTTTTTTCTATTTTGATAATGGCTTGTCAATATGTGGAGGCCCCCAAGATGTGGAGGCCCATGGGCAGCTGCCCACTTTGCCCACTCCTAAATCCGGCCCTGATTCAGCCTGTCCCAAAGAAGGGTGACCGCTCTCAGCCCTCAAACTATCGTCCAATTACCTTTCCAAAGCTTTGAATCTATCCTTACTAGGAAGATTCTTAAACACCTTTTTTCTCACAGTCTTCTTTCAGATCAGCAGTATGGATTCCGCAAGGGACGCTCTACTGGCGATCTTCTTGCATATCTCTCTGACTCTTGGTCAGCCTCCTTTCGGGATTTCGGTGAAACTTTTACTATTGCGCTAGACATTTCAAAAGCTTTTGATAGAGTCTGGCACAAATCTTTAATTTCCAAACTGCCCTCCTTCGGTTTCTATCCTTCTATCTGTGGCTTCATCTCTAATTCCCTTTCTGGCCGATCTATAGCTGCAGTTGTAGATGGCCACTGTTCTTCAACTAAAGCCATTAACAGTGGTGTTCCTCAGGGTTCTGTCCTGTCATCCACTTTTCCTTTTATTTATTAATGATCTTTTAATTCGCACTTCCTGTCCTATTCATTCCTATGCCGATGATTCCACTCCTCACTTCTCCACCCGCTTCCCAGCGTCCCTCACAGCAGTCACTTCATGATTCCCGTAGGAGGGTGTTAGAAAATCTAGAAGAGGAAGAACCACTGTTGTCCCAAGGCGATATGATGACTAAGCTGATTGATGCAGCATTGCTTGTATATATTAAGTTAAAGTGTATATATATCCATCTCATAATTGTAAGGTTAGTGAAAAATTCACTTAATTTAGAGCTAGCATTTTTGGGCTCTTGTGGCATAATTTTTTTGGGGCACTGCGCGTCTTTTCTACTCGTTTGTGAAATGCGGTACTTACAGGGTGTGGTCTTATAGAGAGCTCTCTTGCAATTCAGTTTGGTTGTTTAGATACAAGATTGTTGCATCGTGCAATAGTGCAGGTTGTGTTGTTGTTGCAAGGTTTAGAAAGACCATAAATAGTGCCCCTTTGTTTTTTTTATCTTAAATTCATGCAACTGAGGCCTAAGGTAGGCCCACATCGAGTCAGCAACCCTGAGGTAGGACCTAATAGGACCTCCAAGTCCGTAAGTTTTTAAGCTAGCTTAACTTGGGCTGTAGGTTGAACTGGCCCTTCAGAGCTTGGCCGTTCACGGCTCAGCTGGGATTTTGAACCCAATAAAAAAAAATAATAACAACAGAGGGCTATGGGATATCTGACCCCTGATCTTTCTGCTATATCTGATTGGGGCAGAAAAAACCTTGTGGCTCAAAAACTCAGTTACTCCATCTGTCTATTCGTCACAATCTTCTACACAACTATCCCCTTACCTTCAACAACACAGAACTCAATCCTTCCTCTTCTCTTAACATTCTTGGCGTTTCCTTTTCTCCCTTCCTGGAAAGATCACATATACTCTTTCTAAAACAGCTTTTAAGAGGTTAGGTGTGCTGTACCGCCTTCGCGGTTTCTTCACCCCCACTCAGTTGCTGTCTCTGTACAGGGGTCTTGCCCGCCCCGTGTGTGGAGTATGCTTTTCATGTGTGGGGTGCCTCAACCCACACAGCCGTACTTGACCGGGTGGAATCAAAGGCTTTTCGTCTCGTCAATTCCCCGCCTTTTACTGATAGTCTTCAACCTCTCTCCTCTCTCTCTCTCTCTCTCTCTCTCTTACTATCGCTATTATAACGGACATTGCTTTTCTGAACTCTCTAACTGCGTGTCTCCTCCTTTAAGGAGAGCACGCAGTGCCAGACTTTCTACACTTTCTCATTCCTTTTCTGTCCAACTATCTAATGCAAGGGTCAATCGGTATTCTCAGTCTTTCATATACTCAACCGGTAAACTCTGGAATAATCTTCCTCAATCCATTTTTCCTCCTATGACCTCCCATCTTTCAAACGCAGTGTGTGTTTAGGTATCTCGAAAACCCTTGGCCCCTCCTTCCTGCATAAAAAAAAGGACGGTTGGGTGTGGCAAGTCTAGAAAAAGGTTGAGCCGCTGGATTTGCTCGAAATAAAAAATCGTTGAAACACCAAATTATTGACAACGAAAACTAACTTGACCTGCCCCGAAAATGACCTCATCTAACCTCTATTATTAGGTTTTGAAAATTTGGTCTCCCCTATTTCACTTTGAGGGACGTTCCAAATGGAACGCATTAATTGGTTAAATCAGATGAATTTCTCTTCCCCACTTTTAATTTATATATACTCAACCTAACCTACCTTCAAACGTGTTTTATTTATAGCGACATTCGATCGCTGGTAGTGTTCATTCTACATAATTTCTCGGTTCATACCCCATTTTAGGTCCCACATTCAAGACTGAATTTTTCTTTTTAGGCTCCCTACTCGTGACAAATTGACTCAAATCTTTCTCAATTCCTGCTTCCTCCTTCGAAGCTCTTTGCTACTTACCCGAAGGCTAATTTTAATACAAATTGATAGGAAAGCGATTGTTGATTTTAAATTTTTTTATCAGAACCTTTTTGTACATGAAGTTTGTCGCGAACTGTTTCAGGAGTACCAACTTACTTAAAAAAAAAAAAATTGCAAAAATTTAGGATGCCATTTTTTTCTGAATATACATTACACGATAACCTTCATTCTTTAATTTTCCTGAACTCTCTCAGGGTTTCTTTCGTGGAAGGTTCTCGTGGCCCCTCTCTCCTCCCTTCCCTACCGTTGGAGCTTTAGTTTCCCTTTTCTTGCTTTTATTCTTAGTTCTCTCATTTGCTCACGCGGAAAAAAAAAAAACGCGAAGGCTTCTTTACCTTTTCATGGCATATTCCTTCTCTGAATAACGCCCTTTTAGGTAAGAGTAGTTCCACAAGTTTTAGGAAAACAGCAGGAAAGGAATATAAAAACTGCAAAGAAAATACAGCTACTTTAATTGAAACTAATCTTAGAAAAACAAAAAGTAACAGTCCAACAGGCGCTTCGATTCAAGAATATTGGAATCATCCGAAACGGTGTTCAGCATAATTATAATATGATAAAATAAAAATAATGAAATCTTATAATGAAAATGGTGGTTTCTTAAACTATTCAAAAATAAAATTTTGGAAAAAAAAAAAAAAAAAAAAAAATCATTAGCACATTTTTCTTTTGAAGTTGCATTCGCTCAGTTTGTGATGTCATTTCTTTTTTTTACTGGAAATTAAATAAATTTTTTAGTTTTTTTTGAGATCGACTGACTAATAATTTTCTAGCTTTAAATATTAAAAAAAAAACAAAAAAAAACGGCAAAGGGAGCGACTAACGTAAGGAAGAACTGGACTAAGTGCTCATCTAATGTATTCAACGATGAAGTTAGTTTTTTAGTTGCTAGTTTCCATCTAATTTGCATCGTGGTCAAAAATTATTAAGTTTGAGGCATCTTGTTTTAAAACACTATTCTATAGGTGTACCTAATGGACTAGGAGTCATACGCGCTTTTCTTCTAATTCAGCTCAATTAAATATAGAGTGAAAACCAAATTGGGCATTCATAGTGAAATGCGTTTATTGTTCCACATCACTCTGATCATCTTTAAAATTTATTTGAATTATTAATTAAAAACTCGCTCCTTTTAGTCATTGCGAGTTAAAAACTTCAAAATTTTTTGTAGATCAAAATGTCATAAAAATTTCTATTTTAAAGGGTTTTACTTAGCTCTCGCGAATCTACGCATGAATAGGCAGCATTCTTTAATAACATGGAAATTACTATTAATACAGCAGTTACAGTGAACCCATTAATTAATATTTAACAAACTTCCTATGACATCGCGGTACAGGTAACACTGAACCGATGCAAGAATAATAACATTATAAAACATCAACTTTATTAACAATTTGTCTTTTGTGAAAATTGGGTTTAGAAAACCCATTATATTCGTTGAAATTAAAACTATTATAACGTTCCTCTTTATTTACTTAATACATATATTTAAATAAATTAATTCATATGAAACCTGGATTTGAAAGAGGATAATAATAATAATAATAATAATAATAAGTTAATTGCAAGGAAATTATACAACAATTCACAATTTACATTCATTAAACGATTGTGAAAATAATTTTAAATTGACGACTAAATGTACAATTTTTAATTTTATTAAGTTGCGACGACACTAGGCAAATTTTCCTAAGATGAGATTGAATTGTAAAGATAAATCTTCCAAAGTTAATTAACTCTACTTATAAATGCATAAATAATTGCGTGTAAAGTGGTAATAGTCCGTGAAATGCATTTGTAGGTAGCTGGTGCATCTGTTGAAGAAGCATCACGCGTCCTCAGATTAAATACCGTAAATGTCTTTTTATATTTTTTCTCTTCGTAAATACTGAACATAAGCACATTTAAGTACAATAATTTTAGGTAATTAAAACTGCAAAATAAATCCTATTCTAGAGACTTGACTAAAAAGTATGATTACCATAAACTTAAATTTGAAGCGATATTTAAATTTTTCCATACTTGGGGCTTCTTCTTCTTCTTCTTCAAACAGTCAACTAAGTTATTACTAATACTAGGAACGAGTGTTAATAAAAAGCTAACTGCAAAAGCACTAACTATTTAAATAAAGCCCTAACTGTAATAATATAACTGGTGAAAAGTTTTTAAATATTTAAAACTGCGTACGTTGAAACTTCGACCAAGTTTCCTTTTAAATTTGAGCATTACAACTACAGTTTTAAATAAATTTGTACACAACCGATTCTTGATCTTTCTTTTACGAGTTATATATAGCTCTACATTTCACTTATGATCGCTTCTCTGTCACAAAAGGAATTTCTGATCCAAAGGGAAAATTTACCCAGTAAACGTCAGCATTACTTTTAATCGAAAAAGACTCAGAACGTATTTCAGTGAAGAGGTAAAGTTTATTGGCATATTTATCTACTTCCGCAAACTGCGCTTAAAAATTGCACATTTCCGATACATTATTTATTACTAAATAAAAGTCTATTGCATCGAGTATTTAAAAATAAATAACACTATTAATGAGGGGTCGCTAATGTACCTATCACAATAACACTGCATGAGTGAATAGGCTGGGATGTGTCGAGTGTTTTTTTTATGTTTGTTGCGAGTAAACGCGTATGAATGTGTTGTATTGACGTCTACTGAGACTGAGACCTTGACTCAGATTATCCACTGTCATTTAGCATCGTTCGTGCCGAGAAAAGTACGCACAGCCAGCTGCTAAAAGCTGCATTCACAAAATAAACAGTCTACAGACAGGAAGCCCAGCTGACTGTAGCACCACAAGCGCTTTAATAAAAGGTTTATCTTTGATAAATGTATCATTAAGTAAAAAATAACTCGACCATTCAACAAGTAACGAAAATTCTTAAGTTCACATTAAAACAAAATACTTTCAACCACATCATACGTTCCTAACTTAGTATTCATATACAGTACTGACTTTTTCAAACTATCTAGTTAAGACAAGGTTAGAAATTACATCAAAATCGCTGGCAAAGGAACCACTTAAAAATGAGCTGTATAGAGAAATTAGTGGATGCAATCTCTGATATACTCTATGGCACCTAACAGACAACAAAACATGAGCACAGGAGTGAGGCGCTTTTCTGGCTCCAAAGGATTCCTAAATTCTCTCACTTCTTCAAAGAGTGAAGAGTATTTTCGAAACAACTGGAACACAGGGTAAAAGAATGGTATAAAGTGAGGGCAATTTAACCCTTTTCTCTCCCTGTTAAGGCACAGGGTATACAATAGGTTAGTTTGTTGAACGTTAATTGGCCCGCAGATCTCAATCTAAGATTCTCTGATTGGCCAAATCGAAGACACCAACAAGGAGAGTACTCTGCAACAGAGATAAATAAGTTCCTGAAACGTAACTGAACTCTGTTACATAACAGAGCAGCATACAGCCCTGCATGGCAAAGGACCTTCGCCCACGCTCAAATTCTTCAGTGGATGTGGTTCCAGTTTCGGTCTTGGATTGGTATTGCCAGTAGACGGATAAGGTTTGTGGGAGGGGCTTACATTTGGGGTAGAAGCGAGAGAGGATCCAATCCCACTGCTAGACACTGAACACGGGGGATCGTCTTTTTGGCTAATACCAGTTTCCATTACCACAGGATCATTTCCGTCGTATGATTCAGCCCCTGCCCATGCCCGATGCGCCCCTTCATCACCCAAGAAAGGTGCTGAATACCCACAGTACGGCATAGGAAGAGAGTCTTCGCAAAGGGACGGAGAAATATGAGTCATGTTGGTCCTGATCTTTTCCGATTTGTACAACTCCGCAGCTAGACACATGGAGTGGAGGTCTGTGGGAGTTTGAGGTTCTTCTTCGGGAAATGGCTCAACGTCTTCGAATCCGCTCTGCACGGGGGAAGGGGAGAGAGTCGATTCCCTCGTGGAGGTGTTGGAAAGCGTTGCTTGCGCATCAGCACTTAATTGGTAGTACTTGGAGTACACAGTGGGATCATAAACTCTGGGATCTTCTATAAGTGTAGCGTCCTCCAAATGACAGGCCAATGGGAACGATGACGATGAGGATGACGAATAAAGACGGTCTCGACTAAGGCCGCTGATGACGCTCTCTCCGTCATACTCATCAAACACATCTTGAGAAGAGGACGTTCGAAAACGTAACTTTTCAGTGGGTGTTGTACCGCTTTGTGACGTCATAGTGTACAGGAACATTAGGGGTGCAACCCTTTCGCTGCCTGCACCCAGTGAATCTTCACTGGGTGATGCAACGGAAGGGTTGCCTTGCACGTTTTTTGGATGCCGTTCGATGCAGGAAGTTTCATCGATTGTGACGTCATCAATTTTGACTTCGCAGTCCTTATCCGCGTTGTCGCTAGAAGTGGTGATGGAGGAGAGAAACAAACTGCGGGTTTCGTCCGAGAGCGCGAATGCCTTCTCAGGCGTTACTTCCCTGATCCACCTCCTGACGGCTTCTGTTACGCCAAGGTCTTTGAAGGATCGTGTGGACTCCTCGTCGTCAGGTAACGAAGAAGCGCATTTTTCCGAGTGTTCTTCGGGTGTCAGAGTGGCGGAAGTAGATTCCTCACTGAAGGGAGAGGGAGAGGATTCATTATCTCCCCGAAAGCTGAAGGGACTCTGAGAACGAAATTCGCCATTGGCTGCCGGTATGGAGGAGGAAAGAATTTGTACTGAAGACGAATCAGGCATTTTTTTCCATTCGGAAGAAATTGGTTCTTTTTCATTTAAATTATGTAATACATTTTCACTTTTCAGTACAGTTGCTTTACTTCGCGAGAATGTTGAAGTTTTTTTACTCAAGCGCTCTTCACTTACTGCAGTAATTCCACTTTCCTGACTTGAGCTTTCTTCATTGGTTAAAGCATTTTCGCTTTCCCGACTTAAACAATCCTCACTTTCTGTAACAGTTTCGCTCTCCTGGCGTAAACAATCTTCACTCGCTGTAGGATTTTCGCTTTCCTGACTTAAACAATCTTCACTCGCTGTAACATTTTCGCTTTCTTGGCTTAAACAATCTTCACTCGCCGTAGCATTTTCGCTTTCTTGGCTTAAACAATCTTCACTCGCTGTACCATTTTCGCTTTCTTGAGTTAAGCAATCTTCTTCGGATAATTGATCAACAAAACTTCCATACACGAGGCACTCGGTGGCAGTGGAAGGTGAGCTCTTTTTGTCTTTATTCTTAATGTCTCCATTAACGTCTTTTTCTCCTCGATTTAGAGCCTTGTGCTTTCTTCTACTTCCTCTAGGCTTCTTAGTTGTTGCCGTTTCACGATTCCCTTTTGTTTCATTCTGGTTTTTAACATTTTTTAAAGTTTCTGTTTGAGATTCGAAACGAATTTTAGCTTTAATTTTTTTTGACTTGGTTTCAGACTTGCTAATTAAATCCGATTCCTTGTTAATGGTTAGAAGGTCTGACGCCTTTGTGTCTGATATAGATGATTCACTTACGGTATTTACCATTTCCAGCGAAGGAGAATCGCTTTCTTCACACTGTACTTGGGTTTTATTTTTCTTCTTTCGGTTTTTAGGCTTCTTGCTTGATTTTTGTTTTGCTTCTCCGTTTTCCTCTTTAGATTCGAACCTTAGTGTCGTACTACTAAAAGAACTGAAGTCTGGTTCCAATATTTCTATTATTTCTTTCTTCGATTTGTCTTTCTTTTGGTTCTTGCTTTTTTTCTTTGTTTCCTTTTTCATCTTTATCTTCTCTCCTCTTTCTTCGTTCTGATTCTTTTCATTTCCGGTTTTTGTACCTTTCATTTTTTCTTTGTTTTTCTTTCTCTCTTTCGAGTCATTTTTCTCCCGATCTCCCTCCTCTTGAGAGTTTTTTCCACGGGCCAAATGACTTAATTCCTCCGAATCGGAAACTCCCGAGTCGCATGACTCGCTGAAATCTTTGGGGTTTTTATCGCCTTTCGGGATGTGTTCGTGCAAGACTTCTTTAATCTGCTTCCGCTCTCTGTCGTGGAGTTTGGAGAATCTCGCCTTGTTGTACGTTTCACTTTCGTCGTAGGGATTCACTCTATGGTATATTGGTTCAGGTATGAATTCAGCGAGGTATGGGGAATGCTCCACGGATACGAATCCCTTGTCAGGAAATATGTGTGGGTACACGTTGGGCAAGTACTGGTACCCGTGTACGTGGCATATCTGAGAAGCTTCCACCGGCACGATGTAGTTATTAGAAGTAGCAATAAAAGGCTCTCCAGTGTAAAGCTCTGAATCCAAACACAAATCCTGAAAACATCAATAAGTGTGTATAAGTACTAGTACTATCTATTAACAATTGAAGCAGACTCATTGAATGCTACTACCTTAAGTTACGGCGGATGCAATGTACTGTACATACAAAAAAAAATCCATTAATGTTTGTCAAACCAAATCCCAAAGTTGTACAGATTTCCAAATTAACCTTTTTATGCTAATTTTCACAAAACAATTTATGTAGCGAATATGAAAAAACACACTACGATAATTACCTCCTCATACTTCTTTTTATATTTCTTCTTCTTCTTTCTACTGTAGTTTCTCTCATGAGGATTTTGAGGAATGACTAAAGGATACCCGTAAAGAACTAGAAAAAAATAATAACAGTACTTAGCTACTAGAAAGCGATATGTCATACAGTTAAGTATGGTTATTTTATTAGTAAATCCCTCAAAGTACGGGTCTAAGAACGTTAACTGAAAAATATTTACTTCAATACGCGAATTCTTTATAGAGTGAAAGGCCTTTTTCCAACCAAGATGCGAACAATAACAGTACCAATATTAAGTTTGGAAAGTGTAATACAAATTTTAAAGACACTCGTTGAATGTTATTCTAATTTCTGATTTTAAGAAGGTAGAAACAATGTTTTTTGTTATAACACTGATAGCTTATAGCTAGTTTCTTAAATTTACATTTATTCAAGCATTGGCCTAAAAGAAACAATGTACGGACTATGTAGACGTGCCTTTTCAAGTCCGTAGAGAATTGGAGGTAGATAATTATATAGTAAATACAAAACAATGCAACAAGATTCCAAAAAGAAGTCGAGTGTACACTGTACAGTATATGCTGAAAAAAACTATAAGCAGACCTAACTAGGTAAACAAAAGTTAAATTTTAAGTGAAATAAAAAATTGAAATTCTTGTAGTGAGCATGAAAAAGACGTTCTCGATATGATTACCTGCAGGATCATAATAAGGTGTAAGAACAGGCACCATAACAAAGCCAGGTTTGCAAACGTAATAGTCTTCGCCTTCTTTCTTAGATGAGGTATTTTTGTTCTCTTTTTTTTCCTTTTGCTGTTGTTTGGGAGAAGACTCATCAGTTTTTCCTTCCTCTATTTCAGTCTCGTTGGTTTTAGAAGTTTCCAGATTTTTTGTGTTTTCAATAGATTCTCTATTACTTCCTTCACTATTTTTGGTCATAAATTCTCCTTCGGATTCTGTTGGTATTTGAGGGTCAATTACTTCAATTACTTCTTTCTTTGAGATTTCACAATGTACGCTTTCTGTGTCATTACTTTCAATTTCTAATTCAGGGTGTGGCGCTTGTACGATTAATTCTTGCAAGTTATCAGCTTCCGAGGGTTCTTCACTTTTCTCTTTTTCCTCGGGTAAGAATGTTGGGTCTCGACTCTCGGTTTCAGTCGGCAGATCCTCACGCGATTTATCCGCGCAAACCTTCTTGACCTTATTGTTGCTTTTGACCGCGTTTCCGCTACTCTTTCCTCTGTTCTTTTCTTTACTCAATCTCTTCTTTTCCCGTTTAGTTTTCTTGGCAGATTTTTTAACTTGATATTTCGATACAGTCTCAATGGATGTTTTATCATCGACTTTAATGTCTGCCAATGAAGAATTCTGAGAACTAATACTGGACTCTAAACTCAGACTTCTGCTCTTTTTACTTTTTTTGTTCTTTTTCTTATTCGTGTCACTCTTTTTAGAAGAGTGCATCGAATCTAGCGAATCACAATTCTGAATGGAAATGTGGTTACCGAGTTCATGCTTTGATAATTCGCAACAAACGGATTCACATTGAGGATTCGTTAAAGATTCATCCAACGAAGAATGGAGAGACGAACATATTCTTGAATCGGACAGTGGATGCGATTCTTCGTCTGCCGTAGAAGAGGAAAGACTGGTATCGACGCAGTGCGTGTCGGTGGTGTGATGGCAGTCTTCGATTGGACTTTGTCGAGTGTTTTTGGAGGCGGAATTGAGAGAAACGGAGGAGCAAGATTCGTCGCCCGCCGCCTCCGTCTCTAGAGACGCAGAATCATCGAGGAGTGAGTCGGAACGAGAAATCCGTCTTTTTTCTTCCCCCCCAGAGGTTTCCACCGACAATTTGCTCACCCTTGATTTCGAAGAATCTGAAGAGTCTGAAGGTTCAGAAAATTCAGCTGAAGGTGTCGTGGGCGCGGTAGAAGCTTCGCTCATACTTGCGTACTGAAGAGAACGGGGGTGAACAAATTTAAATGTGAAAGTAACGCGTCATAAAAAGCCTTTGGCATCACCAAAAGGTAATTTTACCAAAAAAATCGCCAAAATATATACAAATCGAAATAACAATGCATCAGTATAAGAAAAACGAAACAAAATTTCAAAAATCTTGCAACAATAAAAAACAATTCCAAACTCAATTTACATGAACCTACTAGAAACTCACCTGAGAATCTGAAGAACTATCTTCGCTGTCTTTGTGCTCCGATTCATTCTTTTCCAAATTTTCTTTCTTTTTCTCTTCGTTCTGGGGGTGTTCAACTGTTTCCTTTTCTTTTTCCTTCCTTCTGAGTTCTTCCTCCGTCTTTAACGCATTTTTCTTTTCCATTTGTGTCGAGTTCGCGATGGAAGTTTGAATTCGAGTGTCCGAAATGAGGTCCGTACTCCCGCGCAGAAGTAACTCCTGCTGGTGAGGTTGGAGGGTACTTAAAGATACTGTGAAGGCGCCCGGTTCGATTTCGATTGGAAATCCATCAGCGTCAACTCTGACCTGAAAATGTTCAATCACTTACATTATTGACTGATACGCGTATAAATCCGTGGAATAAATAATTGTTATTGTCTAATGCGCAAAAAGCTAGCTAGCTAGCTCGCTCGCTCGCTCGCTCGCTCTCTCTCTCTCTCTCTCTCTCTCTCCTGGACTGTTACTGGACACCCATTTGAGTCATGTTGGACGGGAAGGATGTGTGCTGGGTCGACGAGAAGATCTTTGGGATCTATCACGTGAGTGAAAGAAGGATCGAGCGGAGTAAGGGCAGTGTCTCCAGGAATGAGCCCGGGGTCGAGGAAGGGTGTCCAGTGAACGGGGATAGAAATCATTGGGCCGCCGGGATAGGCCTGCTGCATTACTATCCCCGCCAAAGGGGGCTCGCCTGGTTCCCCCATAAATATATTGTTTGTGTCTACATGGAAGGAAACAATTACAAATATGAGTAATGGGAAGTATAATATACAGTATACTGACTAGCATTTGAGTGCAACGAACGCGTTTGTAATCTAATACGTCATTTGAATTTAAATTAGGTATAATTTAAAGGTTTCTCTAGTGAGTGAAGCATCCAGTGGCTTTCATTAGAATTTCAAAGAATATTATCCCCAATAAGAAGATGGAATTAAACCTTTCTCACCCTCATAAGGACTGTGGTTCACCACATTCTCCTGCTGGGCTTCTTCGGAAGATGACAGGTTGGTATCTTCGACCGATCCTGCCACTGATCCTTGGTCACCCTGAGAGCTGGGGTCGCACCCAGTGGTTGACCCGCAAGTGGAAGGAGCCGATCCTAGATCTAAAGAGTCCCTTTTTTTGTCTAGGGAGCTCTTCTTAAAGATCACTTCCTGACGGGGAGTCTGGATTTTGGTGTATTCTTCTGCCGAGAGAGAGAGAGAGAGAGAGAGAGAGCGGTTAATTTGGGAGAACACGATCCACACACTCACTCATTAAGAATTCATCAAAGTAACCTTAACTTTCTAACGTCTTTTACACAAAATATAAAAAAAACGTTTCAAATGTTCATATATTTTGTATTTAAGTGATACTTTGTTGAACAGGATTATATATTTACTTCATCCTTAGGAATTCAACAAAGATCTTGTCTAGTAGCTCGTATAAAAAGTTACAGGACGGAGTAAGTCTCCGTAATATTTCATACAAAACCTATAACTTTCCTTAGAGGGATACACACGACGCGGACATCTACAATATGGGCGCATAAAACTATTTCATTCTCTCCTGATTCACTCCCACGTTTCATTCTCTTTTGCGCCACATTCCTTTCGGCACACGACACTCGCTTTGATAACGATGGTATCCTGAGATCTGTTAAAAAAAAAGTTAAATCTCTACTGCTATGATAATTCACCGTCTCACCCACACCAAGAAGGCAATTTAAGGGCTACAAATCAGGGTCTTAAATCTATAAAGACATAAATATTAACTTTATTTCAAATGACATCAAACAGGAGAACCTGGTAGCATCATAAAAATGAAAGATCGCGGCTATTTTTCTGTTAAATGTAATTAATTTTACGTTCTAATGATTCTCTCTCTCTTCCTGCACGAATGTACTTAAAAATTAAACGTTAATATCGAACGATTATAAGAATGATAAAGGAGAGAAGGTCGTTACCATTGTCGATGAGGACGGTACGGATGGGCTGCGAGGGCCTCTCCCCGTCCTCTGCGTCGTCCTCGCCCTCCTCCATCGCGTCCTCAGCGGCCGGATCTTCGTCTTCCGATCGAAGTCTCTTGGGGTACCCGTCCCTACCATAAGGGGAAGGGCCACGCGCGTAAACGCCCCCTCTACCGAAGAATCTGAAGGGCTTCCGCCGTGGGCCAGGGAATGGAGGACGCTGGGTGTAGTGAAAGGGCCTGTTGAAGAATTTAGGGGGGTGGCAACGTTCTAAGGGTCTTCCCCTTTCAAAGGGTGGGCCTCTGGGATCAAAGGGAGGAAGAGGAGGAGGAGGGAAGCGTCTTTGGTCCCCCGGGTGAAAGTTAGGGTGGAAAGGCCGGCGTGGATGAAGGCCCTGGGGACGGTGGTAAGAAGCAGGGAGGTTGCAGGGGCTCCTTTCTCTCTTGTCCTTGTCGTCGTCGTCGTCGTCGCAATCTTCGTCACAACCGTCGTCAGATAAATTTTTATTTGGCAACTCGTCTGGAAAAAAAAATCTTTAATAGCGATTAACCATAAAATTAAAAATTTAAAAAAAAGGTTAAAAATATCCTTCAACGAAACAAATTTAAGACTGCAGACACGATGCGCAATTTCGGAGCTTCGCTTCACTTAGTATTTACAAAAGCCATTTTATCTGGGAAACCTAAGGAAGTTAAAGCCTGAGAACTAACCTAACTTAACCCTCACATAGTCATTAATCGCTTAATCGAATTACGCGAAATGCCTGAAGCTTTTAGGCATTACGTGAAATGACTGGTTTCACACATTGACTAATATATATATATATAGACTTGGTCCGCAATCGATATGGACCGTGACTTATTTTTGGTTGGCAAGGTACTGGTATTGATGGATACCATAATGAAATTGACTGGATTCTTTGGATCTGATATACAGGGTGTCCCATAAGTCCGGCATCATAGGAAAAATAATGAAAAAAGGCAAAACAAAAGCTTTTATTTACAGAACGTGCTCAATATGTCCACCATTGTTTTCAATACACAAATTCAGACGTGATACCCAGTCAGCAAGCACACGGTGAATGATGTTAGGAGTAATGGTGTTACATGCCCCAATAATGCGCTGCCGCAAATGTTCAACACTCCTAATTTTCTCTGCGTATACCAGCGCTTTCAAGTGGACCCAGAGATAAAAATCTAGTGGCGTGAGATCCGGGCTTCTAGCTGGCCATTCCACAGGCCCTCGACGTCCTATCCAATGACCAGGGAATTGTTGGTACAGGTATTCCCTTACTTGGGTACTGTAATGTGCAGGAGCCCCGTCTTGCTGGAACCATGTTGGGAAATTTCCTTCTTCGTTCAAGACTGGGAAATGCTTCTTTCTTGAGCATACGTAGGTAGGTGCCTCCAGTGACATGTTCATCAAAAAAGAGGGGGCCTATGATGTGATCCTTCCAAATGCCACACCATACCATCACCCGAGATGCACCTTGTTCCTTTGAAGAGGTATACCAGTGAGGGTTGTTTTGAGGCCAGTAGCGGGTGTTCTGTCGATTTATCTCACCATTTCCATAAAAAACAGCCTCGTCACTGAACAGAATGGTGGACGGGAAATTGGCATCCCGAGCATATTGTTCCGTAGCCCATTCACAAAATTCCATCCGCCGGTCGGGATCATCTTCGCTTAATTTCTGTAGGATCTGAAGTTTATATGGATGCCATTTGTGAGCCTGAAGAATGCGATGGATGCTACTTTTCGACACTCCTGTCTCGGCGGACAATTGCTGAAGAGACTTATTGGGACTTCTGTTAAAATGAGCCAGGATAGCAGTCGCTGTATCATCGTCAGTGGACCTCGTTGAAGGTCCACTGCGTGGTTTATCTTCTATGGATCCTGTTTCCTTAAACTTTGCAACAAGTCTGCTAACACAACTTTGTGTTATTGGCTCGCGGTCTGGATGCAGTCTGTTAAATTTCTCTTTGACTCCGATTTCCTATGAGTAGAATTATCTGGATTCGTTCTTCCTTGCTCACAGACATTATGGCCTGTAGAAAGAGAAAAATATGAATTATGGTTTGTAGAAATAGAAAAATATGAATTTCTCCTATGATGCCGGACTTATGGGACACCCTGTATTTGCATGTCGGTTATAAATAGATATAGAGTGTAACATATTTGTGGATAGTAGTCTATTATGACTTGGTCCTCTGGATCCAGAGATTCCATCTTTAGTTTTAAATCGATAATTAATTAGTTTTAAATTGATAATTATTTAGTTTTGTAAAAATTGGTCGTTGCCAATGTACAGGCAGTTTTTATAATAAATTTCTTATGTTCTTGTGGTTCGGAACCCATGTAAAATTGTAGGTCCCCTCCGCCACCACGGAGGACATACACAATTCACAATTATGAACACAGTTAGGTAGACCAGCATGAGTGGATCCTAGGGTCTTTGTTGGTTAATATTTTTTTACTTAAATTTCTGATAAGTGAAGATATGGGTTACCACAGATCAAGAGAAGGTAGAAATTGTTTGACTAGACAGGACAGGTTTCTGTATAGTTGCCCATACTGTCAATCATATGAACTCTTAAAATAGTATTAACATAAAATACCCACCAGAACGGACTTTTGACACTATATATATATAAAACTATATATATATATATATATATATATATATATATATATATATATATTATATATATATATAATATATATATATATATATTATATATATATATATATATATATACAGGGTGGCCCAAAAAAAAAGGCACCAAATTTGAGAAGTGATATCTCAATAACCATTGCAGCTAGGGACTTAAAAAAACAACCAAATGAAAGATAATTATTTTCTCTTTAAATACGTATTCTATGGCTTGATGGTTATAAGCCCATATAATGCCCAAATTGGCTTAAAAAAAAATATACAAAAAAAGTTGCGCATTTATATTTATTCCTTGATTCTAATTTTAAATGAAATTTTCTATTCCAGACCCCAAGATGGGATTGAGAGAATCTGATAAGAACATTATACAAGCACTACGTGAAGAAAAAGGATATTCATTAAACAGAATCCTTTACGAATTTCCAAATAGAAATTGGAAAAAAAGAACTGTGCACATTTTTTACAAAAACTTAAAGAAACCGGCAGCAGTCAACGGCGTCCGGGAAGTGGTCGACCAAAAAGTATTAGAACGCCAGAAAACATTGAAAAAGTAAATGAAATGGTTTTTAAGTCAAGAGGAACAACCGGAACAAGTAAAAGTGAACGTGAGTTGCGAAAGAAACCGGGATTTCCACGTTCATCAGTACAGCGAATAATTCGAAAAGATCTTGGGTTGAAAACATTTAAGAGGGTGAAGTTACCTGCTTTATCGAGCCTGTGAAGAAAGACGTTTTCCATCGTGTAAAAATCTATTGCGAAGATTTCGGTCAAATGATCTGTGAAAAAAAATTTGGTTTTCATGATAGAAACGATTTACGGTCGAAACACACGAAATACCCAAAATGATCGGGTTCGTGCAGCATGGCGACAAAACTCATGTTGACCCAAAACGACTTTTGCGTGAAAAAAACTTTTCAAATTCGATAATGGTTTCCCTTGCAGCGTCTCTGAGAACAAACATCCATCATTTTTATTCAGCGAGGCGTTA
>JAJOZX010001950.1:0-280000 GCA_023014485.1 Bathynomus jamesi
TACCTTATTTTCAGTATAAGGTGAATTAGATTCATTCCGTTCTAAAAGTGCACTATAAGAAATTGAGGTAGTAGAGGCTCCTGGAAGTGATGCATCAGAAGGTTGCCGTGAGTGTCGTGGAAGGCTTGGTGTCTGAGTTCCAGGAGTATGTTGTGATGATCGCTGACGAGACCCTGTTAAAGAATTTAAAACCTGGGGAGAAGCATACTTCTTCAAATCTGCAACATCCCCAAGTTTGCTTTTAAGATTACCAAACATTGTTTTAATCTGTGAATATAAAAACAATGTATAAATATAATTTTATTATTTTAAGTTGTTTTGATTACAAAAGGTTTTACAGCTCAACTGAAACATCTAAACAATCTCTCTTAATTCTGGAGAAATTACATACGTACGGCAAAATCATCTTTATTAAACTGAACACACTTTTTTCCTCAAGTTTATAAAAAATCAAATAACTCATTTAAATCAAAACTTGAAAATAAAAACCCACTCTAATAGACAGAGTTTATTTCCACGACAGTTTCGATGCCCACTGGCATCCTCCTCGGGTGGATACAGAAACACGAATGAACCAAAACAAGAGGGAAAAACAGTCCAGGGACCGACCGTTAAGAAATTCGCACCTAGGTTAGATCCCATTCTCCCGACACCAGAAGGGCATTTTCATTAAGTACATTCGTGCAAATGAAAATGCCCTTCCGGTGTCGGGAGAATGGGATCTAACCTAGGTGCAAATTTCTTAACGGTCGGTCCCTGGACTGTTTTTCCCTCTTGTTTTGGTTCATTCGTGTTTCTGTATCCACCCGAGGAGGATGCCAGTGGGCGTCGAAACTGTCGTGGAAATAAACTCTGTCTATTAGAGTGGGTTTTTATTTTCAGATTTTGACCTTCACGTAGAAAAAAAGTGAAGTTTTTTGCATTTAAATCAAAACTGCTCATTAATAAATATGGTAGCTAAAACAATAACTAAAGTTTCATGCAATGAACACCTAATAGCTTTGTCAAAGTTTTTGAGTTTTATACAAAATTATATGGGTGGTAAATATGGATTGACACCATTTTATTTGCCATTTATTTCCTTAAAAAATGATGCATAAGATCTATAAATTTAGACAAAATGTTTAATATTAGTCTAGGTTCAACTTCTGAGTTGCAGTTGTAGGGTTCTGCTGATCCTCATTTCTTGTCTTTTTATTTTTAAAATTCATGTATTTTTTTCCTCTTTCCAGCCACTCAGCTATCGCAGCCTCTAGTTAAGAGTGTTAATTAAGTCAATCTAGTCCAGCATAGGCAGATACTGTAGTTAATGCAAATGTGCTCAAATCAGTTTAATAGGGCATCTTGCTAAGAACAGCCATGGAGCTAGTGTTAAAACCTGTCCAGTATTTAGCCCTGATAGTCCCTGTTGAACTAACACTGCATGCTATAAGGAGAGTTTGAGAGAGAGGAGAAACAAGGCCAGATAAACTTCTTTGAACTGCTACAGGAAGCCCACAAGTGAACCTCCCACACCAGCAAAGAGCACTCCCCCTGGAAGTCCATCCCAAGTCATCTTCAAATTAATGTCTAAAAGTAGCTTTCATCTCTTTTATTTAATATGAAACTGATTTAATATATTTTTAATATTTGTATACTTATTTTCCTCCTTTAAAATGCAAAAACTTTATTTTTGTGAATTTTTAGGTCTTAGGAGCAGCATTAGGAATGAATTAACTCCGATTACATTAATTCTGATGGAAAAATTGTGTTCACTTTACGAATATTTGCTTTATGAATGGTTTCCAAGGAACCAATTGATTCGTAATTGCAAACAATGCCTGTACTTAAAATTTATATACCTAAATATAATATGTATACATCATACAATCCTATAGCTAGCTATGGTATTCTTTTACTTTAATATGGCATTATAGCCAAGGTACTAATACTGACAAGCCAAAAGAATTTTGTTGCAACAACATCAATGTCCCTGCCTAGATTTATGACCTTGGGCTTTGATGCAAGAAACTAATTCTTGCTCGTGACACATTGTTTTGATGATACATACATGAAAGCAGTTTCAATTTATGCTGGCTGGTTCAAACATTATGGTGTGGAGCTCTATTTAACCTCTGACCTCTATTTGTAATCTTGACCTTTGATGCAACAACCTGATTCTTACTCATAGCATATTATTTTGTGTGGATCTAAATGTGTGTAAAATTTCATAAATTTATGTTGAACAGTTCAAAAGTTATAGCATGGATACAAAAGTGTGATGAACAAAAGCAACCTAGTATGGCCCCTCAAATTTATCCATACAGGGACAATAAATTTTGATGTAGGACCTATAAACTAAAATTGCAAAAACAAACCTGCCCTACAATCAGTCTTTAATATTTTTGAAATGCAGCTACATTAACTCCTATTATTAAAGCTATTATCCAAACAGATAAGGATAGGTTACAGTATATTTCAGAACAACAAAATGTAAGTAATTTTAAACTAGGGCCTAAAATGAAACAACCTAGCCCAGGATCTACCATATGAATTACTAGGAAACCACAAATAACAAGAACTGTTGGAATTACATCAATATTCTACCCCATTTGATGTGAAGATTTAATTCTTGCTCATGACACACACACATGCATGAATTTTCAACAATTTATGTTGAATGGTTCAACAATTATGGCACAGACCTCCATTTGGCTTTTCTGCAGACCCCAATTCTTACTCACCATACCATCATCATGTGATAATCCATGTGTGTGTGTGATTTTATTAATTTAGCTCAGTGGTTCCCAACCGGTTTTGGCTTATGGCCCCCTTAGGAACCTTATTTTTTCCTGTGGCCCCCATAAGCATTATTTTCAGTAGGTAATATGCAGATTTAACTCTATTTTACAATAACATTTTCCTGTGGCCCCCTTCAAATGTGCCATGGCCCCCAGGGAGCCATATGGCCCCCGGTTGGGAAACACTGATTTAGCTTATGCTGATCAGTTCAAATGTTATGGCATGGACTCTCATTTTGACATCTATTTGTAACTCAGACCTTTGACTCAAGAGCCTAATTCTTGCTCATGACAGTCTTATGACAATACATACAGTAGCTATGTGTAAGTTTCATTAATTTATTTTTAACGGTTTAAAAGTTATGGTGTGGATACAGAAAAACTCCATTTGACCATTGGCCTCCAATTATAACCTTAATCTTTGATGTAGGGATCTAATTCTTACTCATAACACATCATCTTGTTTCTGAATACTGTCTGGATAGTAAAGTTTGCCCCCCCTCAAAATAAATAAAGGTTAATATTCAATTTATCCCTGCAGGAGCCTTCAACTACTTGCGTATCATATAAATAATCAGTTTTTTATACTGATTCCAAATATAACAGACATTTCTTGTGCAAATTCTTAGTTTTTCAGTTATTTACTCTCAAAGGTAGCACTACTTTCAATTGTGTCATGTGTTCACCAGTACTGGTGCATGTGGAATGTGGAAATCCCTGACATCATTTGTGTCTGCCATGATGTAACATGTTCATTAGGGTGGCCCACTTTTCAATTTTTTTTGAAAAGTATAGGTGATCGTGGTTTTTCCCATTATTTGGCACTATACTAGCACATTGGTACCATTTTTAAAAAAATTGATCAATATTTAGGGGTCTCGCATCGACCTTGAAATTACTAGTTTTTTTTAAAAATTGCATACTTTTTAACTTTTTACTGAATCAAGATAAATCATTAACTAGGGATGTTTTCTGAATCCTCTTAATGAAGAAGTCGTTTGGTGTGCCTGCCAATGTCATACGACTAACGGTTTAAAGGTTGTGCCTGTATACAGGTAATACCAATGTGCTAGTATAGTGCCAAATAATGGGAAAAACCACGATCACCTATACTTTTCAAAAAAATGAGTCACCATACCCGGGCGGAATGTATAATGTATATAGGTAATTAGAAAATGCAATATGCCTGTGCCAGGTACGTAACCTATTTCTTTTTTTGCAGATCATAACATTTTGAAATTCTGTCTGAGTTCCTCATCCTTTGTCATGGACAAATCGATGGCAACCATAACTGGAAGAACTCTTGAAGCTACAAATAGAGAGTCATCAAAAGGAAAGGCGAAAATAACATCGCTACTTTCTCTAAGATCGGCCTCGGAAATTTTTTTAGTTGGCCAACCGTCGTCCTCCATCAGTGGTAGCAAATTGCCAACAACACGGCAGGTTTTGCAATACTTCTTCAGTGTTATCCAGTACACTGCTAACAGGAAAGATGCATTCAAAGAAACCGTAAACAACGTCTTAAAGTTTTGGAACATGGCCCGCATTAAAACAATCACAAAGCTCAACTGCGAATGGAAGCTAAAGGCATTGTGGAAAGAGTGGCACTTACTCCAAAAGAGCAGAAAACGAGAAACTGACGCCGGAGGAAAACGGCAGAAGTTTTCGGACAGTGTGGACAAGCTGTGGGATATCGGAGCATCTGACACTGTCGAAGATATAAAGAAGAATCGACTGCTGTCCGACAAGGACAAGAAAGAAGACATTGACTTCTACCTCGATCAACGTGGTCCTCGGGTGGCAACGATGAGCGGGAACGATAAAGTTTTCGCTGTAAAAAGAAAGCTACAGGAAGGAAGAAAACGTCCTCGCCAGGAGCCGCAAACCTCAAAGTGTGCATACGAAACCGGAGATGAGGCCATGGAGAATGATGATACTGGCATGTCAGGAGAGTCGGAGACAGAACTAGCGTTCCCCCTGCCGAAAGAGCCAAGTGTGTCTGTCAATCTTCCTCGCCGCATCCTTAATGCACCTGCTGTCATGGAAGTGGCTGATCGTTTCCGCATGTCCAATAATCAGGTGCGTATTGTATATAGTATTCATCGATCGCGTCAGTTTTAAGGTGTCCCGTAACCCACATGTATTCTTGACAGTTCCCTTTCCACTTTCCATTCTCTACATAGGTAGTAAGCATTGTGGCTGCTATCACACATTCGGCAGATCCACCAGCAGACAGACCTCAATCAGTTCAGCATCTCGAAAGAAACGGCTCACCGGGGAAGAGTGTCACATCGCCGTGAAGTGGCGACGGCTGTGAAGGACTCCTTCACGCCACCGAGGCACACTGTTGTCCACTGGGATGGCAAAATGGTCAAGGTCAGTTGATTAAGTTTTCATAGCTATCAATTTAGTAATGAGATTCATGAAGCATAATGTCAATTAAAAAGAGAACTGAATGTGAACAAAAATAGGTTACTTTACAACCATGAAATTGAAATATATGGCATATGTTTCAGAACTTCCTTGGAATGGCGGAGCACCGCCAAGCAATTCTCATCTCCGGGGCTCCTCATTGCACAGATTGTTTAAGTTATTGTTTCTTTCCTTATTTGTCTGCTATTTGCTGATTTTTTGAAAAGTATAGGTGATCGTGGTTTTTCCCATTATTTGGCACTATACTAGCACTTTGGTATTACCTGTATACAGGCACAACTTTTAAACCGTTAGTCGTATGACATTGGAAGGCACACCAAACGACTTCTCTCATCAGGCGGATTCAGAAAACATCCCTACTTAATGATTTATCTTCAGTAAAAAGTTAAAAAGTATGCATTTAAAAAAAAAAACTCTTAATTTCAAGGTCGATGCGAGACCCCTAAATATTGATCAATTTTTTTAAAAATGGTACCAATGTGCTAGTATAGTGCCAAATAATGGGAAAAACTATGATAACCTATACTTTTAAAAAAAAATTGAAAAGTGGGCCACCCTAATGTTCATTGCTCAGCACATGAGCAGATGATAGGAACTAGTTCGCACGTGTGTTGATTTCAAATTTTTTCCACACCAACCAGTGACAAATTCAAAATGGAACCTGGTATGTGCTCTGGTTGTGAGTTATCATATTTTGACATAATTTGCCAGGTGTATACTAATGACAATGAGGCAATTAGTATTTTCAGGGCACACAGTATTTTGCCCAATTCCTGTGTGTGTCCCAAGTGTGGAAACCCTTTAATTTATAGGAGAGAGAGACATGCCTTCATCTGTAACCATCAGACCACAAACAAAAAGTCCAAACATGTAAGTCAGTGCTCTATCAAAATTTCAAGGTACTTTGCTTTTCTTTTCATTAAATATATACGTCACACCTGTGACAAAGTACAAAAAAAATGAGTTAGACTTTCAAAATTAGAACATAATTTTTTTAGTACTGGTAACAGTTTTTTCAATATCTAATGCTTCTAAAAACAATGACCCATACCATTGTTGAATTTTGTGCTTTGTTGGTTCTACATCTCTTACTTTGTCATTCAACCATAAGCAACACCACACTTCTTGGATCAAAGTGACACAACTGGCATGTTATGCCTAACAAAGATAGTTCATGAGTACATCTGAAGACAGCTGTGAATGATCAGCTGTTTTGAGAACATTATAAGACTTAACAAGTCTTTCCACATCTGCTGAATGCGGTTTTGCTGCAACAATCCAACCAAGTGCAAAGATCAACACATCAAATTCCTGATTTTCTAACTGCAGAAGTCTTTTCATCAGGTTTGACGTTCCAATACTTGAAACACTGGGTAATGCACAGGCATCTCTGTACTGTAGTGCAAATATTGCTAAGTCAAGATCTGGAATAATGAAAGCATGACATTCATTCAATTGTAAATCAGTCACTGAGGAATCTAAACTTCTCAAGGGGCTCAACAACTTTAAATGATCAGAATCAAAAGCATATCTTTCTTTTAGGAAGTTTATCAAGGATTCAATAATTTCATATCATATAGCTTTGAAATCGTGTGTTGCAGTTGTAACTAATTGATGGCTCACTCTGCTCTTTTTGGCAGTCAGCTGGATGCCAAAGAATGTCAAGTTGTCCTCATCTAAATTTTCTTCAAAAAGAACTTTCCCATCCACCAAGAAGCAATTGACTCTTCAATGCATCTAGATTGTCCAGGAGATCTGTACTTTGTTATCCCAATCAAAGTAAGTGCATTTATTGTCTTGTAGGGAACTTTTGAAATCTTGAATATAGAAACAAAATGTCTGTAACTATGCACATTGTGCTCAACGTTTTCAGATCAGTAAGATTCTTCAGATGACCTTGAGCAGAAGCATCTTCCGACTGCTCTAATTATGTATGATTCCTCTGTATGATGATAGAATACTGCTGAAAAGATTGTAAGAGAATTCTGTCCAACAAACTTCAAAATATGAAAATAAAAACCCACTCTAATAGACAGAGTTTATTTCCACAACAGTTTCAATGCCCACTAGCATCCTCCTCGGGTGGATACAGAAAAATGAATGAACCAAAACAAGAGGGAAAACAGTCCAGGGACCGTTAAGAAATTCGCACCTAGGTTAGATCCCATTCTCCCGACACCAGAAAGGCATTTTCATTAAAGGGACCTGCTTATAAGTACATTCGCACAAATTTAAAACTATACATACAGATTCTATTATTTTTTTTACATAATTATTACATTTATTATTAAATTTATTACATTTAATATTGCATTATTATTTATTAAAGAAATTGTAAATTTATTATTACATTGGTTATTACATTGTTGTTTATTATACAGAACTTATAAACTGAAAAATGAATGAAAAGGGCAAGAAGGAAACAATCTAGAGACCATTGAGAAATTCGCACCTAGGTTAGATCCCGTTCTCCCAACACTGGAAGGGCATTTTATTACAGGGTCCCGCTTATAAGTACATTTGCACAAATTAAAACTATCTTCTTGTTCTATACATACAGATTCTAATATTTTGACATAATTACTGCATTTACATTTTTTAACATTTATTATTATTACTTTTACACTTGGGTAATTCTATGAGAAATAGACAAATGAAGTACATGGTCACCTCTTCAAAATTCATGAAATTTGGTGAGGGTTGGTTTAGGTCCAAATTACAAATTTCTGAATTTTTTTGAAAATTGGTCAAGTTGGTCAAATTTTATGGCTTGACCAAATTTTGGTCAAATGAAAAAACCAATAATTTTCAAACGTAAATATCTCAGCTCCTAATTGTGGTAGTGTAGTAAATCTTAAACGATAAAATATGTAAAATTAACTGTAGTTTCTAAATATGTATCATTTTTTTAGGGTAACAAAAATAAAATTATGATTTTTTGGAAAAAATGTTTTTTTTTTTTTTTTGCGATTTGGCAGCGAAGATATCATTTTTCGAAAAAAAGACCAAGAATAAAAAATGTTTATTTGATGTATTTACACCATAATAAGTAATAAAAAGTCAGCTTATCGATGATTATTATGAAAAAAAAAATCCTCCAAATTTTAACAATTTTTTGCTTTCTTTCCAGATTTTCAGTATATACCTAATTTTCTAGTATACGTAAATTTACCTAACCCTTAAAATGCCTCAAAACACAAAATTTTGTTGCGATCCTATGAAAAAACACTCAAGAAGAATTTCCTGTAACATCAAAAAAGTAAACTCTGCCATGGCAGCTGCAAGCTATGGAATTTTGGAAGAAAATCAATTACTATGCAGCAATTGCTATGTCACAATTAAAAAGAAGCCAATTGTATTAGAATATGTTCAACGTTCATCCAGAGAGCCGGAACCTGCGCCAATACCTGAGCCAGACATACTTAACGAATCTATGGAGTGAAGCAGTAGCAATTCCACGAATCCACCACCATTGGAAGAATTTGTCGTTCAAGACAGGCAATTCAATAAAGATTTGCTCAGCGACAATATTTTACCTTTATTTGATGAAAGCCCTATTAAAACAGGTAATAAAACAATACAGACTCGGTTCAGGACATTTGTTTCTTAATGCCAAATTTGTAGTTTTCTGTTTTTAAATATTATTTCACGCAACCTAAATTTATGAATTTGTTTTACAGCTGGATTGAAGCCGGGACAAAAACAGATAAAGGCTTCTACGAAGTTGTAGATGCAGAGCTTTCTTTGCAAAAACGTCTGAGTGAACCTATTACTTCTATCAAAGGTACTCAACAATTACATCGCTTTGTCCCAATTTCCAAGAATTCATTGAAGGTTTATCCACTCTCTCAGAGTGCACAGTCAGTCGAAATAAGAGAGCTCATTAGAGTTTCTGCTTCGGTTCAAGAACATAATACTGTCTCTCAACGCGAAATTGAAACAGGCTCTTTTGTGGGTTGTATGTATGAAAATAAACTATGGCTCGGATTAGTCCAGTCCTTTGACTGTGAATATGATGATTTTTTGATAAAATTTCTCCATCCTTCGGGCGTATGTCCCTCATACGTTTTTCCTGCACAAGATTATGTTTGTCACGTTCCAACAGAAAATATATTTGGGAGTATTGAAGCAAGTTTATGAGGAGTAACAAGAAAACAATACATTTTTCCACTTCAAGAATTAAACAACTTTTCAAAGAAGATAAAATAAATTCTATCGAATGTATACTATTTAAGATTGTCTATATAATATTTCTAAAATTTTTATCTAAGATTTGTGTATCTACTTAATAGTTATAAAAATCTTTTCAAATTCTTTTTTCTTATTATTATATTATTAGTGTCTAAAATTTGGATTCACTGGATGAGAATATTGTCTCTTAATTCATTCTCAAAGACTTGTGTATGTGTAGTATTAGGAAGAGTATTTTATACTCTGATAAGCGCTTTATAAATTAAACATTATTATTGTCAATATATTCTGTCCCTAAATATAAGAGAGGTTATGTATGTACATTGTACATATATTTTAAAAGATTTTTTCTCCTTTGGTTTATCTACATGTATTTTTTATATGAATTGAAAATTGTTTTTTTGGACTAACAAGTCTGTAATAAATCTTCGTTGTCTGAAAAAAAATTTATTACTTAATTTCAAACTCAGTTTTGAGCCTTATAATAAACTATAAGCTGACTTTTTATTACTTATTATGGTGTACATACATCAAATAAACATTTTTTATTCTTGGTCTTTTTTTCGAAAAATGATATCTTCACTGCCAAATCACAAAAAAAAAAAAAGAAATTGACATTTTTTCCAAAAAATCATAATTTTATTTTTGTTACCCTAAAAAAATGATACATATTTAGAAACTACAGTTAATTTTACATATTTTATCATTTAAGACTTATTACGCTACCACAATTAGCAACTGAGATATTTACGTTTGAAAATTGTTGGTTTTTTTCATTTGGCCAAAAATTTGGTCAAGCCATAAAATTTGACCAACTTGACCAATTTTCAAAAAAATTCAGATTTTTGTAATTTGGACCAAAACCAACCCTCACACCAAGTTTCATGAATTTTGGAGATGGTGGAGTGTACATTTGGCACTTTCATTTGTCTATTTATCCTGGAATTACCCACTAATTATTAAATTTATAATATTACCTTTATTATTACATCTGTTGCATTTAAATTTATTTCCACATTTATTACTTCCATTATTACATTTACATTTATGTTTATTATTCCATTTACATTTTACCCCAAAAAAAATTGAATGAACTAAAAGCGAGTAAGGAAACAATCCAGAGACCTTTAAGAAATTCACACTTAAGTTTGAACCCATTCCCCCAACTCCAAGGGATTTTTTGACCAAGAATCTCATTAAAGGATCTAACTTATAAGTACCTTCGTACAAATTAAAATTATCTTCTTGTTCTATACATACAGATTCTGTTATTTTTCTTTTGACATAACTATTACATTTATAAAGTACCTTACTTGATTCCCAATCTATAGCATGATTATTTTGGCTGGTGTGAGAATGGGATCTAACCTAGGTGTGAATTTCTTAATGGTCCCTCGACTGTTTTCCCTCTTGTTTTGGTTCATTCGTTTTTCTGTATCCACCCAAGGAGGATGCCAGCGGGCATTGAAACTGTTGTGGAAATAAACTCTGTCTATTAAAGTGGGTTTTTATTTTCATATTTTGACCTTCACGTAGAAAAGTGTTTTTTTTTGCATGAACTTCAAAATATTTCAGAATATGATGTACTTTTCTTTTCCAACCTTTCCCAATTCTATGGTGCGAACTACTGATATATGAAAAAATGTTGAGAGACCACTGCCATCTTGTATCAACATATTTCCTTCACAGTTTTAGAGACTTTACCAAAGGCCAGATCTGAGCAATGAACTCCACACCAAATTTTGATCAGTGGAAGGTTTGTTTCAGCCATTTTCCTTTCCTCATCTAACATTTTCCACAGGCTCACATGTTCTCCTGTGTTGAGACTCTCTCCATCTGTGACAACACGTGTTACCTTGTTGAAAAGATCTTTCCAAGGAATAGTAAGAGAGAGTGCTTCTTTCACAGCTAATATATATCCTTCAGTCTTCCACTGAGTAGATTCAGAAAATCCAAGGCAAAGGTCTTCCTCTTGCCCATCTGAATGAACTAGCTCGCACTTGACATATTTATTGTCAAGCTGGAATTGATCAACAGAGCCATCTATTGCAATTGATATAGCAATTGCCAATTTGATTTTTTCAAGTAAATTAGGTTTTTATTTGCTTGTACAATAAAGTACAACAGATTAGCATGCTGCATTGGTGTTACATATTTGGATTCTTCCACTGGTGGATCAAATGGCTTTGCCTCAGCAGCCATATTGAACTGAGAACTCATTATACTGGTCATATGAATTGATGGCCAAGACCAAGCTGAAATTGTACCCCATCTAGAATTATTATAAACCTTGATCATAAGTCCACCAATTTTATTTGCTAAACCTTGATCATAAGTCCACCAATTTTATTTGCTAAGTTTTCATTAGCTTTCAATATGCAAATATCCATGGATGTGTTCTGCCTTTGTTTAACAACTGACATCTGTTGAACTCTTGCCGCATGACATGATTGTTTATGGATTTCAGAAGTGAAATGATTTTGGAAATCATTAATTCTCAAAACAACCCTTTTTCGGAGCAGATAGCTGGGGCTTTATTCCAGTAGGACATTGCTATTGTTTCTCTGAAGTTGAAGCATGGTTCACAGCGGTAATGTTTCCTACCACCAGTATCACTGCCTCCTTGTTTGGCGACTAATTTTATACACTTATTAACTTGTAGCAGTTCCTTTATAGTTTGTTCTTTGGAGGAACTAGAAAATGGTTGATTTTGTTCATCAGTTGTCATCACATTACTCTTCTCTTTTGACATTTCAGACATTTCAGTGGTTTCTTCTGTAGAACTTACATCTGTAGAGTCATTGGTAGAATGGCAGTATCTTCTTTCTTTTCCAAATACTTGTACCGTACATGTCCATTTGGAGACAATTTCTTCGTAGGTGTATTGCTCATTGTTTTTCTTTTCCTGAGCCTGAGTGAGTAGTTCCTTGACCTCAACAAGTTGTCGTATATATACACACCTGGCCAGTCAGACAGTAGTAAATCGATAGCAACTCATGAGATTCAACACCTATAAGTACAAAATAAAAGTATATATATAGTCATACCCCGCCTAACGTGGTAATTGGTTCCAAGGACCCTGACGTAAGTCAAAAAATGCCATAAAGCGAACAGAGGTGCCTAAGTCTACCGAAAACCGATTGTAAACACTGTAAAATACTCCGACGATGGTAGCGATTAGATACAACTATAAATAAACACTTTATGGTTATGTTTTCAATACTATAGATAATAAATATGAAAATGAAAAGTAAAAATAGCCTATTGTACATAAAAAAAAAAGTATAAAGAGCAACAAGGGAAAATCGCCTTAGTATACCTGTACCGAAAGACCATGTAAACACCAAATGTAAAACACAGTGAATGCCTATAAATAAACGCCTAACATCAGTAATTGGTTCCAAGGACGTAAGTCAAAAAATGACGTAAAGCGACGTAAAGTCGAGTAAAACGACGTAGTGTGAACAAAATCTTGCTCTTGAAAACCGACGAAAAGTGAACCGACGTAAAGCGGGGTATGACTGTGTATATATATATATATATATATATATATATATATATATATATATATATATATATAGGGCATCCCAAAAAAATGTATACACACTTTAAATAATTATAAAGGCAGTGTTTATTAAAATACATTTCATTTTCAAAATGTAATAGAATCTACAGACATTATTTAATTGTTTTGTCAATGCCTGTTTTCAAACTGATGTCCGTTCTGGTCCAGGCACTGCTGATAACGCGAAGCAATGGAATCGCAAACATCACGAAACATTTCATTTGGTATTTGTGTGCATTCTCGTTCAATGGCTGCTCTCAATTCAGCGACTGTTGCAGGTTTTATAGCGTAGACTTTGTCTTTTAAGTATCCCCATAAAAAAAGTCTAGTGGTGTGAGGTCTGGTGAATGCGGAGGGTATTCTACCAAACCCCTTCGTCCAATCCACATCCACATCGTGCCAAGTACCACTCGCAATACTCCACTCTTCGGTCCGGATCATCTTCATTAATAGCATGGACTAATCTTGGAATGTAACTTTTCCATTGACAGCGCTTCAAAATGCGTTGGACAGACGATTCTGAAATTCCTACCTCACGACTCGCTTGCCGCACAGATTTTCTTGGACTTTGGTGATACGTTTCCAGTACTCTTTCTTGCTTTGTGGGGCTTGTCGATGTCCGTGGTCTTCCGGAACGCTTCTTGTGGACATTCTGAACAGTTCCATCGGCTTCAAACGTATCTCTAATTCAAGTGATGGTAAGTCGCGTTGGTGGATCTGTTTGAAACTCCCTCCTAAACTGTCTTTGCACTTCAACTGCGTTTTCACACTTCCAGTAGCATTTTAGAATGAATTTCCTTTGTTCAAAGCTTAGTCTGACTGCCATTATTAATTCTAATGGGTTTAACTTGGAAAGAAAGAAACATCAATTGAGCTATCAGCTGTTAAAGTGTGTATACATTTTTTTGGGACACCCTGTATATATATATATATATATATATATATATATATATATATATTGGTGAAGGCCGCTTCTGGCAAGCTTCAATTTCAATTTAAGCAGAAAGCAACAGACAAGAAGGAAAGAAACATCCATCAAGTTGGAAAGGGACTATATTTGTATATTGCAACGTTTCAAGCACAAACTATGCTCATCCTCAGGCAATATAATTTTTGCCTGAGGATGAGCATAGTTTGTGCTTGAAACGTTGCAATATACAAAATATAGTCCCTTTCCAACTTGATGGATGTTTCTTTCCTTCTTGTCTATATATATATATATATATAGGGTCATTCCATGTCAACTCAGCCACAAAATGGCACTTTTTGCACTCACCCCTTTCAATTTTGCTCATACTTGGCACAATAGCAGATATACATGCCAAACTTAAATTCCCAAATTATTAGAGCTGACTGACCTTTGGTTACTGAGATACAAGGTCACAAAGTTGTGACATTTTGACCTTTTTTGCGTTAAATTACTATTTTCAAAACGGTGTAACTAAAAAACTATTAAAGCTAGAGCATTGATTTTGGTCTCATGTTAAAGCTCTTTAGTAGCCCCTTGTTTATTGTCTCTTGTTAAATATCTCTACTGTGAAAAATAAAAAAGATCCCTTCAAAAGTTGACCTTTGACCTTGAATAAAAAGAAAAATACCTTCTAAAAAATTCAATTTTTTTACATTAATACCTTGAGTCATGTACAACAAAATCCCAAGAAGCTGTAAGTGGCTGATAACTAGTTCAATGTATAAAAAATAAATGAAGTTGGCATCATTCTTCAATTTTAGATTTTTTTTGTCAGTTCATTTATTTAAAAGTTCTGTTCTGATATAGTGTCAGTGAAGACTTAGTTCAACTTAACATTATTAGTTCAAAAACCTTTTTGTGACCTGTGCCAAAAGAAGTCTTTTAAAAGACAACCAGGGTTAAACCCCTCGACAGCCCCAAATCTACTGGAGTAGCGCTGATCCAAAGGCCCAACTAGTATATAAGTACTGTCAACTTTACAGAGTTGACTCCTGACTTCAAGTTAAAGTTAATTTATTTTTACTAAATACATGTATAAAAATTTATTTAATAATTCATTAATTGTTCATTGTTTTCTTTTCAGGATTTTCTTTGTGCTTTTGTGATTTCAGAGTACAAACATGGAACATTTAAAACTGAAACAGAAGTGTGCTGATCCTTTGCTGCGTCACAAAGGTCAGTGTCGAAAGAAGAGTTTGAGAATTGTACCACAGGAACTTGTAAATAAGTTTCCCGATCTGCACTTAACACTACATCACAGACTTTGTAAGCAGTGTAGAGAACATCTTGAGTCCTTGCCTGAGAAAGGAATAGGCACTTTGAATTCAGACATAAATGATGATTCTTCTTGTAGTAGTGAACCACCTGAAGATCTTGAGAAAATTGAAAATGTTGACAATAGTGATGCATCAACTTCAGAGCAAAACCATGAGATGTGTACTTTGAATGCTTCTTTTGTTTCAATTGGTGAATCACCCATAAAAAAGAGAAAGCTTGTAGAGCAAAAGTCATATGGAGCTAAAAAACTAAGCAAGGTGACAGAGACAGTTAAGAAGAGAATGGAAACAGTTGCAGGAAAAGAGATTTCTGACTCACAATTTAAGGAGCCATCTGGAGATGTAGACTGTTTAGAAATAATAAATCAACTCTAGGAAAAATTCAAAAATGAAAATACTAAAAGAAGTGATAAAATAAAAATCCTCACTGTATTGCCCAAATGTTAGGGCATACAGCATCTATTGCTAAAAAAATAGTTGAAGAAAAAGGTGTCCTTTCAGACCCAAATCCAAAGGGTGGTTAAAGAATTAAACAGGATACTGTTGACACTATTAAAGCATTTTATCTTTCAGAAGACATCAGTAGAACAATGCCAGGAAAGAAAGACTAAATAACAGTTATATACATTTGCAAGTGAAAATATTGTAAATATAAAATGTCATTTTTCAACCAATAAAGAGCATGAAGAGGAAAGCCAACTTCTCCAAGAAAGACACTCAACTGCAAGGACTATTGCTGGTACACAGAAATTACACCATTTACAGCCAGTTTCATTGACTTCTCTTAAGGTTAAACATTATTCATTATCAGATTATTCAAATATTGAGAAAGTTACTGAAAAGGAAGAAGTTGTGACTGAGGAGAAAATACATGGTTTTGTTACTGCTGCATATGATGGCCATTGGTGGGTGGCATATGTGCTGGAAAAGATACCAGAGAATAGAGAAGTAAAAGTCACATTCCTTCATCCTCATGGCCCAAACCCATCATTTGTGTATCCTGGTCAACCAGATGAATTAATCTTACCATATTCAGATATTCTAACACAAGTTGAGGCATCTACTACTAATGGACGAACATACAGGATTTGCAAAGAAGTTACTTTGAAGGCATCCAAAGCTTTGGCAGATCTACAGCACAGAAAGGTAAGAATTCAAAATTAAAATGGTCATATAACTATATATACACTGCATACATTTTAAGTTGTGATAAATGGAAATCAATGAGCACTATACCTATACATATTGTATGTACATTTTAATATGTTACTTGTATTTGTTAATTAGGTAGCAATCTAGGTATACATTAAAAATTGTTTTCTCTTCTAGAAATCACAATAAATTGGGTGGCCCACAAGAATCTTGTCAACTACTGAAAACCATCACATACATGTACAACATACAGGTGAGGTGGGTAAAGAACAAATATTTAAAAATAAGCATTTGCTTGTTTGTAGAAGGCTGCAGATAGTATGTAGATATGGGTTGTATTTGTAAGAGATTGAGCTGACCTTAGACAAAAATGGTTACTGACATACAAGGTCACAAAGTCATGACTTTTTGACAATTTTTGTATAAAATGACTTTTTTCAAAATGTTGCTTGAATTCATTATTTTTTATACATTGAACTAGTTATCAGCCACTTACAGCTTCTTGGGATTTTGTTGTACATGACTCAAGGTATTAATGTAAAAAAATTGAATTTTTTAGAAGGTATTTTTTTTTATTCAAGGTCAAAGGTCAACTTTTGAAGGGTTTTTTTTTATTTTTCACAGTAGAGATATTTAACAAGAGACAATAAACAAGGAGCTACTAAAGAGCTTTAAAATGAGACCAAAATCAATGCTCTAGCTTTAATAGTTGTTTAGTTACACCATTTTGAAAAGTCATTTAACGCAAAAAAGGTCAAAATGTCACAACTTTGTGACCTTGTATCTCAGTAACCAAAGGTCGGTCAGCTCTAATAATTTGGGAATTTAAGTTTGGCATGTATATCTGCTATTGTGCCAAGTATGAGCAAAATTGAAAGGGGTGTGCGTGTTTTAGGTGGCTGACTTGACATGGAATGACCCTATATATATATATATATATATGATGAATAAAACCACGAAGGAAAGGAAACACAAAATGGTGCTCAAGCGCTTTCGTGCTTGAGCACCATTTTGTGTTTCCTTTCCTTCGTGGTTTTATTCATCATAAATATTTTTCATGTGTTACCTTCGTGAAATAATTTTCATATATATATATATATATATATATATATATATATATATATATATATATATATATATATATATATTATTGTATTCCTAACTACAATAAATACAAATACCTAAGCCTACTTAGGCTTGCACTGAGAACCACTCTTGTCAGCAGTGACTTATCTTCTTCACTGTCAGTTTCATATGATATACCAGTGATATCCTACTATAATTTCTAAAAATCAGCTCTAACCCTACAGCCTACGATAATTGGTGAGTGGGTAGAAACTATTCAGTAGGCTTTTTAAAAAATAGGCCTTGTGGCCCTCACACACAGAGGATAAGACTAAAATATATTTTAGCATTCTAAAATAGAAAATAGGTTGATTGAGTTGTCACTACGTAAATATCATTTTTGAAATGTAGCAAATCTGAGGAGTTGTGTACAGTTGATAAAGTTTTTGTATTATATATTTTAATGCATTATTTTAAATGTTACAGAAATGTCACACATGTATATAGGGTTAAATGTAATAATGCACATTTTGTGTATTAATACACGCTAAAATAGCTTATGGTAGAGTGGGTGCAAATATATTTCTGGTCTGGACATAGGTTAGGTTAGGTTGGTTATATTATGAGAATAGGTTTTTCTGGTGTATTTTGGTTTGAATTGTTAAAATCTAACGTTCATTTGTGAAAATGAGATTTTTTTTTTCACTTTTCAAAATTTGCTTATTTGCACAAGAAATGAAGGTCAGATTTGAATAAAATACACCAAAATGTTATAATGTTTCAGACCAACAAAGACCCTAAGATCCACTCATGGCTGGTCTACCTAACTGTGTTCATAATTGTGTATTGTGCATGTCCTCTGTAGTGGCAGAGGGGACCTACAATTTAACGTGGGTTCTGAACCACAAAGCCTTAATTTTACTACCTTGAACTATACCCAATCTCTCAACATATGCGTCTAATCAATTTTTAAACATGTTTATAGACGTGCTACTAATTACTTCTACCAGCAAACTATTCCAGCTATTTACTATTCTATGCGTAAAAAAGTTTTTGGCAACTGCTGTCTCAAACCTTCTACTTGTCAACTTACACCCATTATTTCTAGTCCTATTATAATGAGATATTTTGAAAAAGCTATCTCTATCTAAGTCAGTGGTTCCCAACCTTTTCACCACAAAGGACCCCTTTTATTTTTATTTTTTTCCCACGGACCCCATGTTTTTGAAAGATTCCATCTACCAAACAAACTGTTTTTATTAACTAATAATTAACTCATTTTCTCATTTTTCACTATCAAATAAAGGACATATAAGAGAGTATGCAATTAAAATACAGCATATTAAAAAAGTATTAATAATTCCAGCCAAGAGCAAGGGAACTTGAAATTTTAGCCTGAGCGCCCTTATCATGGGTAAATGTACGATTTCCATTGGAGCCTCTCAAAATATTGAAAGCTCACGGACCCCCAGTACTACCTTCGTGGACCCCCAGGGGTCCGAAGACCCCAGGTTGGGAACCACTGATCTAAGTTATCGAACCCATTCATAATTTTGAAAACCTGGGTTAGATCACCCCTTAGTCTCCTAGTCTCGAGTGTAGTCAATTTTAACTCCTTAAGCCTACCCTCGTACAACTTTGACCTAAGTGACGGAATCATCTTAGTTGCTTGTCTTTGAACTCTTTCGAGTTTGTCTATATCTTTTCGCATATGCGGATTCCAAAATTGGATCGCGTACTCCAAATGGGGTTTAACTAATGATTTATAAAGAGGAACTATAATATCACGCAATTTGTACTCAAAATTTGGAGCTATAAAACCTAACACTTTGTTCGCTTTATTGACCGCTGCTGTACTTTGTTTAGCTACTTTTAAATCACCAGGGACTATAACTCCTAAATCTTTTTCCTCCTCTATGCTTGTTAACGCCTTCCCTGACATACTATACGCACAATCACCATTACGTGAACCTATATGTAAAATTTTGCACTTATCGACGTTAAATCTCATTTGCCATGTGACTGACCAATCAATGATTTTATTCAGATCTTCCTGGATTTTACCTCTATTTTCATCATTAATCGCCCTACCACCCAGCTTCATGTCATCCGCAAACTTTGAAACTGTACTGACTAGGCCAACATCTAAATCATTAATATATACGGTATAAGAAAAAGCAAGGGGCCCAATACAGAACCCTGAGGAACACCACTCACTATATTAGCCCAACACGATTCTGCTCCATCAATGACCACCCTCTGTTTCCTACCTTGCAACCACTCTTCTATCCAATTTATTACTACAATTTAAAATACACCAGAAAAACCTATTCTCATATCAAAATCAACCTGCAGGGGTAAAATGAATAATTACCTATATGAAAAAGATCTTCATAAGTTCATAAAAAGAATAACCTCTAATGGGATAATTTTTTTAAATATACAGGTCCTTGCTTAACATTGTAGATGCATTCCTGAGAAACATGACTTAAAGCAAACAATGTATAGTGATACTATTTTTCCACTTTCATATAAATATAAAATAAGTACCATACCAGAAATTATAAGTAGAAATACACCTTTAAATAAAAAATAAATATAATATAAATAAAGTAAAATATAGCTATATTTAAACTTTAATATACAATACAATACTGTACATACATATACAATGCTATAAATATGGTATATATAAGATAACAGTCACTAGAGATGGGTGAGTTCATGAGATTGCAATGTACATGTGAAACATGCAACATATATATAAATATATTCTCTCCTAATTATAATTCAACAACATATATGTGAAACAACAGAGTAAGGCAATGTATAACAGGGACTATACTATAATGTAATTTTGTTATTATTAACCTCTAATAATGAATGCAGGTAACCTCAGCCCACTTAAGATGGTGATTTTAGCCCATTCCGATGCCTTTCTTTGTATAACTGAAATGCTTATGATAAATGAAAAGGCATGAAAGATAAAAAAAAAAATTTTGAAAATATAGCTCATGATTTGGATAACCCTGATAGGTCCCAGTGGCTTCATGTTTTCCAAATAAAATGTAGTGTAACTGCAACATATAATCTTTGTGGTGGTGTGACATCAGACACTGGACTAAGGATGCAGAATATGGCATCTGCATTCCACATTTTGGCCTGTGAGAGTCATGCAAGCTGGTCATCTATCACAAAACCAAGATGGCATTCAACATCGACTCAGGTATAATTACAAAGGAAATTAGGGATGTACTGGATCACAATATAGCCAGATAACTGGATACTGGATATCTGGTTTTTTATTTTTGCCAGATACCGGATAATTGCAAGATATTTGGCTAGATCATGTACCGTATTCTTAAGGGCATAAAATTTTAAAACTTGCAATTAACTACCGTAGTGGTTTAATAAACTTTTATGGTTCCTACTAATTTTACAAAATCATTATTCTCAATGCATTCAATGCTGGAAAGAAAAAAAGGCAAAGTTGATTGAACCTAGTTCTGCTAAATTTTAGACAAATCTAACTTTTAGTGTGTTTTTTGTTTAAAAGAAAATCACTATAAATATTAAATTTAGCCCTTTATTGCACACGGCTCTTCCCACATCTGAATAAAATTGTCTGGCATTAGCCATAATAAAGTACACATAAAAACTTGAAATATGAAGTGATTAAAATGTTAATTAATTATCCAGTATCTGGCTGGATACTGAAGAAGTGGCTGGATCAGCTGGATACTGGATTGTGATCCAGTATCCAGTGCATCCCTAGTTAAGTCATGATATTTTTGTTAGTTTAAACAAAAATATCATGACAACCTAACCAATCATCAGGGGTGTACAGTTCATCTAATTGGGCATTCAATAATTTTTATATAGGTTTCAATTAATTTTAAGCAACTTTTACCAAAAATATGAGCATTTATTTTTAATAAATAGACAAGTATATCACACAGGATACTGCACTATTGTACATGTCAGGAAGTGACTAAATATACACATTTGCCAACTGCTTGTATTTGGGATGCTATTTGACAGACATCAGAATAACGCACACCATCTCCAAAAACATTTTATTTTTCTATAACTTCTTGGATTTATATGTTTCAGTATATGCTGATTTTAATTCTGTTAAGAAATAAATTTTTTCTAAAAAATAGTTATATGTATATCCAATAGTTATATGTATATACTGTAGTTATATATATATCCAAAAAAATATCATGACTTAACCTAACCAATCATCAAGGATGTATAGTTGACCTAACCAGGCATTCAATTATAGGTCTGCCCATCATGTTTAATTTACAATTATTCAAAAAATAACTAATTTAGTGCATTAAAAGCAATAACAGTTAATATTGGATTTTACTCCCAGTCACAAGTAGTTGAACAAGTACTATACAGGGTGGGCCGTAAGTTTCCATACATAGGAAAATTTAAACTTATGGTCTTCACATGCGTCGGTATTTGGATCAGCAGTTTCCGGATGCTTGGATTGGTTGGCGTGGTCCTGTGGAGTGGCCTTCCAGATCCCCAGATCTCACCCCCCTTGATTTCTATCTTTTGGGGCACTTGAAGGCCATGGTGTATCAGGAAAAGATACGAGACATAAATCATCTAAAGGAACGTATCACCAACGCCATTACAAGCATAACGTCAACTGTGCTAATGCGTGTTCATCAACAGTGGGGAACATGTATTGAAATGTGTTTTCAAAACAATGGCAACCATGTAGAGCATATTATATAAATAAAAATGGTTGTCCATAAAAAAATGTTTATTTTTCCTATGTATGGAAACTTACGGCCCACCCTGTATATTGAATTCCCATTAAAAACTGACTAAAAAATATATATATCTTGTGCAAATTTGTTCAAATGTACTTTTTTTAATAAAATATATTTCCTGTTTTGGCTATAATGTACTTTTTTCATAAAATATTTTTCTTCATTGGGCTATTTTTTTGCTACTACTTAGTCAGTTTATTGTTTTCTGTTCTGGCTATTATTTTTTTTCTAATTGAATTCTGGTTGGGGTAATTATATCACAAATGACATGGCCTGAAGTTGAAATAAAAAATATATTTTTCTAGTGTATTTTGGTGTGCTCTATTCAAATATAACCTTCATTTCCTGTGCAAATGGAAAGCAATATGATTATTTGTACATTACTTCAGTCATACTTCTTCATTCCTGGTCATGTGAATAGCAATACAGGCATCCCCCGTTATACGATTGGGATGCGTCCCTAAAAACCCCATCGTATATCGAACGATCGTATATCGAACTGAAGGCCTTATGGGAAAAATAGGGATACGTTCCTCTATCCACAGATTGAGAAGCCTCTCCACCTCTTGGATAGTTGAATCCTGGCTCTTCGTTATCCTCTTGGCAGATAACGACGACACATTTTCGCCAGCTGCCAGGATCTTGTCGGAATTCTTGATCACTGTCGACACAGTGGACTGAGCCAGTCCAAGAATCTTCGCTATCGAATTAGCCCCTTGTCCATTCTTGTGATGCTTGACAATGCCAAGCTTAACCTCCAAGCTCAAACTCTTGCGAGGCTTCTTAGCAATACCCGAAGCACCAGCACTTGGCCTTTTCTGAGACATGCTTTCAAGTTGGAGATCGTTAACGCGAAATAAGGCAATTGTAAATTGAAAGATGGGGGTACTTTTTTAAAATCGTTAACGCGGTAAATAGTAAACCGAACGATCGTATAACGGGGGATGCCTGTATATTAACTAAAAATTATGAAAACTAACTAAACCTAACACTAACAAGGGGACTCTGTCCCCTTGACCCGCACTAATAACCTAAAGTTCATTCCTGATATAATGAAATATGATTCCAAAATAATGTAAACAAATTCTTATTTCTTTACATTTGCACAGGAAATGAAGGTTCCTGTATGTATATTGTATACTCGCTAGGAAGTTACACCAAACAACAAGCTTATTTTTGGGATTAGTTTTCTGCTTGTTACAGTAAAATGCCTGATGATCTTCATGATAATAACACAGATTACTACACTTTAGGCACTGTCTGGATGTTGGGAGAACCCCATGTTCCTTGAAAAATATTAATGATGCCTGATCATTATGGCAAAAACATTCAACTGCCGTAAGGTAGGACAACTCTCACCCTTCACACATCATCATACAAAACTGATCTGCTACATTCAGACTGAAAGACATGTGAATGGCGCATAGAAAATAACGTCATCACTATTTCCCTGTACAAATAGCACAAAATTAGGTAACGGTTCAGAATAGGGGCGCCACCTCAATTTTTGTGTTTTTTCCACCAAAACATGCTAAAGCCATTGGTTTCCTGTTGTTTAGGATGAATGTGACCATCGCCATTACAGTAAATTATTGCTTGAAGTTATTTCACCCCCCCTAACCCCTCCTACAATCTGGGGGGACCACCGTGGGAACTAGGGGTTTTGGGTGGGGGAACACAGCACAAGCAATAATTTACTGTAATAGTGATGGTCAGATTTATCCTAAACAACAGGAAACCAATGGTTTTAGCATGTTTTGGAGGAAAAAACACATGTCATGAAACACATCAAAAACCATGAGAAAAACCTAAATTTCATGGAAAACCTAACCTAACCAACCTAAAAAATATAAAACCCTATACTGATCAATTTGTGATATGTGATCTTTACGGGTGCTCCACCCCCGTACCCCCCAAGACCTAAATTATACAAATTGGACACACTACATTTAAAGGGAGAACACCATGCGAGCTCTACTAATGTCACTGCACATCCATTATAGACCGAAGCCATTTTCAAACTGAAGTGAATGAATGATACGATAGTAGGGTTGCCAACTCAAAATTTCCTAGATTCATCCCCAAAAATATATTTTTTGTAATTTTCTAACTTCATTTTTTTGACTATGTGACACATGCAATCAACATATTTTAATGAGAGAAACAACTTTGTCTCTATGGTATTTTTCAAAATTTTGCTTAATTAAGTGGTGCCCGTATTCTGAACCATTACCCAAAATTATACTCATTAGACCAAAAATGAGTGTATTTATATATATATTATTACTATCATAATTTTCACCATTAATATGCATTTGCACAAAAAATGAGTGACAAATTTGAATAAAGCGACTAAAACTACCTCATAAAAAGTTATTTTGAATTACAGGTCCAGCCCATATCATTTAAAACATATTAACCCAAAACTGGTGGTGTTTGCGATAGAATTATGACGTACCATTCACGTGATTTTGACTTTGAAGACTTGATTCATCATGTGCCCTAGATGAAGACAAAGCATTGGATGCTTTTAGCAATTATGGCATTATTCTTTCATCCTTAACTTGCCCAAAATGTGAGAGAGAGTTCCTAATACAAAAAGATCAGAAGATATTTAAGTGAAATAACCAATATTAATCTGTTAGGTTAATTGAATACCCGGTTAGGTCAAAGGTAAATATTTACTATTACACCAGTCTCCGGTAGAAAGTTTTAAAAGCTGGTTTTCAACGTTTTTCAATGTGCTGAAAAACATAAATTTCACCTTCAAAATTGGCCAAACCTAAAACCAAAGCAAACCTAACCTAACCCCTAACATTATCCAAAATTAGAAAAAAATAATTTGCAATGGAATGAGTATTATTTTTAATTCAGCACATTAAAAAATATTGAAAACCAGCTTTTTAAAACTTTCTACTGGAGACTGGTGTAATAGTAAAGAAATACCCAATCAAATGCCTGGTTAGGTTAATTGAATGGCCACTCAGGTAGGGTGGTCCACAGAATGGGGTAAAAAATCGAAGTTCAATTTTCTTTCCTCCCAGGCTATAATCTGGTTCCTTTTAGCTAAAAAATATTTCATGTAAAATTTAAGGCAAATCGAATAACTTTTAGGGGTGGCTCAAAGCTGTTTTTTGTATACCATTATGCCCTTTATTAATATAGTGAATAATTAAAAGAAACATTATTTACAGATACGTCAAATAAACGTATATTTTACTTAATAAAAAAGTCAGAGGAAACAATCACTGGAGCCAAGCTGCCTTCCTGTGGCCAGGTCCTCCGCATGTTCCTCCACCATCATCAAGTCTTGAAGAAGATCAAACCTAGTTCAGAAGCTGTTTTTGAAGAATTGCATCTCTTCTGGGAGAGAGCCCAAATCCCTACTCAAAGGAAAGACCACATTCTTCACAAAATTCAGGCTCTACACTTGGAGTGGAAAGCGATTAAGAAGAATGCTGGGAGGAAAAGCAACTCTCAGTTAGAAAAAGAGAAAACCTTTCAGGAAGAAATGGAGAAGACTGACAGTTCTTGATCCAACAAAGGAAAGTGGGACGAGTGGGATCAATGGTCTCTGCAGATATGGTGACTGACAAGGCAGAAAAGAGAGCTGCTGAGAAGCAAATGAAATTGGTAAATAGGAAGCGGAAAGCTGAAGAAGAAAAATATGCTGCTTCACAGGAAGTTATGCTAGATCAGGGAAGTTCTTCTTCTGAGTCTTTATGAGAGTCAGAAAGGGAAGATGAAGATTACCTTATTAATCCCCCATCTACCAGTGGACCAACTCCACCAAAGAAAAAGGCAGCAAAGAATATCATATCTCCTGAATTGGCTGCTGCTCTGGACAGGACTGGCATCAGTGACAGGAGGGCCACCTTTGTATTAGCTGAAACTGCATCTAGCCTTGGTCACTTGAGATCTTTCAGAGGTGAACATCTCTCATGCTTCAATCAAAAGGCACCGAGAGAGGCATCGAAGGCAAATAACCCATGCCATTAAAGCTAGCTTTAGTCAAATATTTTGATTGTCCACTGGGATGGGAAGTTGATCCCTAATCTACTTGCCAAGAATGAAAAGGTAGACAGACTCCCAGTCCTTGTCTCTTCAGTTGAATCAGGTGATTCAAAACTGCTTGGTGTTCCCAAACTACCAAGTGGAACAGGGGAAGCTCAATCAGCTGCAGTGTATAATCTTCTTTCCGAATGGAACATAGATAAGTCAATAACCGGAATGTTATCAGATACTACAGCATCAAATACAGGAACAAACAGGGGAGCATGCGTTCTTCTGGAACAGAAACTTGGTCGACCACTCTTCTTTTGCCTGTAGGCATCATTGCATGGAAGTCATGTATGGAGGAGTGTTTGAAGCAGTCCATGGTTCATCTTCTGCCCCTGAGCCACTTTTGTTCAAAAGGTTCCAATCTATGGGGGACTACATTGATTTAAAAACCTTCTCTACATCACAGGATGATGATGAGATGAAGGAGCAAGTTGATCCTTTCAGAAATGAAATAATTGCCTTTGCCAAAGAACATCTGGCCACTGGAAATTTTTGAGATGACTATAAAGAGTTTTTGGAACTTTCTTTGATCTTTCTTGGTGAAAGAATTGAAAGTTACACATTCAAACGTCCTGCTGGCACGCACTATGCAAGGTGGATGGCTAAAGTTATCTATGCCATCAAAATGTGGCTTTTTCGAAATCAAATCACCCTGACTCCTCGAGAGAAGAAGGACCTGAAAACCCTTACCCTTTTTGGAGTCCTAATCTACTTAAAAAGCTGGATCACTGCTCCTATTCCATCACAAGCTCCGAAGAATGATCTGGATCTTATCCAAAAGTTAAAGGACTATCATGACCAGAAAGTGGCCAAAGCAGCTCTCAAGAAATTTGAAAACCACCTATGGTACTTATCAGAAGAGCTGGTGGCCCTTGCTCTCTTCGATCAAACTATTGCACCAGACACCAAGGGAATCATGGTCCAGTGTATGAGGGAAAAGGAGGGGTCATTAGACTTCTCAAAGAGAAGACTCAAGGAATGCAAAGCAACACTGAAATTAGAAACTCTTGCCACAAAGAACTCATTAAAGCTTCTTAAGGCCCTACCGATCAATATTAGTTTTCTTGATGATGACCCCAGCACCTGGGAGGAGAATGAAAACTTCCAAGAAGCTAAAAGAATCATAGGAAACATCAAAGTAGTTAATGATCATGCTGAAAGGGCAGTAGCTCTCATTCAGACCTTCAGCGGAACTCTGACGAAAGGAGAAGATCAACTCCAGTTTCTCTTAAGTGTGGTGGATGAGCACCGAAAGAGTTTTCCTGATTCTAACAAGTCCACAATCTTAGCTGGGCAACAATGAGTGGCCTGGTCAGCCATGATACCCCCACCAACAAGCGGATAATACCCATATATATAGGGGGGACCCAGAAGCCATGAATGTGGACTTCTGGGGGTAGTTGAGCCACCTCTAAATATTAACCGATTGAACCCAAATTTTGCTCAGAGAAGTTTTTTGGGAAAAGGAACCTAATGAAACCCTGGGAGGAAGAATTTAAAATACTTCCATTTTGTGGACCACCCTAAATTAATTGGCCAGTTAGGTCAACTGTACGCCCTTGATGATTGGTTAGGTTAAATTATGATATTTTCATCAGTTTAAACAAAAATGACGAGAGCAAACTTTTCTGGTTAATTTTGAGGTATTTTGCACATTTCCTATGGTAATGTGTCATTTACGAGATCTCATAACATAAACATATCCTATATGTTTATGTTACGATATCTCAAAAACTATGCATTTAGCATTTGCACAGGAAAACCAATGGTAAATTTGTGCAAAGCACCTCAAAATTAACCAGAAAAGTTTACTCATTATAAAACAGACTGGGATTAAAATCCAATATTTAATGCAATAACCATTTGTCAAATAATTTATTTTTTAAACTAATTTACAGGCAAATTCTGAAGAATTGCCTTGTCTGCCCACTATTTTTTTATTTTGTAATTGTTAAATAATTTGGGATACCAAGATAGGATACTGCCCATTTATTTTTGATACATAGACAAGTAATGTATATGGTTATAAATTGTGACTTGGTCTGCAATTGATATGGATCATGACCTATCTTTGGTTGGCAAGGTACTGATATTGATGGGTACCGTAATGAAATTGACTGGATTCTTTGGATCTGATATATTTTCATGTCAGTTATAAATAGATATAGAGTGTAACATATTTGTGGATAGTAGCCTATTATGACTTTGATCCTCTGGATCCAGAGATTCTATCTTTAGTTTTAAATTGATAATTAGTTTTGTAAAAATTGGTTGTTGCCAATGTACAGGCAGGTTTTACATAGTGGAGCCACCTCAATGGGCCGAAGTGGCCCCCTAGTGTGCCCACTATAAAAATTTCTTAGGTTCAAGTGTATCACACAGGATAGTGATACTGCACTATTGTACATGTCAGGAAGTGACTAAATATACACATTCGCCAATTGCTTGTATTTGGGATGTTATTTTTGTTTTGTAATTTGTTAATAATTTGGGACGCCAAAATAGGATATCACCTTCCTTTTTCTATATGAGCCCAGATCTGGTATAATTCTGCTGACCTTCTCAATTTGGCTTGATAAGGCAGCAAGACTTAATATTGTATTTCAGTTTCATTGTTCCTGGCTTCACCTTCAATATATTGGGCCTATGTTTGTCCTAATGCGTCTTAGTTCCCAACCGTTACACATAGTTTGAACGTTAATAATAAAGTTAACCCAATTATTGAAAAAGCAGATTAAATTGTGGCAGTGATTACTGGTACCAAGGGAACTTTTAATCTGAGTGTATAAGAGTGGGTATTTAAAACGTATTAAAGAAATTTTAATGTTAAAATATATAGAGGAAACAAAGTTCAGTCAGCTTTCCTTGGCAAAAATTTAATTATTAACTTTTGAGAAAATAAGAATCGAACTGCGGTACAGGTCACTATCATACATTCTTGGTAACATATTCATATTTTGGTTTTCTTGGCTGCCTCAAATAGTTGGTTGGTTGTTGATTGTTCAGCTTTACCATAGTCTAATACAATTTACCGAGTCTTCTCATAGTCTAATATAATTTGCCAAGTCATCTCATCCGTGTACTGTCATACTAAAATGAATACATGATACTCTACAACTTACATTACCATACTCTACACAACTTTTAGTCTCTTGGAAAGTAATGAAAAGTTATATTGCTCTTTTTTAATCTGTATGTTATTACAACTGTAAGAAGCACAATATGTAACAAATCGAGGTTCTAATCTGAAATTACCAGCTATTCCAAACGCACGTCCTTCCCCTCAACATTATACTTAGCAATGATGAAGGGGGTTTGTAATCTGAATTGCTGCATTGCGAGTCCATTTTTGGATGAATGTTCATCAAAGAAATGATCTTTTATGATAAGATTCGGTAAATTATATTAGACTATGGTTTTATCATAAGAAGGTTGAAATACAGTGAAAGATTAAAGGAATTGGGCATATTTAGGTCTGAGAGACGTTGTTTGAGGAGAGATACGATACAGATGTTCAAAATGTTTCAAGCTTCGGACAATTTAGATGTAAGTAACTTTTTCTTTAATATTAGAGTCTGATGGAAGAACTGCATAATAAGAAAATTAGAAAACAGTCTTGCTGGATCTACGAAAATACCTTTTTTAGTCAGTGAATAGTAGATTTTTGGAATTACTTGCCATATAATTTGGTAGAGAGTAGTTTCTTAGTTAGTTTTAAGAAAAAATTGGACGCCTTTATGAAAGAGAAAGCTTGTAATGTGTAAATAATGTATATTTTAGGTGAAGTTATGTAAACAACTTAGTCGCTTTGTAAATAACTTTATGTTAATTAGCAGAGTTGAAACTGATATTTTGCAAAATCTGACTGAGAAATACGAGTATAACTTTAGATCATTTGTGACTTGGATAACCTAGAAACAGGGCCGTAGCCAGACCAAATCAGTAGGAGGGGCGGAGAAATTGACAGGGGGGACAATGAAAAAATTTAATGTAATTTTTTGTGAATATCGAAATATACTGCGGAAAATTACATTCAGAACTATAACAAGTAAAACACCGTAGGCTAAATAAAAAAATGATCAAACCGATACATATAGATAGGCATATTGGCAGGGCCGGATTAACCATTAAGCAAAATAAGCCCGTGCTTAGGGCATCAAGGGAAGGGGGGCACCACAGAAATTTTCCATTGTCGGATTTACCATGGATTTATTATACTATTATAATCGCGGCTTATAGCCTATAAGCTGTTGAAAACTGAATTATATATATTCATATATAGTATTTATTTTTTTTCATTGTTTGAATTTATAGTGAACAACAACCCTTTTGAGAGAATAAATATATTTCGTTGTAATCACACACTTTACGCTTTGCGTTATTATTTTGTTTATATCAAATCTTTGAGCGCCATATTAAAAATACATATAGATTAAATATTTTCGTGTGCTATAGGAAGTTATTCTGAACGTGTGATTTGTGCATATAATATTAAATATATATTTTACATAATCATTTGGTATTATTTTACAGAAAGATTTAGGTTTATAGAATTGTAATATAAATTAATATTAAAATAAAAGAAACTATAAACTCTCTATATTGCTGTTGTATCAAGTGATGTTTATCACGGCCATTATAATAATAAGATATACTGACCTAAGTTAATTAGCGTTGAAGAAGTTTATCTGTTTTCTCTCTCTTCTCTAGTTGAAGTATATTAAAAATACCAACAGAACAACTATGCAACAAGGCAGGCTGGATGCCTTATCTCTACTAAGTATAGAAGCAGATGTGTTACGTAAGATTAGTTTTGAGGATCTGATCAAAGACTTTGCAATTAAAAAAAGTAGGAGAAAACTTTTCAAATATAAATGAAGTGGAAGTATACAAAAATAAACATTATTTTCCATCTTACTGTAAGTTTTGTTTCATTTAAAAAAAAAAAAAAATTTATTTTATGGTTTATTTTTGTTTATATTTTGAATTACATATATATGGGGCACCAAAATCTTTTAAGTGCTTAGGGCCTCTAAAGGTCTTAATCCGGCCCTGCATATTGGGTTATAGAATACAATATTTAGTCTAAATTTAGTGTAAATAAAAGTCTTTGTAAGTTTTTTTAATTTTAGAATAACTGTATGCGGCGAGTTTTTTTTAGCGAAATTCTTTAGGAATTCAAACATGTCTATTTGCTTCGTTCTCTTGTTTTCAAAGGCAAGTAAAACAAGTTGGCTTTGGCGTTTTTGTAGCATGGAACGCCGTTGCGGTTGGTTTTCCCAGGGGGGGGGCATATTATTTTCCAGGCGGAGCTTTGACCGCCCTGGCCCCCCCTTGGCTACGAGCCTGCCTAGAAAGGGCCAAATGGCTTCATGTTTTCGAACTGTAATGTAATGTAAAAGTCCTAAAAAATATTCTATAGCTTTAGTTTGTTTTTACTGTAATCGCCTTTGGCGTAAATTTCAATAATTATCTTTGTTTCTTCTGAACTTGTTGAATGTATCTTGTATTTAATTAATTGTCTGTAACTTGTTGCTATCGAATGGAACAATAGACCCATTCTGCCTTTAAAACTTTATATGGGATGCTAAGAAAGATTTTATTCACTGTGGCATATACTTTATTGAGCAATGTTCCTTTACACAATTGTTAATGGATTTGCAATGTGCATAGTTATATGTATACCCAAAACAATTACAGCTGGTGAATTGGTCCAGATTTTCAGACTATGGCCGCAGTATATGTACATTCTCATTACAGATTTTGGTAATTAAAAAATGTCTTAAAAGTCTAGATAAGCCAGTACATTTAATTTCTCGTATAAAATTTAATTCCAGAAGGAAATGAAGTTGCTTTTATATAAATAAATGTTCAGATTTACAATTAATTTTACACTCATTAAAACGTTAAATGCTATGGTAGAAAATGAATTTAAAAAGCCTAATTACTTTCTAGATAATTAAGAACATTTAAAAGCCAAATTACTTCTTATTTTTAAATGTTACAAAATTTGTTTCAGGGATTTAACACGCTTCTTTAACCATTATACCCAAACAGAATTTGAACATGCGTAGAGTTCCCAAACTCGATGTTGCCTTCCGCAAAATTTAACTGCAATTTTTGCATGAGACAATATACAATTTTGTACTTTTTTTTTTTGTCGGTTTTATCGAGCATATGTTTACTCGTATGAAGTGACAGGAATGTAATCCAAATGAGTGTGTATATATATATATATTGTAATAGAGTATATAAAATGAAGGGCTAAGTTAAGGTAATGTGTATATAGAATTGCATATGTATATAAAATATATATATATCACATTTATACAGTCGATATCATGAAATCTGGGACCTGGTATAATTAGCTGGGTCACGATTTTTGTGCCCGACTGTACTTTATATATATTATTAAAAAAGAAATAAGTAACTATCTCAATCAACTCTTTTTATAAATTCAACAAGTTGAGGTTGCAACAGTGATATATACTGTATACCAGTATTCGAACCGTGACTCGGAGCCGTGGGCGCTAGGAGGAAACACTACTGCTTCCACGACCAAGGGTGTTTTTAACATATTAACCCATTGCATTTGAACAATAGACAGCATTTAATTCAAATCCATATAGATAACACGAGGGTACTATAGTCCTATGCGTACCATATACGTAAATTTATTCTGAGCGTGAAGGCGCTGGTGTTTCGAAGAATGAAATATATGCCAGGTTGTTTTAACTTCTATTCTGGTGTAGCTTTGTGGTCAACGCCCGCGGCTCTGATCAGAGGTCTTGGGTTATATATATATATATATAAGATGTTGGTGTGTGTGTGTCCTTTGATATTATATTCAATATTATTTATAAAAATATTGTATTTTATATGCAACTTTTACTTATTTTGCATAAAGAAGGTGAATTTTATTGCTTTACAACTTACTTTCTGAAATATAGTTTCAAAATATTGATTACTCTTAAGAAGAAGAAGAAGAAGAAAACTTAAAATAAAATAAATGTGAATTGTTTTTGTATGGTATGTAACTCCACGTAAATGTTCCTTCGCGAAGATAGGCACTTCCATAGTATTTAAATTCTTACTTTTAAAATGTCACTCTACCAAGGATGTCTACATTATCTATGCAGAGTCTTATTTTCGTTGGATAAAATAACGGGATCACTTATGACGTGGTTTACTGGGAGCTCTCTGGTTTAGAGTTTTCCTCTTGGGTTTGTATATACATACATTCTCCAGCCTTTGGAAGCTTCTGTGAAATTCCCTTTTCGGAATGAAAAGTCGGTATCACGCTTGTCGCATTTGCATGAGTTGATGATTGATAGATATGCCCTCCAATCTTTTCCTTTTTCAGTGTTGAGCTGAGGTTAGGAGACAGGAAGATCGGGAGACTTCCAGCATTGTCATACCACGATTCGCCAAAAATTACGTACCATGCAAGATGGCAGCGTGGGCTACCGAATACGACAAACGTGTTGCTCATCATTGATTCAAATAAAAGCAAGTTCATAAATGTTTCCAGAAGCTGATGAATTTTGGGGAAAGTGTATACAAACCTAAGAGATAGAACTAGTTTCCCAAAACAGCTGAGTGATAATATAAACATACATTAAAAAAAATTCCGAACTTTTTGAACATACGCTTCCTAGCACACAATCAGTTTGAGTGGTTACTGTCTTCATTGCTTGATTCTGCTTTTGCCTTCAAATTATAAAAACTGGTTTCTTTATGAATTTACATTAATTCCAGCCAAGAGTCTCGCAGTCCTTTCGTCATTGCGTAAAATTATAGATTTTATCGCTGAGATTCTATCACGTTGGTCGTAAATTGCCGTTTCCATTTCTTCTAGTTGAACTTTCAAAGGCTCTAACTGTTGTTCCGTCAAACTAGAAAGAGAATCACAGAAAGTTACATTCTGTAATAAGTCACAACAAAATTTATGACTTAAAAAAAGTAAAATTATAATCATAAAACCTATAGTAGATGATCCTCAAGCATCGACTTGGTTTTGTTAAAGTTGAGTTCGGATGTAAAGATATTAAAAGCTTTTTACCAACAACAATTTCGGTACAAGATAAATTACCAAATATTGGTGTTTCAGGAAAACCATTAAAAAGACTATTTTTTCTTTTTATTTTTGTGACTTCCGATGGTAACAAAGTAAAAAACAAATTGAATAACCGACCTTTGTTCTGCTTTTAAATTTTGTTCTAAGATTTTGTTCTCTTTTCTCCAGGTTTCCAGTTCTTTCTGCATTGAATCGAGGTCTTCTTGGAGATAATCTAACATTTTGGCTGCAATAAAAATCAAAATGAAAAGTGAGTTCTTTCGCGAAAGTGATAGGTTTTATTTGTAGATACATAGGTACGATAGATAAAGAGATAGATAGTTATTCTACATACCCAAAGGATTAACTGATCGAGTTAATGCTTGAATAGAACTTGTTAATTTTTCTACATCTTTCTGAATTAATTCCTTTTCTCGTCTCCTATTCGCGTCTCCTTGAAACGCTTGTTCCTAAAATACAAGTAAATACAAGATCGAAGCAAAATATTTAAAAATAAAATAGGTGCAGTAAACCAACGAAAACTGAATTAAAAGATGTCATACACTAGAATCGTCTTCTAGTTTATGGGTTGACCCAGGAACCAGTTACTGAAAAACCTTAAAAAAAAAGGTTTTGGGAATGAAGCATATAGTTTAAATTTTTCAGGTCACAGAGCCATTCGTGATAATCTCATGGAGTAGGGATAACGACTCTATTTTCATGCAGGATTCTTTAATGAAATCATCTGCTTTTAATGTCATAGATCTTATAATACACGTTAACTTACAATTGGAACTCTTCTATGTCCTGGAGTTTCGGGAGAAAATGCTTCCCTTCTGTTATCTTCCAATTCCTTTTTCGTTTCTAAGATTTGCGCCACGAGGATCCCCTTTGCGTCCTGGTCTCCTTCCAGGAGTTCTTGTTTATTCTTCTCTAGGGTAGGATCTATGGCGTTTTCCATCACCTGAAAAATATTCATTCAATGGAGTTTCCAAAACTGACATTGATTTAGTTTAATAATATTACTGTATGACATATTTCTAGCACACATATCCTTATAAACACACCCTACACTGTCCTTATATACACATACACTGTATATATTAATTTACATTTTACGCCTACAAAACACTTAGAAGTTTTTACATATGAAACAATATTAGTGTTTCGGGTTCATGATACGTAGAACGGAAGATAATATAACGTACGGTATCTTCATCCAATAGAGACTGGGTGTTGCCAACTGTGAAATTATCATCTTCATCGTCCTCATCTTCCTTTTTTTCAGAGTCAAGAATCACATTGGCCAAAGGTTTTCCCGTTGGAGGTCTACAGAAAAACAATTAAATATCACATAGAAAATGGAGTTTCCTGGGTCTTTTCGGTTTTAGGTCCGGCATTGGATTTTTCCATGTTTTTGACGTAGATTTTTACGCTGATTCCATTTCTGCAATACGTTTCTTGGAGAAATAAACACGAAAAAAGTTATGGCCCAAAACCTGCATTCAAATATCCACTTAACCTACCCTACCCTACCCTACCCAAACCTAGCCTAACTTAACCTACCCTAATCTACCCTGCGTATGAACGCATCGAACAGCTCCAAGGGTACAGCTTCAGTCACAAAACAGTGAACCACAGCGAAAACTTCGTGGACCCTTCAACTAGAGCACACACGCAACGGATAGAGTCGACGTGGAACCAACTCAAACGCCATGACTGACTCGTATCTCTGCAAGTTTCTCTGGCGTCGCCGACACGCAGGCAAAGATCTAGTGCGCCAAATGCTGAACGATATTGCGTAGTTTGGCAAGTAGCAAACTTTGGTTTGTGTTCCGTTCTGTGTTCTGGAAACCCGTAAACGTAATAAACTTGCACATAACTTTTTTCGTGTTTATTTATCCAAGAAACGGATTGCGGAAATGGAATCAGCGTAAAAATCTACGTCTATACCAAAAAATATGAAAAAAATCCAATGGCGGACCTAAAACCGAAAAGATCCAGTTTCCTTTATAAAGCTGATAAAAAATAAAGTTTACTTCACTTTGATTATTTACAGAGCGTCCTAAAACAGAATTGAATTCAAATCCACGAATAATCCAAGTTTATTTAGGCGCGTGTATTTAAACAAGAGGTCTAATGCGAGAAGAGTGTCTTTAAGTGTCTTTAATGTTTGCATTTAAGCGACCAGTTTTATATGAATATAAGATCTTCGACTCGAACCAAGAAATTTTGCTTAATTGAAAATCACCTGGGCATTTCTTCTTGAGGAATCTCCCTTCTTTCCCGTACTTTTGGAGGTGCTGGTCTCGCACTCGGGGGACGGGCAGATTTTCTTCCGGTGCGAGGACGGATACCCATTCCGGTTTTGGGACGCTCCGGAACCTCCTCCGGTTGACTATAATTGAAAAATGAATAGAATATAAAAAATTTATTTTGGTGATTAAAAAAAGAAGCGGTCACATTTTACGATTCGTCGTATAGCTAAAAACTGACATTGACCCAATTTGAATATACTCGTACGTATGCCCCATGGACGACTTTTTACATATGTTACAGTCAATGCGTGAAATCAGTCATTTCACGTAATTACGCATTAAGCATTACTAATTTAACCTAACTAATCAGATTAGGTGAGTTATGTTATGTTATTAGGTTTGATTAGTGATAGAAAGGTTTGTTAAGTTAGGTTAGGTTTGGTTAGTGAAATAACTAATCTCAAACATTGACCGTAACAAATGTAAGAAGCACCCTATAATGCATACCTAAATTTAAATTGGGTGAAAGTTGACCACTAATGGGGGTCCACTATATAAGTGACAGTATGGATAAACAGCGCAAATCAACTTCCATCTTGCATATACGAAACATTTAATCGAAAACTCTTTGGATATTTACCTTATGCTATCAACGTCACTACCGCGAATGATGTCATCTTCTTGTAAATCTGGATGGTACGCTTTCAGAGGGGCCGGACGAGGACCGGGAGTTGGTGGTATGGGGACCGGAGAAACAGCTTTCGGAAGTTCGGCAGTATTCGGGAGAGACTCCACTTTTGCAGAATCCTTTGGGGACTCCAAGGACCCGACTCCAGAATCAGAAGGTTCTGTCGGGGTCAACTCGTTGAAAGGATCTTCTCCTCCCATTATGCCACCTTCTTATGGAGGTGACAACAAATAATGAACAAATTTTCTTCTAACTTTATTATCATATTATTATTATTATTATTATTATTATTATTATTATTATCAAGATTTAAGTTTCGTTGCAATTTTACTAATTCAAGTAATCGTTTATTGTAGAAGTTTTATCGAACAGAAATAGGTAAAATAATTTTAGAATTTTGAATTTCGTATGATTAAATTTGGTGTCTCAACTATGACTAAGTGATTTTCTTTTATATAACACTGAAAATCAAACTTGATCCACTGAACACGATGTGAGTGGTGAAAATGGATGGACAATCAGTTTTTATTTTCTGTGAACACTATTCGCGCGAAACCTAAAATAACCGCAATAAATATACCACTCGACTCGGACCAATATTACCATAACGACTAGTTTTCGAGGCTCGACGTTTAATGACTGGTACTAAAATTACTGAATGTTAAATACGTAAAGACATTGAATGAGATTGAATGAAAAAAGTCAGGACGGCTTCTATACAGAATATTAGAAAGTGTATTTAGAAGACTTTATTTTCATCAGGATTTGGCGTGTGCTGATTAGTGGCAAACGTGATCAAATTTGAAATTCAGCGAATATGTAAATATGTAACATTTATTACTTACTACATCGTTAAAAGGTACATTTTAAACTAAAAACTAAAATAAATAAATAAATATATCGTCTGTTTGAAATAATTTCTCGCAGAAAACATTTAAATTATTTTAAACTACATTTTAAAGCGTCCAACACTGTACGCTTCAAATTACCTTACTTTGCTTAATTTCGACAAAGGAGAAAGTACACGAAAATTACTAATATCGACAACTAAAGTAGGCATATCCAGCATATTGTGTTAATAAGCGCCTAGTTCTATGCAAATGATATACACAGTGCAAACACATGTACAAATAAGTTTAAAAGCTATATAACAAACCATTTCTACCCATAGCTTTCAAAATGGCTGGATCTATATCAGATTGTGGATTGGCCATCTGCGAGTCACCATTTTGAGGTAAGTTGTTTTCCTCACTTTGAGGTAAGGCGTTTTCCTCACTTTGAGGTAAGGCGTTTTCCTCACTTTGAGGTAAGTTGCTTCCCTCACTATGACCTCCTTCGATATTAAGGAGAGAAGCAGGTCCGTCATTGCCCAATCCTCGATGAAGCAAAAATAATAATAGATAAACTAATAAATAGAGGTGATAAAGTATTTTCATATGACACTTGCACATAACTTAGGATAGCCAACTCTGCGTTTTTTGTTGTTAGTCTCCAGTTTTATTTTCAAAGTAAAACCGGAGATAAAATAACACGTTCTCAATTTATATAAAATGAAAAACTAAAATTTGAACATTTAATTTTTAATTCGATTTGAAATATAATTTAGTAAGGTCAGTCAAGAATCAAAATTGCAGCTAATAAGTGTCTACAAATAATTAATCAACATATACAAACACCAAAGTACGTTAGTAACAATATTACTTGAATATTATTAGGTCGCGTCCTAAGTCTCTGGATTTGTGGAATTTAAAAAGTTGGCACTCCTGTTATAACTGCGCATGTCCACTCACAATGGTTTTTTTTCTTTAATTTCTATATTAAGTGTATCATACATTATTCTTATAAAATCGATTACTATTATCAATTGTGTAGTTTCTTAAGAAAAATAATAATATATAATAGCTGAATTAATAAAGACAAATAAATTCAGGACCTGCGCGCGCACAATCTTAAGCCTATCACAGTCAAAATAGTATACCTATATAGTGTAGCTCATATAATGTGTAAAATTCAATGCGGCAAATTTGACCTACACATGCGTGTAAGGTGGCTGCAGTGGCGGTCCTAGCTTACATGACGCCCTGGGCGAACCTCACCTTCAGCGCCCCCCCCCCCCTGTTCGCCACACACACACATTCGAATCCCCCAAAATAAAGGACAGACATAACTCTTTCACAAAATAACTTTTATTGGACTAATTGTTGGAACTTCAGAACCAAAACAAAGACTCAAATTTCTGAATTTTACAAATCCTTCATCACGTAAATAGAATAACTCACTTAAGAGAATGTAATTATGATACTATGAACAGGAAAAATACAAATTAAATTGCACAACTGCCATAAATAAACTATTTTTATTTATTTCTTTATTTATTTATTCTTATTTTTATTTTTATTTTTTTTGCAGGCGCTCATGCCGCCCCTCCACAAATGCCGCCCTGTGCGGCTGCCCATATTGCCCATATGAGGAACCGCCACTGGGTGGCTGATAGGTTATTTTTATTTTTTGTTATTAGATTGGATGTATTTTCAGTAATATATTCTTTGATGTTATTATTATGTAATATATTTCAGTCATAAAAAGCTAAAATAAAATAATTTACAATTTCGATATTGTTAAATGTAGATTCATATGGCAGTACTTGAGAACTAACCAATCAAATCGATTGGGGGTTTGTCTGCGAACCACTGAAGCCAATGGTCACGCCTTGATGTGGTGAACTGAAAGTCCTGATTGTTTAATTATTAGTTATATATTGTTAAAACATTATAAATAATGATTTTTTGTACTGCTAAACTTTATAATAGTTAAGTAAAAAGTAAAGAAAAATTAAACTGGCATCTCAGCCGTGACGTCGACTTAGGGGGTTGCAGAAATTAAGGGATGAATGGGAAGAGTAACTTGGTGTTGAAAATTGGCTTTTTGGGGGTCGGAGAAGCAGCCACACTGGCTAGACGGAAGCAAATTAATTAACACTTATGTGTGACTGTATATTATTTTGACTATAAGCCCACCTAGGCGAGATTTAGTATTTTTAATTTTAACTGAGCAGTCGTACAATTTACTGCGCCAGGTAGCTGCCTGTCCGATTGCGCTGGTCCTGAGTTATCAAAACAAACTATAAAACAAACTGTGGTCAGGTCGAATGTGCCAAATTAAATTAACATTGTGCAATATATTATTTATTAGTGCAAACCATTAAACATGATGTAACGTTCCATACAATGAACTTATTATGGCGAAATTTTCCATAAGCTGAACTCAAACCAAGCATTACTCACTGCTGAAACCTCGAAATAATGCGCAATATTATTTTCAATTTTTTAGGCTACAATCAAGTGTCAACATATCCTCTTAAAGAACAGCAGTTTCATTGTGAACTGTTGCATGCATGAAGTGTGTAAGTCACACAGTAAGTGCCAAAAAGTACTTAGGAAGGAATTTGGAGCAAGGAAAGTGCTCAATAAGAACTAAATTTGGCATTTGGCAAGAAAAATTGGGAAAACAGGCAATGTTGGCAGCCAGATTGGACGTGAGCGTAAACGTATCATGTTATTCTAATTTCTGTATAAAACTGGAACTAAAAGAACACATTTTTCTTCACCAGTGACGCATGGTTGCGACTCAGTTCATGTAAAATTTACTACGACAAGTTTATTCAGAGGAACGTTATAGCATGTTGGATGGGTTGTACTATAAAAAATAACTCTGATAATCGGCTTCAAAAATAGCTTCACACTTTCTTTCCATAATGAAATAAATGTGTAAAACTATTTTTGAAGCTGACTGTACATATATACAAATTTTCATCACACACATCAACTTTACACATACACATACTTTAACTAGAAAATACAGTGAACAGTGAATCAGATCACTTCTTTAGTTTCGAAGTAAAGAAAAATATTTTTTCAGTCCATAGTCCCAATAAATTTTTATTATTTAAGAAGTAATTGAAATTTGAGATAACTAAATCTTTTCCTGTGTTGAGAACAAAGACAAACAGCTGTTGAGAATGTATTAACTAATTTAGTTTTACTATGTATACTGTAAACAAATCTAAATTATACGATAATTAATGTCAAATTTATGATATCAACCAAACGAATAAAACAAGCTAGTTTTATTAACTTTTAATTCCATCCACCCCAAAGTTGATACGCGTCACTAGTTAAATATCTAGTGTATAACTTTATCAGAAAACAAAATTGATTACAGCGAATATCGGAATAATGTTTATATACCCCTTCCCAAGAATAATAATTTACAAGATACTTTTAAACTAAGCCAGTTTTTGTCCCAAAATCAGAGTGGAAAATCTTCTCAACATGAAAACAAAAAGTGATCTCTGCGTGGCTTTACTAAATCACACTCGAGTTACACATTGTTTTTGAATTTTTTACAAATCAGGGGGAGACTATATATGCAGCAAAAGTACTCTCGATTACCGAAGGCGCAATACAGTGGTCCGTAAGATAGGTGTGGCCTAGTGTATTCTGACTTTATTAGCGATTAATTAAATAAATGTATTGTATTATAATAAAAGTTAAATTAACACTTAATTTTCAAAGAACGACTGTTGCATATTAATCTATTTTGAGTTACATATTTGTTCCCTCTGATTTGCTTTGATTCTTTTACCTTTTCCAGTTAACTCACTGGGCACTTCATCCCCATCGATCGCTAATTCACTTGGAATTGACTCGCTGATATCATCTTCATCTGCATCAGATCAAGATCAATTGCTGTGATTTTTTCTAATACAGTATGTAGTTTATCAGCCATCAGATATTTGACGAAGTCCCAAGCCACGCCCATTTCATACGTGATACCAATCACTGTGAAGCTTATTTGCGGGCTAGGCATACGCTACTATAGGTTAATAGTAGTATAAGATTAGTTAGGAATTTCTTGCGTCATCAATTTCCGGCCAATCAGCAGATATGGGCGTGGCTTTCAATTTCTATCAAAAAACATGTAGTCGCTAAACTACATATTTACTTTCTTTATTTCTCAATTGATTCTTGAATGAAGATATCTTTTATTTCTGAGATTTGTAAGTGTAACTTCTTTTTGATTTGAGTTAATCACGATAATATAAATGAACCCTACTTTGTGATCTATTTCCCCTATCAATCAGTGTTGATTAATTATTCATAGTATATATTATAGTTGTGTATTGTTCGTTTAGAAATAAAAAATCATAAAAATTAAAATATAAACATTTAAGTAGAATCATGTATATATGCTACCAACATGCAAGCCAAATGCTAAGAGAAAAATATAATAAAAGTGCTCTGACAGTCTTTAAAATCTGTTTCCTTTTTAATATACACTTAATATCAGTAATAATACATACACACAACACACACCAACCCACTCACACATACACACCCACCCACACACACACACGTATATATATATTAGACTATGAGATATTCGCGAAATGGGAAATTCGCCATTGACACTCTTAGACCAAACATGAGAAATCCGAGATGGGCCAAACCTAAACGTTAATCGCAAACAAAAATTTCTTCATCTATTTACTCGCAACCTGATGGGGAACTTCAGCTGGCTGGTGAATGTAGTTCTCTCCAAGGATCACTGCTCAGAGGGGACGAGTGCCTTTGTTAATTATTGTTAATTCCCTCCTATGTTAAAGTATAAATACAATGCGTTGTATCACAAGGGTAGCCAGCCCAAAATAAGAACTGAATAATAGTTAGGTATACAGATTTCATGTAGACTTTTATGTTGGATATCTTAAAGGGACACGCTAAATCCGCGGGGATGGGTCTACCATATATATATATATATATATATATAAAGAACGACGCTTGTGTAGAAGAACGTCCGTACAAGATGAGGAGAGAGAACGAGCAAATGAAAAATGAAGCACCTCCCAGGAATCGAACCCGGGGCCATCCAGTTGCCGAACGGATATGCTAACCACTACACCAAGGTCCCCGATCAGTCAGAACTCGTAATTCTCCTACATACGAGCGTCGTTCTTTACATTAATTATACTGTGTGTTATTTGCAGTTAAAATGTTTATAATATATATACATACTCTGAATAAAATTTAGAATTCGGAAGTTCTTGAATTTCTTGATACAACTTCAGCAAACTTGTTTGCGATTCGTAAAGTCAGACACGCCCTCTAATTATGACTAGCTTACTAACTTACGTCATTAATTGTCTGACTGGGCTAAGTTATATAAGCAGAAAGATTAAAACATATTATGTTGTCTGTTTTTGTTCATTCGCTTGAATTGCTTTAATTTTTACCTTCGGCTCGCCTCGTCTGACTAAAACACGGTCCCAAAAGAACGCGAATCAGCTGCTGTTGTAATTTTGAAAGAGGATAATATAATATGTATTTGTTTTCAAACAAATATCTCTCTCTCTCTCCCTCGTATACACAAAAAAAACCTGATTCGCATTATTTCGGGACCGTGTTATGGCTAGGGTGTAGCCAACATTATTAAAGCAAGTTAAGCAAAGTGACCAAAAACTGACCGCATCATGTCAGTGGTATTCCTTAGAGGCTTAGGCTATTACTTTCCATGTTTAAAATGTTTCGCTATTACTTCCTATGTTTAAAATGTTTCGCTATTATTTCCTATGTTTAAAACGCTATTTACTTTCCATGTTTAAAATGTTTCGCTATTATTTTCTATAAAATATAAATCATTCAAACGTACACTAGAATTTTTTTTTTTTTTTCATAAAATCAGTAGGATAAAAACATGTACAATATAGGAAAAAAATTCGCCGAAATATATGAAATTTCTAAAAAGTATAAAAAATTATTATTCAGAAATGATTAAAAAAAAAAAAAAATCAGTATAACTAATTAGTAATTGTTTATGGTTTTTAGAAATCCTAAATGTCTTGGCAAACTTTTTCGAAAACTGTTCATAGAAGTGTCCCATTACTTCCCATTTAAAATACTTTCACTACTTATTTATAAGTTATAAAACAAACGAATTTTAAGTTTAAATTCAGTGATGGTATTCCTGCTGGTTTCTATGTCTCTCTCTCTCTCTTTCTCTCTCTCTCTCTCTCTATATATATATATATATATACATTCAACTGCAAAGAACACGCAGTATAAATAACGTAAAGAACGACGCTTGTATAGGAGATATTCCGCGCAAGACGAGAGAGATAGAACGAAACAAATGAAAAAATATATATATATATGTGTGTGTGTGTGTGTGTCGATGTGCCTACAGTATCTGTTATCTTCAGGAAGTGAACACAGAGAGCAGAAGTTAGTTAAGACTATACGAATGATCAGGACTTTCATACATTATGAAATTATAACGAAGCTGTAATAATTAACACAATCTTAAGTTGAACTGGGGTTGTTCTCCCCTACTTACTTAAAACTTCGGATTTTATACTACCAGCGGACTTTGGCAGCATTGCTTGAGGGATCTGTGAAGATAAAAAATAGGTTTAGCCTCAAATCTCATCAGTTCTCTTATATACACGATGATTCAAAAGTTCCGTCCCCAAAATAACAATACAATGTATACTTTTGGGATAAGACTTATGAATCACCCAGTCGACTCTACAAGCTGTATATGTCCATTTTTGGGCACTCAAAATGAAACTTCCTTAATTTAGGTGGAATGCGTTACGTAAATAAAAATCGATTTTCACAATGTCGACATTCGACCTTATGCAAGTATACAGATTTCAGATTTCAAACTACATTTCAGATTTTCAGTGAAAAGAATTAACCTAACCTAACCTAACCTAACCTGGCATAATATAACCTAAACTAACCCAACTTAATCTAACCTGACCTAATTTAAAGAAGGTTGCGGGAAAGTTTTTATTTTTGTGTGTGTGTGTGTGTATAAGATGTCTGATCTATCCTAATTTGTTAAACTTTTCTCAACATAAGAATTAAGGTTACTCAGGAAACAGGTACAAGATTATGATAAAATCTGGATTTTGCATAAGCCAAAATTGAAATAAAAATAAGCTGTCATGCTTCCCAACGGCATAGTCAGATAAAAATATTGTAATTAAACTACAAACATTAAACGTTAATCCCAATATTGTGTAAACCAGTATGGATGTAATTTATCTCTTATGTAATGTGTTCTCTCTGAATAAAGAGTATTATTATAATTATAAAGCTAATACTTAGTTTATCGGCCACCACTTTTTCGACAAAGTCGAAATCACGTCTATTTTAGTGACGTAGAGTCGTAGATGACAGAGTAAAGCAGGATGAATCTTATGTTCGGGTTAGGCGTAGGTTAGATTAGGTGTTAGTCAAGATTGGTTAGGAATTTCCCACGTAATCAATTTTCAGCTAGTCAGGATTTATGGGCGTGGCCGCTAAACAATATTTACCTAATCTATATTATAATAAGAGAGCTGTCCGTCTGTCCGTCTGTCCGTCTGTCCGTCACACTTTCAGAAATTGTGAGAAAAAAATTCAGAAATTGTATTACGGGCGACAATGTGAAGCTCAAGATTTTCATGACTGTGTTCTTTTCTGTAGTTTAGCAATGGGGGAAGGTGAGGGTGGGGGGAAGGGGGATGGATGGGAGGGGTAATGGGGGATGGGGGGTAATGGGGAGGGGGTTAGCCCCCAAGTTGTATGAATGGGGGTGAGAGAGGTTTTGGGAGATACCAGATTCAGAAATGTTGACACAATGTGAAGCTCAAAATTTTCACGGCTGGGTTCTTTTTTTGTAGTTTAGCCTGTCTAACCGTCAGCGCAGTGACGGGTTACTTAGGCAATCATCTACGTAAATATACTTGTTCTAAAATCACTATTACTAAAAGGGTAAATATTAAGGTTTGCGGAGACCTGTGTTTTGACAAAGTTGAAATTTGTTACAAAGATCGTGATTAGCCGAAATTGGTCACGTGAGAAATAACTAACCCATTCAAAACAACCACCTAACCTATAATGTAATTTGGCCTCCGCGAAACTTTATATTAGCCTACTAAAAGTTTCAGACTCTTTTTTTGCAGTTATTATCGTAATAAATGTATATTTTGCAAAATAATACCTCTTGTGATGTCACAATTCCAGTCGGAGTCGGGGTTTCTTCAGGGATTTCATCCACAACTTCTGGAGGTACTGGTGCAGGAGGAGGAGTTGGAGGAGGAGGAGGAGGAGCATTTTCTTTACCAACTTCTTTGCCGGCTTTTGACGGTGTTGAAGTCTTCCTAAAATTGCCAAAACGTACATTTGATTATTGTTTTCAAAATGCTTTGCCTAAAGCCCGTATTACAGTATATACCTTTATATTTATTTTTCACTTACCATCGTCGTACTCACATTGACATAGACACAGGATAACTCTATACAGACATATCCGATAAATAAACCATTTGGTTTGACTTTTATGAGACAAGCTAAAACCTACACCAGAATCTTCAACTTCATATTGTAGGTTACGTAAAAACTAAATAAGAATCATAAATACTCAACATTTTTTTTTAAATTCCCGATTTTGAATTGCTCCAAAATATTTGGAAATAACATTAAAACAGATTTAACATATTGAAGTTAAACGACCATGGGTGTGGTTGGATAGGTGACTATCCTCTGCGTTCAGATAATGTAGCGATCCATAGTTCGGATTTTCTATAAAAGTTGTAGGCGCATCTTCCAAATTGCATTCTCTAGTCATATTTGGGTGGCTGATCTAGAGACAACAACAACAACAACAACAACAAATAATAAAACAAAATTATGTTACCCTGATTTGCTTGATTCCGCCATTTTGCTTTTTGTTTTTGTTTTTTCTTCTCTTCCTTTCTTTTCTTTTCCTTCTTTATCGCTTTTCGAGTCTCTTGATCTGCCTTTAGCGCCATCTCTCTTTTCTCTGGTTTTTGACTTATCCTGAGATTTAGAATCCTATAAGCGTTGGAAACTAGTTTAAAATGTATAAAATCAAAATAATTTCACATATATCTTTCATGACGTACAAAACTTTTCAAAACTTATGAATAAAAAAGTTGGAGTTATTTTTGTATTCTACAAAAGATGAAAAAGATTCGTTATAAAATACAAAAGTACATTCAAGAGAGGTTGATGTAAACATCAGAATGATGTTCACACTTTTTCTTTTTTTTTAATGTTTACGAATATTATATAAACGACAACGATAATTCTCAAGTTCCTCTTTGTTAATAGGAAGTGTTAGTAGGAAGTGTTTCTTCTGCTAAGGAAGGACTTGTGTTATAATACTCGTGAAGACTATTCTATGTGAAGTACTTTAAAAAGTGGATGAATATACTTGTGTTTTTTATATGGATATTTATTGCAGGTGTATTAATTAAATGCTATACGTTCAATGTTAAATAAGTGTCTGAAAATACTATTTTCAGTTACAGAATGTTTACATTAATAATGGTTTGGTTTTTATCAGTATTTTACTTTTAGATGTGTGTGTGTGTGTGTGTGTGTGTGTGTGTGTGTGTGTGTGTGTGTGTGATATACATCTAATATTTTGTCGAATCTGACCTGTGAGTAAAACGGTGAAAGAATGACTAAATGAATTTAGTATTCTTCATATAGGAAAAAGTTGAAAATATGGTGGAAACTAGAGGTCTACACGGGCCTACTTTTTCAGTCCCGGCCAGTTATGTTCTTTTTATTTTGAAGTTCGTGTTCGGCCCGGCCCGGTCCGTAAGAATTTTATAAAACATGTACCCGGCCCGGCCTGGCCCGTATTTGATACTGTGCCACCGACCTATAACACTATACCATCTACAGTATAGTATTATAGGTGTGTGCATTATGACGAACAGCAACTACAAAATTAATGTTAGCGGTATTTTTTAAAAATTTACAAATATTTTAAATTAATTTTGTTTATGTTTTTCATCATTCACTACACATTTGAAAAAAGTTGAAGCATGTCCCGCCCAGGCCCTTAGCCAAACATTGTATTTTCAGTCCATGTACCCGGACTTACGGTCCTACCCCTGCCCATGCAGATCTCTAGTGAAAACACAAAGAACAAGATTTATGATGCGACTGTGATTTAAAAAAAAACTTTCGTGAGTACATTGAAATGCATCTGAAAGTTTGTCTTATACCTTGGTTACACTTGGCGCCTTCTTCACTTCAGCCTTCGGGAGGCTCTTGGAACCCTTGGGTGGTTTTGGGGGGTCTTTAACTCTGGTCGGAAGCTTTGATTGCCAGAGAACAGAACAAAAACAGCGATAAATTAAAAATCAAAAGGACGTGCAAAAGATGTCTCCTTCGTTTTGAAAGTCATAAAAGCAAAATTAGACCATATATTCGTGCGAAAAAACAAGAATTAGTCCAGGGAAATAATCATGCAATTAAAAATTAAAAATTATACAACAAAATCCAATCAAGACAAAGCCTACTCATTTTCAGTCAGACTAAAGCTTATCTGCATCTAGTCAGGCCACACTCGTACAAAATTTCACATTCCTTTATAAAATCGAAGAAAAGCCAGTGAGAATATAAATTTACGAAAATACTACAGTCATCTAAATTTTTTAGCTTCACATCCAAAGTCAGTGGTACCAACTTTGTGAAGCTACACTCAAAATCTAAGTGGCTCGTGAGCTTAAAGCAAATGTTTAGGTCTCACTGGCTTAAAACTTTTGTTCAAAATCGTTTGTATAAGATTATTTACATGTTATAATGCGAGAGTAGATTGACAAGATGTAGGTTGGCTTTGATCAAGAGCACATTCTCCCCTTTTGTGATAAAAAAATATATATACAGGGTGTCCACAAAATCCTGGTCTGGTTTTAAAATTTTATTACAACAAAACCAAAAGAGATAGAATAATGCAGTTTTTTGCAGTTTCTTGCTTAACTAATGACGTTTTTTCTTGATCTACAGGTTGTAATCTGAGTGTCAGGTTGCTACTGAGAGAAGCTTGAACGAAAATGGTGACTACACAGGAGAAAGCTCAATGTGTCACTGTGTAACCTGATTTGCGGAGTCGAAATCAGTGGTAATTGTTCAACGGAATTACCGCCGTCAGTATGACAAGGATCCTCCCTCCAAACCCAGCATTAGGAGGTGGTTTTGTGAGTTTCGGGAGACAGGAAGTGTGATTGACTCGCCAAGACTCGTCCAAAAGACGTTCCAACGCAACCCTAGAAAGTCTATTCGTCGTGCCTAAAGTGAACTGCAGCTACCAAGACCAACGGTATACTCCGGAGAGGGCGATCGGTTACCCGCGTGCCACCGACTTGCTCGATCAGGATGGGCTGATCGGCTAACCACCAACAACAACAACGGTACACAAAGTTGTACGCGAGAGATTGCATCTTTACGCATATAAAGTGCAAATAGTCCAAGCTTTACAAACCAGAGTACACATTGAGCTTTCTCCTGTGTAGTCGCCATTTTTGTTCAGGTTTCTATCAATAGCAACTTGACTCTCAGACTACAACCTGTAAATTAAGAAAAAACTTTATTAATTAAGCAACAAAATGCAAAAAAAAAAAATGGCGTTATGCTATCTCTTTGGTTTTGTCGTAATAAAATTTTAAAACTAGGACATGACTTTGTGGACACCTTGTGTATATATATATATATATATATATGATGAATAAAACCACGAAGGGAAAAGAAACACAAAGGGGTGCTCAAGCGCTTTCGTCTAATGACATCCTCAGGAACACTCAGGATGTCATTAGACGAAAGCGCTTGAGCACCCTTTGTGTTTCTTTTCCCTTCGTGGTTTTATTCATCATAAATATTTTTCACGTGTCACTTTCGTGAAATAATTTTTCATATATATATATATATATATATATATATATATATTACAGTTATATGAAATTAAGGGCATTTCAAACTTACACACACACACACACACACACAACACACACACACACACACACACATTTTACAAAAATTTAAGTGAATCTATTTTTTTAATATAAAAACTGCATCGCTTTTTCACGTTCACGGAGTTATATGTACAGAGTAAATAATAATAATAATAATAATAATAATAATAATAAGGTTGTTGTTATTATTATTAATATTATTTAATTTTGTTTCACAACATTTAACCGATTAAAGAGCTGAAACAAATAAAATATTGTATAAAACTATAAAATATTGCGGAAAAAGCAGATTTGGCGCAATGAAATAAATTCATTAAAATACTACGAATAAAGTACTTTCGATTTGGTGGAAGTTTTGTCTCTCTTCGAATCTGTCTTTCCTCTTTCTTTCCTTGTTGTTGTCTTTGATTGAGACAAAACTTGTTTCACAGCCTCCTTCGAGTCAATCTAAAGGATATATATATTATATATATATGTGTGTGTGTGTGTGTACATATTTTTATCAACGCTTCCAACTCTATACTACACTCAAAACCAGATGACTCGAATTGAGACATTTTTTTGCTCATCCAACTCGGTGTCGTTGTTTGGACTCTTACAAAAAAAAAAAATAATAAATAAAAAATATGACCGTATGAGGCATTTCAAAGAATCATAGTGAGTCATGAGCTACTTTTTGTGAGTTATTAAGTGTCTAACTGTCTAAAATAAATGAGGCCCTCCTAGGAAGAAGTGGCTAAGCGACAAAAGTTTAAAAAAAACGCCAGAAAACGCAGTTAAAGTTTTAATAAATTTGAAAGTGGAAAAACTTTTTAACTTTGAAAATATTTCGTCGAAATATTTTCAAAAGTTAAAAAGTTATAAAATTTTCAAATTGGGCCAACTTTAACTGTTTTCTGTCGTTCTTTACTTTTGTCGCTTAGCCACTTCTTCCTTGGAGGGCCTCAAATAAAACAGATCAGTATGAGTTACAACAACATCCGAGTCATTTTGATTTTGTCTGTAATAAAGTTTTAAAAAGAATATTGGGATTTCACTGTTTTTTTTCTTGAAGCTCATACATCCATTCAGAGTACGAGCAGAGTACATCCAATGATGTTGCGAACTGCTCGTACCCTAAATAGATTATACCCTCCATGTAATAAAATTATTATGTAGGCTTTTCTTACCTTCTTTTCTATCCCTTTGGCAGTTGCCTGAAGAAGTAGGTTCGTGTTTTCAACTTCGTGCCCGGCGACAATTTTAGTAGGACGAACGTTTAAAGATTCCCCAACGGCAAGACCTGAAAATGCCCCAGTTCAAGGGTAGTTTAAAATCAATTCATCTTTTGCAAACTTTATTTCGAATTGAGATTCGTAATTAACATTATTTACAAAACAACAGTTTCACATTTAAATGTCATAATTTAGTTATACAATCTATAAAGGACGTTTCTTCCCTATTTCAGTATTTCCCATTTCTGGTTTTGTCCAAGAATGTGATCCGAAAGTGGGAATCTCGCCGGAGGCAATTCTCAAATTGATCCATCCCCCAAATCCATTGTACGATCTTCTATTTTAAGTTAGATTTTTTCTTATAGAAAATATCCCTCGGGCCCCCAACAGGTACGTCGCATTTCCGTTTTTACGCTTAACGGAATCAGGAAATTTACCCCCCCCCCTCACCCAAATTTGGAATTCCCTCTCCTTCCCGCGCACTTTCGGAGCGCGAACGGTAATGGGAATATTGGTAAGCAGAAATTAGTCTCTAAAGTCCGGTACCACCCCGGTCCCCGATGCCATCTGTCCTTGTTTAGCGGCACTCCGAACGATTCTCGTCCCTCACTTTTCAACATCCAGCCCGACAATACCACATAACTTCAGAATGAGACAGTAGTTTTTGTATGGACGTAATAAATATTGATTATTTTTTTGTTTTATTTCAAATATTCATATCTCGATTGATTTTTGAATTTTCATGTACTTATTTTGGTTATTATCATGAAATATATTATGAAATTATCATGAAATTTATTATGAAATTATCATGAAATTTCGCGGCATTCCGATTGGGAAACGCTTATCTTATTAAACTTCGTTCGAATGCTATACAAAATATCTGAAATTACTAAATAATTATTATTTGAATCAATATTTCGTATTAATGTTTAACTCCACACGAAATGGTTAGCTATCGACCTCCCAGAAGAGTGTACAGTACAAAAAAAAGTGTTTTGCAGGAAGAAGAAGAAGAAAAAAGAGAAGAAGTTAGATGCAAAAGGTTACAGAAAGTTACAAAAATAACACGCGAAAAAAAGCTTGAGAGAGAGAGAGAGAGAGAGAGAGAGAGAGAGAGAGAGTTACAAGGACAAGAGGAAGCCTCAAAGACCTTTCGGTCCACTCGGGAGGTTCCTGTTATTAAACTAGTTCAATTTTTAACTATTCTAACAGTGGTAGAAAAATGGATAGAAAAGCATAAACCTCCCTCCCCACCCTCCGCTCTCTCCCCGCCAAAGACCGGTACGGAAAAAGATTGAAGAAATACCTTGACCCCTGGAAAAGTAGCCAAGGAAATTTTTTCAGAAAATAAGAGAATTACGTTATGCACACATAGAAATCGTACACATAGAAATAGCTCGACAATTACATTATGTACACATAGAAATAGCTCGACAATTACGTTATGTACACATAGAAATCGTACACTAGAGAGCATGATTGTATAAACTAATATAATAATATATTTGTGCTAATCGTATATCACCTACTTGGTATCGCCACAAAAACCTCGAACATACGTTTTGATTTTATACAAAATATTTACAGCTCTATTTGCCTTGGTATCAAGCCAACGAAGACACCACGGGTCCACTCCAAGCTAGTCCCAGAAGGATTAAGCAAACTCTCCATGTCTATACTCGTGTACGCGCAAAGCCATCACGCCGGCAAGGTGACGAAATGATTCTCCATGAAAGAGGTTGGAACAGGAATTGACAACGGAAATCAGATTTTCCACACCATGCCCTCACCCTTCACATGCACCCAGTCATTCAACAGAAGGAAGAAAAAAAAAGAAATAGGGACGTCAGAAAAGCAACTTTACCTTATCTAAGCCATGCCATGCAATGTTTTGTAAAGTTTTTGTTCATGAGGAAATTATATTTTTCTACAAAATACTTATCTATTCCGTTAACAAGGCAGGCAAGTGTGTAAGCATTTTTTTGTAATTGGATGTTTGTCATGTATGTGTCTGCCAACTCTTTGAATGTCACCGAGTTTCAACTTGGGTCTCCCGCCGTGAAAGTGTTTATGCAGCAAACGATATACTGAGTCGTTCATACTTCGCGGTGTTGTGCCACCACGAGAGTAGAGAAAATCTCTTTCCGGCGAGGAATATCAGTGGGAGGTCCTTGTATCTATCCCCGTGTACTTGTATTTAATTGGTGATCACTAGGGCTGGGCATCCGAGATCTCGGAAGTAAAGTAGATAACTCATTTCCCGGAAAACTGTCATCGATCCCGAGATTTCCCGGTATTCTATTTTTAGGGAGACTTTCAAAACACAGTTTTATTATGAGGTATATTTATTTCATGCAAAGGCTTTCACAATTGAAGTTTTTTCACCTGTTTTTTAAACTTTGAAAATTGTTTTCAAAATCTTACAAAAATATGTAAGACTTAAGCATAACAGATAACTTCATCTACAACTCGATTCACAAACAAGATGGAATAGTTCAATAGTAATATCGGAAAGAGTTGTATAACTAAAAAAACCAATTTTGAAAGCATTGATTGACCTTGGAATTGGAAAGGGCATGGATATTTCAGATGAAGAATTTGAATATATACATATTATTATCTTATCTTTGGAACCGGTTAAAATTGGATTGGAGAAGCTCGGTAGCAGAGATGCAACATTACTCACTGCAGAAGGTGTGTTTGCGTTTATTGTAAATGAGTTGAGAACAGAAAACTTGGTTTTCCTACCCCCTTAAAACAGTCAGTAGAAAAAAGACTTCAAGAGAGACGTAATCAGAAGCTCGTAGGATTATATAAATATTTAAACAAACTTGTCCTAATTTTTCACTGCCTTCTAAATCAACATTGCAAACAACTGTCAAAGAGTTGTTTGGCAGGTTTTTCAGAAAAAGTGAAACGGAAGTAGTGGCAGAAGGTACTGATGTAAATGGACCCCAACAGTTTTTTGATATACCACTAGAACTCGAAGTCTTTTCCTCTAACTCATCTTCAAATCAAAGGTCCTTGGAAGAAAAATTGGATGAGTTGCGCGAAAAGAAATGGGAACCGCGGAGCAACAAGATTTGCGCCTGAGATACGACGTAAAGAACATCATAAAAGAAATGAATGTTTATGAAGCCACTTGTAATAGAACAGAAAATTTAAACCTCTTATTTAATGCTCTGGCGACAATTCCTCCAACTTCAATAGAGTAGGAAAGAGCATTTTCTGCTGTAGGATTATTCATCACAAAACTCCGAACACCTTTAAGTGATAATAGTATTGATCATCCGTGTTTTTTAAAGCATTATTTTAAGTCATAATCCAAATAAATCAATAATTTCAGTTTTTTTAGTCTCCAGAAAGTTTTTAGTAAAGCATGTTTTTGTTCAATAAAAGGAAATTTTCTGTTTAGTTATTTAATTTATTCCAGTACTTCAACCTTATTTAATTTTTTTAATCCCGGGAATTTCCCGGGATCCCGGGATTGCAAGTTTTTTAATCCCATTTCCCGGGATTAAGAAAAGTGCGGGAAATGCTCAGCCCTAGTGATCACCCGTTTGTTGCTACGGCGAATTGAAGAGTCTCCCACTTAGAGGTATTTATGAGCCAAGTGATCAAAAACGAGTTGCTCGATGATTGATCATGCTATGTGGGGCACAGTGCAACCAGAGACGTCTCTCGAAAGTGGTGGTGAGGGCGGGGGGAGAATTAAGTATAAGAGTAAATGTTTAAACACACTTCTGCGGGGTTAGTTATGATACTATTTTCAAAATACTTATTTAATCAATTCTCAAATTATATTATATGTGGGAACAGTCTTAAATCCTGAGTGTATTCAGAACTTTGTTCAACTTATTTTTAAACATGTTTACACTTTGGCTTGAAACAACCTCAGAGGGAAGCTGGTTCTAGACATTAACTATTTTATAAGAAAAGAAATTACCGCAGCAGATGGAGGTAGTAAATGGTTTATTTCCAATTTAAAGCCATTATTTCTTGTTGGGTTGGTATTAAATGAGAATAATTTCCTGTAGTCTACCCTGTCTATTCCATTGAGCATCTTGAAAACTTGAATAAGCTGACGGCTCAACTTCCTGGTCTCTAAAGGAAACAGATTTAAGTGCTTTGATCTTCGTTGGTAGTTTTGCAGTCTCATTGAAGGGATCAGTTTTGTGGCCATTGCTTGTATCCTTTCCAACCTTTTTATATCCTTCCCAAAGGACGAGAGAGAAGTGGTACTTCACTAACAATATCGTAATATTCTCCCACATTCTCATACAAAATTGCTTTAATGATATGAGAGAGAGAGAGAGAGAGAGAGAGAGAGAGAGAGAGAGAGAGAGAGAGAGAGAGAGAGAGAGAGAGAGAGAGAGAGAGAGAGAGACTTATATATTAATTTTTTGAATTAGAAACTCTTAAGTAAGTTTGTAGTATGGAAAATGAAAAAATAAAAAATAAAAAAAATGTCTTACTTGTGGCGTCAATCCATTTTTGAAGGAAAGCGATTTTAGCTTCTTTGTCCTTTATATTCTCAGAACTCAGTTCCTTATCCGTGAAAAGTCCTTTTAAAAACCCGTGTTCGGTAATTACCTGAAAAAAGGTATGTTTTATATATATATATGGTATGGGTGGGGGGTTGCATGGGTGTGTTCTTGGGTATCTTACCAAATCACGATAGTCTGAGGGAATGCGCAAACCTTTTGTGACAATCGAATGATGTTGGCGACACGAACGTGCCAGTAGCAACATTACCAGTGTCGCCATAATTTTAGACATTCTTTTATTGATAAAATAATTAATCATTAGATATGATTAACCCATTAGTGCCCAGTGTCACTTTAATGATTTTGTTCTGGCTAACGCCAGACGATTTTATTTAGTCTCGGAAAAGACCCGCGAGCACTAATGGGTTAAGGGATATAATGAAGCCTAGTTAAGTTACGGTAAGTTAATGGGGTTATTTAGATAAGGTTAAATGTCGCCATACAAAACTGGAAATGTGAAAATGTTGCGATTTTATACACGATAGCCACAGTTGTGTGTGTGTGTGTGTGTGTTGTGTGTGTGTGTACAAAAAAAAAAACTGAAGAGGATGTTAATCTAGATTAAAAAGACCAAAATTGTTATTATTTTAATAACAGAATTGAAGTTTGTGATTTAACATTGTGGCTGGTGATAATTTTAATTTTAAGATCGAGTCTACAATACTGTTACGAGACTACTCCAATTAAGCATCAATGTCATTTGACAGATACAACTAAAATAAAAGCAAAAGGAATAAAAAACAACAACAACAACAACAACAACAACAACAACAACTAATACTACTACTACTAATGGTAAATATCAGATTCGCGACAATGAATTTTTTAGAGTTCAAAACTCCGCGTTTAAAGCCGACATTGGCTTACGTGAAGTTACGTTAGGTCAAGTTAGGTTAGTTTAAGTTTAGGTCATTACGTTATTTTATATATGGCGGCAGGGCCGTGCAGAGGGGGGATGGCCACAGGGGCTCGAGCCCCTGCCCTTTTCCCTCCGTGACTCAGAAATCATGGAGGGAAAAAAGGCAGCTTTAAATTGGAACTATCATATATACTCGTAGATATGATCGAGGCTTGATGGCAGATATCTTCGCGATCTATGATTAGCGACGGCTGTGAAATTATCCTGGTCCCCCCCAAGGAGGCGCCCTTTTTTTGGCTCTGAGCTCCTGCTCCTTAAATGTTCTCTGCACGGCACTGTATGGCGGGGTTCTGAACTAAAAAAAATTCCATGTCGTGAATCTTGAATTTTACCGCTAATAATAATAATAATAATAATAATAATAATAATAATAATAAATTACCAAGAAACATTAATTATTAATATTTTTTTATTTATTTAATATTATTAATTAATATATTTTTTACTTCGATTTACAAGGAGTGAAATAGGTCCTATTTTGGCTCTGCGAGTTTATACAATATTGATTATCAAATATTGGAGTTTTATCGAGCTCTGGAATACAATCAAAATTAAATTATTATTATTATTACTAGGACAGTTCCCGCCGCTTCGCTGACGGTTAGACAGGCTAAACTACAAAAAAGAACCCAGCCGTGAAAATTTTGAGCTTCACATTGTGTCAACATTTCTGAATCTGGTATCTCCCAAAACCTCCTCACCCCCATTCATACAACTTGGGGGCTAATCCCCTCCCCATTACCCCCACCCCTCCCCATTACCCCACCCATCCCACCCCGATTACCCCACCCCACCCTTCCCGCATTGCTAAACTACAGAAAAGAACACAGTCATGAAAATCTTGAGCTTCACATTTCCGCCCGTAATACAATTTCTGAATTTTTTACAATTTCTGAATTTTTTCTCACAATTTTCTGAAAGTGTGACGGACAGACGGACAGACGGACAGCTCCTTATTATACCGTGTGACCACAAAAATTGTCCCTGTTTTTAATCGCTTATTACTCAGTCATTATTGCAGCTTCACAAATGAAATAAAAAGCATTCGAAAGAGAACATTTTAAAGTTTTAATTTATTCTACATGTGTTCAAAGTGACGTCCTGGACATTTTACATTTCACACAACGGGAAAGGAAGTATTTATTACATTTTCCAAAACGCTGCATTCAATGTACTACACTCTCTACCACTGCTTGCTTAATTCTTCGATAGAGGATGGCTCTTGCCTGAATACTTTGTCCTTGACAAATCCCCAGAGAAAAAAGTCCATAGGTGATAGATCGGGAGATCTTGCGGGCCAGGGAAACTGCGAACGATGAGAAATGAATCTTTGTTCAAAAAATCTTGTTAAACATTCCAGTGATTGCCTAGTTGGTGGGCTGTTGCTCCGTCTTGCTGAAACCACTTGTTACTGCAGTTTTCTTGTTCAAAAACAGTGTTCAGCATTTCTACATATCTTTCTGAAGTTACTGAAAGCGGTCTCCTGTCTCTGGGTCCTCAAAAAAGTAAGGACCATAAACTTGCTGCTACAAACCACACCAGACAGAACTTTGGTGAATGCAGAGGTTTCTCCAAGTGTATATTTGGCTTGTTTTGTGACCAACACGGTAATTCTGTCTGTTGATGAACCCATTGAGATAGATGTGGCATCATCACTGAATATTATGTCACTTAATCTTATCTGGTTTGTTCAATTATTGTTTCAATGCGTTCACAAAACATCAAACGACGCTGGTAGTCTTGTTCGCTAAGCTGTTGCAAACACATAATTTTGAATGACTTCATTCTCAAAACCAACGTGATTATTTTCGAATGCTCTCCCGTTGATTCCTGTCACAGCTGATAGTCGTCTCACAGATTTCTTGTTGTCCGTTTCAAGCTGATTTGCGACTGAATCAATGTTTTCAGCGGTTCACCACCTTTGCTGCGCCCAGAGTTGCCTTTATGCATGTTCTTGATTGAGCCGTGATGTTTCCATTTTGCGAAAATCCTGCGAATCGTTTAGGATCTATGGTCCTTTGCTGACCGTATTGTCGTCTGAAAGACCGTTGGGTGGCAACTACCGAGCCATGTTGATCATCTCTTCTGCGATGAAAACACGTTGCATGTCCGACAAATAACCATGATTGTGGTGGATAAAACTGTCATTTTTTTATAAGTACTGATTTCGTATCCAGGATATCGAAAAAATTAAATAAAACTTTTAAATATTCTTTTTCTAAAGCTTTTTTATTCATTTGTGAAGCTGCAATAATGAGTGAGAAAAGCGATTAAAAACAGGACAATTTTTGTGGTCACACGACAAATAACCCATGATTGTGGGATAAAACTGTCATTTTTTATAAGTACTGATTTCGTATCCAGGATATCGAAAAAATTAAATAAAACTTTAAAATGTTCTCTTTCGAATGCTTTTTATTTCATTTGTGAAGCTGCAATAATGACTGAGTAATAAGCGATTAAAAACAGGGACAATTTTGTGGTCACACGGTAGTATAGACTAGTACAGTTCCCGCCGCTCGCTGACGGTTAGACAGGCTAAACTACAAAAAAGAACCCAGGCGTGAAAATTTTGAGCTTCACATTGTGTCAACTTTCTGAATCTGGTATCTCCCAAACCTCCTCACCCCCATTCATACAACTTGGGGGCTAACCCCCTCCCCCATTACCCCACCCCCCCATTACCCCACCCATCCTCCATTACCCCCATCCCCACCCTTCCCCATTGCTAAACTACAGAAAAGAACACAGTCATGAAAATCTTGAGCTTCACATTGCCGCCCATAATACAATTCTGAATTTTTTTTACAATTTCTGAATTTTTTCTCACAATTTTTCTCACAATTTCTGAAAGTGTGACGGACAGACGGACAGACGGACAGCTCTCTTATTATAATATATAGATTATTATATTATTATTATATATTATCATTATTATTATTATTGATTATTGATAAAACAGACTATAAATCTTCTATGCAGAGTATTCTATAGACGGTTTTGCTATAGAATTTATAGCAAAATTTCTAGAATTTAGTCGAAAACAGAACTTTGAAATAAAGATGTCGTACTATTTTTCTTAAAAAGTATCTCTTACCACATTTAGAATATCGTGTAAATATCGGAAAGGAGGTTTGCCTAATAGCTTGTCTGAGAGAGGCGGCTTGGTTACATATTTACCCAACATTGTTTGAGTCCTTTTTATCACTTCTTGGCTCATATTCACCGTTATTAATTTATTCTTAATAAACGCTATTTTATGTACATTTTCTGTTTAAAAACATCCTATACTCGTAAGGTTTAACCGCTGCATTGAGCAGTTTTGCGATTTATTTCAAAATGTTCAACAGTATGTATTATTGAGGTATGTATGAACGTTTAAACTTTCGCGTTTGAGCTTATATCGAACCCCACTAAAATAGAATTGTATTCTTTCATAGAGAACTAACTGCTAAATGAAGTAAGAGTTTGCGAACTTTATAGTTTATCATCACCATGCAACCGAATGAAAACAAATATATCGGCTGTAGGTTACACTCGGAATGCCTTGAATGCATTGAATAAAATAATCGATGGTTATTCACATTTCGGCCTTAGGATTATCCTATTAATTACTTATAATGAAAAATCCTTTAAGGTTTCACTTATCACGAGGTTTTAGGATTTATACACAAAATGGCGACTAAATTGGCGTTCAGTTTCATCAAAAACCACAACACAAACATCACATTAATTCTAAAAGAATTGTAAAGGAAATTATGGATGACACTTTCATAATATACATTAATATATATATATATATATACTCGTATACTTTCGTTGCTTTCGAACAAATATTTAGGGTCGGTGCTACCAAACCTTTAGTAGCATCCCTCATTATTTCTGAAAGGAAAAGAAAATTACTTTTCGCTCTCATCCTATCTTGTAATCCACTATTAGTTAGGGACTTATCTCAGAAATTTATGAAGTCGACTTCCGAATATTTTTGACTATGGGTATAGTTTCGTATAGAATTCGCAGGGTATTAAATTGTAGATTCGGGCATGATATTAAATGATTTGGAGTGTGGAATATCGATAAACGTTATTATCTTCGTGGGCACTCGTTAGTTCAGTAGTAATACGGTGGAGGACTCTGAGCGGCGTGTCGCTGGTTCGCTCCCAGCCGCAGACATCGAGTGGAGTTAAGTTGACCACCTACTTCGTTTGTGTTCTTTTGTTTGTTATTTTAGAGTTAAAATGTTTCGTAGAGCTTCAGTGTCTACAGTATTTCATTCTATGTACGGGTTTGAGAGAACTACATAGCAGTATTAAATTAATGGTAATGCCAAACTGTTCCCTAACTCGATCACGATGTTCGCTCTTCGGCGTACAATGAAAATTCCGTTATGATTCTCATCAGTGTTTTTCTTATGATAGTTTTAATTAGTTCTGTAGTGTTCTCTGGACTCGGCACTCGTTGACATTATTACTTTTGCATAAAACTCATGATTTATAAAGTAATTTGGCGTTCTTTGTGTGTTGTTGTTTTTCTTGTAGCTCTTCTATCGTAATTCTTTGTTGTCATGAAAGGAATTGAAGCATTTCATTATTGAATTTCATTGTGGTTTTTTTTCAGTTCATTCGAACAATGTGTTGATATCGTTTTGAAATTTATGTTTTGTTAATATAGAGATGTATTAACAAACTTTTGTGTCATCTTACCAATGATACACAATACCGTGTTTGATATCTTCGTTTACATCTTTTTAACCTTTCAAATGTTCCGTGCGATGGTTCCTCATTTCACGAAGGTCAAGCTTGTCGCCCCTCCTCTGTAATCATTATTATTGTAAAGGAGGGCTACAATAGCAACGAGGAAGGGGTTGCCGACCTGAACCAGAAGGTAGGGGTTTGCTCTGTTGTCTGTGGACTTTCTAATGTTGGAATGGTCCTCCTGAGGTTTCACCAAGCCCCAAGCGTTTCCAAGGCAATTTCCAGGCACCAGGGCTGCTAAATAAACAGAATGACGGGGCCAAGATAATACAGCTCGTAGTAAAGCCAAATGGAATGTTCCTGAGAGAAAAATATCTAAGACAGTGTAATACAAATGCCAGTATATATATTATATATATATATAATATATAATATATATATATATATATATATTAGTGATGTAGGTCACATCCGCATCCGCACATTTTCTCGCATCCGCACTTTGGACTGCGGATGTCGTGCGGATGTGGACCGTTGAGATAAAATGTCATTAATAAGCGGAAATTATCAAATTCTACTATATTAATAGAACTAGTTCATTGTGCGCAAAAGTGATGCAAGCGACAAGACGAGAGGCTGTTCTTGTATGAAGTTACTCTCTTGCAACCTACTTAGATCCACGTTACAAAGCTAAGTTATTTTCACCTAGTACATTAGAACGAGTTAAATCATCACTTGGCAAAGCAGTTGAAGAGCTTCAATCTCTTGAATCTGTCGCTTCGCCACCCACCAAAAGAATAAAAGTTTCAGTGACAGAACCAACACCTTCAACAAGCAAATCTATCACAGAATCTGTCTCTCAGTTTCTTGAGTCAAGCAGCAATGACGAGACCTACGCGATGTCAAAAGATGTAGTAAAAATGATCGAGAGCTATCACCAAGAAAAACGCCTGGCTGCATGTGACAATCCTATTAGTTGGTGGAAAAATACGCAGAATATCTATCCATACTTGAGTAAACTTGCAAGGAAACATTTAGCCTGTCCTCCAACAAACGTACCAAGCGAGAGATTATTTAGCAGTGCTGGATTAATATATGATGAAAAGAGAAACAGACTGGCAGCAGAAAAGGCAGAAAAATTAATGTTCCTTAAGCATAACCTTCCTATAATTAAGTTTGAACATTAAACGATGAACATCTTAGTTTACTTTATTTTAATTACTCACTTATAAATATGCCTAATAAAACTTTAAACTTAATATAAATAGTTATCAAGCTAATTAAAGATCTCTTTCTATAAGGGTGGAGGTTGGGGAAAGAGGTCGGTGGGGTGCATTTGAGTTGGGTTCACGTCCCGCATCCTGGTAACACAATTATGGTTTCTAATTGTGGCTGAAACTCAACAAAATATAACGAATTTATTTGCAGACGAATTCACTAATTGATTTCTATATTAGTTAGATGCTTGATATTATTTTATATGTTCAGAGAAAAGTACAGCAATTATTGTACAATTAATCAATTATACTTCATTATAGCTACAGCTCTCTCTATATAATAACTTATTATATACGTTAAACACAACAAATCTCGAATATATCCTAAAAAATAACGAAAATGTAGACATCCGCATCCGCGGATGTTGAAATCAAACATCCTCATCCGCGGATGTGAAAAAAATGACATCCGCTACATCACTAATATATATATATATATATAGATAATTTTTTTTATGCAGGAAGGAGGGGCCAAGGGCGAATGCCCGCTAAAGCGCCCGAATATATATATATACTGTATTGTACATAGTATAGTACTACTATTGTTACTACAGCACTTTTAAATTTAATTATAACACAACCAATCAAAATAGAGACGACCAATGGGAAAACAATATGCAAATACTGTATCGTGTGGGTCTGGACAGATATAATGTTCAGAAGTCAGTAGAAGTGAAAATTGCGGTGATTTGGACATGTTGAAAGAATGGAAGATGACAGAGTTGTGAAAAGAGTGTATAAGAGTGTTTACGGAGGTAGAAAGAGGAGAGGGAGTCTGAGAAGGAAAGTGGATGGACATGGTGAATGATTGCGTGAAAAAACGTGGACTTGATCTGGGTGATGCGTGAGAAGTGGCTGTAAGTGGTTGGACTGGAGGAGGTTTGTTTTAGTCAGGGGGCTTAATCCAAAAAATCACCCCGATTGTTCCCTTTGTTCCAAAAGTACCATGTTTTTACCAGGGGTAGATATGACCATAAGCATTCATTTTTTTGCGGGAGCCAACATGGGCTCTCCCTGTGGCGGCCATTATGGACGAATCCAAGATGGCCGCCATCTGGTCTGACATTGGGTGATAAAATAACAACCAATCATAGTAGAACAGCAAATAATGACACTTTTTGTATGTTTTTGAGTATAGAGAATCCAGTTCTGATATTTGTTTTTTAATTCAAGATATACGTCAGGTCGTATATATCCACATTTGATATTATTTTATAAGAAATGTACATTTTATGTCAATTGAATCATGATACATAATTATTGCACTTAGATTTGTGGTTGTAACAGCTATATTAACTTTTACATTGGATTTCTACTGACATTTTGTCCACTATTAATGTCCACTCAAAGGGAACTTTACAGTCCAAAAGTCTGCTCGTACATTCAGCCTCATCGCGAAAGATCAATCTCATGAGCAGATGAACAAAGTACTGCAGGGCTGTGGTGGAGCATCTGACCTCTATGACAAAACAGAAGCATTAGCATTGTACATGTTGGCAGGTCCTGAATGTGTCAGAATGATAGAAGAGTTTGAGAATGCTCAGAAACTTACAGAAGGACCAACTGGCCACCACGAAACAGCACCTGGGCTACAGTCTAGGTTTTTGAAGGATGTCAAGTAGGGTGGATCGATTTTACATTTTTTTCGATTTCTATATTCTAATAGAGACAGAAACTTGCGCATGCATGAGAAAATAGCCTCTGCAAAATCTTAGCTTGATAGGTAATCATCTTCTGCCCCGGCAGAGCGATGAAAATCATATTTTAGTCAAAAACGTATTTTTAAACCCTAGCCTAGAGTCATAAAATTTTGTGTGTGTTATTTCATGCCTAAGCAACGATATAAATGCTATGGGAAATATATAAATGCATTATTTAAGACAAAAGAGCCGATCTGAAAATATGTATATTATACATATTTCAGATCGGCTCTTTGTCTTAAATAATGCATTTATATATTTCCCATAGTATTTATATCGTTGCTTAGGCATGAAATAACACACACGCAAAATTTTATGACTCTAGGCTAGGGTTTAAAAATACGTTTTTGACTCTAAAATATGATTTTCATCGCTCTGCCGGGGGCAGAAGATGATTACCTATTAAGCTAAGATTTTGCAGAGGCTATTTTCTCATGCATGCGCAAGTTTTTGTCTTTATTAGAATATGGAAATCGAAAAAAATGTAAAATCGATCCACCCTAATGTCAAGTCATTCACAAAGGTGGTGTCTGAACTGGGCAACCCCTTCCTGGCCACAAATCAGGAGCTTGTAGCCCTTGACACACACGATGTTATGGAGAATGAAGTAGCAGCATCACTGTCACAGATACAGGAAGTTGGCCAAGCCCTTCATGAGGAGTATGTAAAGACTAGGCTGGACAAAGGGACAGTTCCTATATCAAACACTATAAAGAAAAACAATGTGTACACATTCAGCAATCGGCCAGACCCACGCAAGAAGAGTAGCAAAGTGGGGGTACAGAAGCAAAACACAGTGCTCATTACTCAGCTATTCCTGTCTCTACAATCACGTCCAGATGCGGATATGACAGAATTTTTCACATACGAGAATCAGCGAGAGCCCCCTTCACTCTCAGACCGAGGTTCACTCAGAGCTGGAAATAAATCAGACATTCTTGCATGTGTCAATGCACCAACTGGATCTGCCAATCCTGCTAAACAAGTGACAGTTCAGTTGTATGACATGGCCGCCATCGTCCACATTGTGCGTCCAAGTAGAGCATCAACATTTGCTGAATATGTATCTCTACACATCATACCTTTCATTAAAGCACAGATGACTGACACAGTTGAGCGCGTCGATGCCGTGTAGGATACCTATCCTGAAGACAGTCTGAAATCACTTGCACAGCAGCGGCGTGGTTCAGGAGCACGTACTCAACTTGATCCAGATAGTGATGGTACCACACCCATTCCCAAACGAGACTGGCAGTCATATGAAAAATGTGGAAAACAAGAAGGAACTGTTCGTCCTTATCAGTAAACAGCTGATCAAGATTGACATGGGTGGAAAACTCCTCCTCAGCACTGAATTAGAAACTGTGCTCTCCAATAAAGCATTTGATATATCAGGGCTCCAACCATGCAACCACACAGAGGCAGATACGCGGATCATTCTGCATCTTGCTCACACATCATCTCAGGGTCACAAGAAAGCATTCATCCGCACTGTTGACAGTGACATAGTCGTTCTTGCCATTGCTTTCTTTCAACAGCTTGACCTAACAGAACTCTGGATTGGTTTTGGTAGTGGCAAATATTACCGAGACATCCCAGTGCACAGCATTCAATCACAGCTTGGTCCATCAAAGTCGCTGGCTCTACCTCTGTTCCATGCACTAACAGGCTGCGACACTACGTCTCAGTTTCTTGGATGTGGGAAGAAGACAGCATGGACTGCATGGAATAATACACCAAACTTAACTGAAACCATGATCAAATTGACTGAAGACCCCGAGTCCTTCAGTCTAGTATCTCCTGAAATGACACACATTGAGAGGTTTGTTGTGCTCATGTACAGTAAAACATGTGGACAAGCATCTGTAAACGTAGCCAGGCACCATCTGTTTTCTAGTGGCAGTCGATCATTGGACAGCATACCACCTACCCAAGCTGCCCTCTTCCAGCATATCAAGAGGTCATTGTTGCAGGCAAGTTTTGTGTGGAAGCAGTCAACCACATGCCATCAGACACTCCCTGCTTTTGATAAATGGGGATGGGAATATGACAAGCGCAGCAACCAATGGCTCCCTTTCTGGACAACTCTCGCTGATGCCAGTAAGGCATGTGCTTCTCCTTCATTGCGGATGCACTAAAGCCTGCAGAGGGAATTGCAAATGCAGTAGTGCTGGAATTCGATGTACGACACTCTGCAAGTGTGAGGGTGGCTGCCTGAACAATGACGACTATTAATCAGTGAACAGCCATCTATTGGATAGACATTATCATGAGATGCAGTACTGTGAGTAAAAGGAATAAAGAAGATTGTACTTGCGTATATACTAAAGTTTAATAGCAAAAGATGTTGATGCTGACTCTTATTTTTATCAAGTTAACTATGTAACCTGTACTAGTATTGGTACTCAAGTGGATGTCATTTTGGACAGCGGCCATTTTGATTTGGCCAATATGGCCGGCCGCCACAGTGGGAGCCCAGCTTGGCTCCCGCAAACATTCAAATTAGTATGGTCATAGCTACCTGTGGTCCAAAAATGGCACTTTTGGAATGATTTGAACAATTATATGATTAAGCCCCCTGACTATTTTAGGTATGTAAGTTCGGGACTCCGTCTCTCTTATTTATGACAAAACCTGGAGATACCACCAAGCATGGTGTATGAAGGCCGCAGGTTTTGAAACTTAGCCATGTGGTGTGTGTATAGGAAATGACTTGGGGTGAGAGAGAGAGAGAGAGAGAGAGAGAGAGAGAGAGAGAGAGAGAGCTTCCTTGTGTGTGGGCGTACGAATGTAAGTATAAATCTAAAGTGTAGTGATTTCCTATAACTTTAAAAATAGGGTCAACGTATAACAACAAGGCTTCCACGCAGAAGAGCTCGTGACCAATGGAAGCTTCTGATATTAAAATGATTAGTCCAATCCATAATCCTTTTACGTGCCTATATCGTTAGAGTCTATTGCAAACACTCCTGTCTTTACAGGTCCGGGTGCATCATTTTTCTGGAGCAAGATGCATCACAAATTTGTGTTAACTCAATGAGACAACACAAATGTACAGTATATGTTGTAAAAAGAAATAAAAATAAACCAACCCCAAAACAATTTTTTGTTTTTTTTTCAAAACTTTTATAGACTTTTATAGTAAATGTATATTTACGTGTTGGAACGTTCATACGTACATCTGGCTTTCTCTACACAAATCGTAACTCAGATATCAGCAATTTAATAACTTTCGTTAATACAAACCTGCATATTTTGCATTTATTTATTAAATATGCAATTTATATGCAGGCTTGCAAAGAATGAAATCTTGCACAGAATGAAGAGATGGCTCAGTTTCCATTTCCGCATGACAGTGACGATAAAAAAAACAAAAACATGTACGCATTATCTCTCTATAAAAATATCAATAAAATAAAGAAGTCAAATATGGTTCGCAATTTATCTCTTATAAATCATTTACCTTCAATAAATAACATAATAAAATATCTGTAATGTATAAATTCCGTATAATCACGTGACCGCATTTATTTATTCCATAAAATATAAAGAACAACAAACTAAAAGGAATATTATACTGAATTTTGTACGATATTGATTGAAGTCCGCCATTAAACAACTTAAGTAAAACAGAATTTGTTTTGACCTCTTTATACGCCCATCAAAACACTGACATCTTTAAATTTAACCATTCGCGATTCAAGACTTTCATGGAGAAAATTATGGTTCAAGTAATGATTGTACCCCAAATTAAGTTATCGTTAAAAAGGATTTATTGTCGAGATGTCCCCTCTTTTCAGTGGCATGTTCGTGCCAAGTGCCAAAATTGAAAGGATTACCTCATGAATCCCAAGTGACGAGAAAATCTTTTGCAGCCATAAATTCTCATTAACTGTAGAACGCGAGATGTGTGTGTGTGTGTGTGTGTGTGTGTATGGAGGGGGCGGACAAAACACCTGAAAAGCTGACTTAATCTATATTAACCCCATTTTATTGTAACATGTTTGCATGTGCTTCTAATTCACTTACTGTCATTCGCGTTCGTGAATTAAGGTGTGCTTACGCCTAGTTACGTTCTTTATCACGGACAAATGTCATCTCCAAATTTAGATAATGGAATAAACTATAATATATATATATATATATCATTAACTATCTTTAGTTTATTTAGTAAAACCAAATTGTTTGGCAAATTGGACCCCCTCATTCAATCTTAACTGCAATTTAAACGCAGTCTGTCTCGGCCTGTCACCAACATATGTGATATAAAGTGGGTGAACATCTAAACCATATATAAAACAATCGTTTAATGCTATTGAATTAAAGAAATGCATAATATATATATATATATATATATATATATACACTTAAAGTAGGCTAAATACGTGTAGAGATGCATATAGCAGAGCTGTCCATGCATTAAAACAGTTTGAAAATGCTCATTTGCAGTTTTATATCTATTAATCTTAAGTCAGATTAGTTCATAGAGGTTAAAAGAAGACTTTTGACTGCAATCTGTACTAAATTTTTGCTTTTTTGCGTTTATACTTGACAGCTTAAATTAAATGCAAAGTTTTATTATAAACTTGATCGCTCTAAAAAATCCACAACTACCATTATTTACCTTCAAGCAAAACCTATAAGAAAAACGACATTAAACAGCAAACTACAAAACTTACTTTGTATCGCGAAATACTTCTACCAAATAAGTGTATCATTATCCTAAGCCCCAAAACGTCTGTTTGGTTCAAACCAAATATAAAACTAGTGATATTTAAATGATAAAAAACAACCCAAGATGTAATCCAGATGTATTGTAGGTTCAGTGAACTGCTAAATATTAGGCTAAGTATTGCCTAATACTAAGTGAATTGCTAAGTATATTAGGCTTCGCTATCTTATTTTCATCCATAGTTGGAACAGTGATTAATGTAAAACATGAACTGATAAAAATGGTTTCAACCATCCAACCAACAAACGCTTTATATGAGAAACGTTCATACTATAAACAAATATGGAGTCTCGGGGTGGGAGTTGGGGGCGGCGGGAAGTTTCACCTAGAAATATAATTTTTTTTTAAAAGTATAAAAAATGATTAATTGGTAATAGTCTCTTTTCTTTAGAGATTTTATTTAAAAAACAAACAGTCATTACAAAAGTTAATAATATTCGATGCCTTTTAGACACTTGTTTTAGAAACTATACGTTGCTAAGTGGCAATATAAATATATTTGTATTACGTGGGTACTCCGGGTATATATTTTAATGGAAAACTGAGAACGTTTAAATCAATGAGTAAAGAGATAAGTCTGTCTGCAGAGAGAGAGAGAGATAGATAGAGAGAGAGAGAGCGAGCGGGTGGTGCTCTGTCTTAAATTTATATTCAGTGTGAGAGCTTCTAAAAACATACCCTCTCGGAACAATTTATAATTATGGTCACAGTGTAACGTTACATACAGTTTAGGAAGAGTGCAATTCTCGCAATAATTTAGTGTTGCTTAACTCCTATTAGGAAAGGTACATGACTCGTAATTTTCACTTTTAAAAATGTTTCATTGACTTCAAAAAAAGCTTCATAATTTTTTTAAAGCGACAATTTTTCACAAAAACACAATTTTTGTTTTGTTTTACGCGGTTAAAGAAAACGATTTTGTAGCATAAACTAAACTAAAAACAAACAAAAATACGAAAAAATTAGTCGAGGACACAAGCATTAATGAAAATGTAAAGAGTTTCAGAATATAATACATAACTATAAGCTTAAACTTGGGACTGATAAACATGTCTTTTTTTATTTCCAATATGATCTTACAAACCCCCAAACTATTTTATATTCCAATTTTTATATTGTTTTTAATTATTGTGGGTAACGCTGGTATAATCTCAAATTTTATCCAGGTAAGTGTCGAATATTGTGTAAAAAATACTTATGTAAGTATATGAATTAAAATTAGAAAACCTTTTCATTATTATTATTATTATATATTATTATTATTATTATTATTATTAATAAGCCTGACCTCCGTGAAATGAAGAATCAATGCACGGAACACCTGAAAGGTAATTAAAAAGATTATAAATATCCTTTATTGGCTTTCGTGTAATTCATTAAGGAAATTATATGTTATTCGATATATATATATATATATATATATATATATATATTGCGTGTGTGTGTGTGTGTGTGTGATACATCCCCGCAAGGAAAATGAAAAATGATTCCGAGCCTTTTCGTCTCTTACAAGAGACGAAAGCGCTCGGAATCTTTTTTCTTTTTCTCTTCTCGTAATATCACATTGAATAATGTTCACGTGAAACTTGTGAATTAGTGAATTATTTATATATATATATATATATGTGAAAATTATTTCATGAAAGTAACACGTGAAAAATATTTATGATGAATAAAACCACGAAGGAAAGGAAACACAGAATGGTGCTCAAGCGCTTTCGTCTAATGACATCCTCAGGAACACTGAAGTACATAAAGAGTTACAGCCTATATTCCGTTAGAACAGGACAGTCGTCCAGTGCCCTTTTTGTCCATTTGTCAGAGTTATCCCACTGTATTGATTGGAATAATGCTTCAGTTTTATTTCACTTTAGCAACATTGTTAATAGAAATATTCTTGAGTCTGCCATTATCCAACTCACAAATAACTTCAACATAAGCAAAGGTCTTTTTCAACTCGATCCTGTTGTTTTGAATTCCTTCAGAACAGATTTAGATAAGAAGGGTAGAACGCTAAATCTTTGGTAAACTTGTATGCTACTCTAATAACTTTTATTTTTCAATTTATTTTTATATACATCGAATCTTAACCAAGAAGGGCAGAGTGTTAAAACCCGGGCAGATTTCCAGTATAAATTTGTATTTTTTTTTATAACATTGGTTGGAAACAATTCATTTGATCTTGTGCTAAAAATCGGTAGTTTTTTTTTTTTTTAATCTATAACATTGGTTGGAAACAATTCATTTGATCTTGTGCTAAAAATCAATAGTTTTTCCTTACAAATTTGTATGCCTCTCCCATAATCCTTTAATTTTTAATTTTTATTTTTATTTCTCCGTTTATTGTATTTTTTTTTTTCTGTAATCTATATATAGGCTGTAACTCTTTATGTACTTCAGTGTTCCTGAGGATGTCATTAGACAAAAGCGCTTGAGCACCATTCTGTGTTTCCTTTCCTTCGTGGTTTTATTCATCATATATATATATATATATATATATATATATATATATATATATATATGTATATATATATATATGCGCCTCGGTGGTGTAGTGGTTAGCGTCGCTGACTACGAATCCATCGGCCCCGGGATCGAGACCTGGTGACGGCAGCCGGCGCGCAGCAGAGCTGTTCATCCTTCCACACAATAAAGAAAGTGGTTGGTAGATAAATGGGTACCCTGGTGGCCTAGTGGTTAAGACGCTGGGCTGCTGGTGGAGCGTGGTTCGGATTCCACGTTAAACTGTAGGTCTAAAGTGGAGTGAAAAGCTTAACCTTCGTCAGAATGAACAATTCGGGCGGAAGCTAACCAAAGGTGTGTGTGTGTGTGTATATATATATACCGTAAATAGTCAACCTTACCCTAACTTAACATATAAAAAAGAATATCATAATTCATTTTCTTCGAGTCTGTCTACTTCTGTATATAGAATAAAATATACATTTTATATATTTCCGTATATGGACTCTCTAACTCGTATGTGGAGTTCATGTTTTTTACGAGTCCACATACGAAAAAAAATTATAAAAAAAAAAAAATTCTTACGAAATTTTTGAATGATAAAAAAGCAAAAAAAATCCACGCCCAAAAACAATGTTTGTTGTTCACTTTACGAAATCGAGAACATTATTTGAATTAATTAATTAAAGAAGCAAATATAACACGTTTGGCAAAAGCATAGGAATAGATTTGCGCAGGAACCATTTTACCATCTGCTTTGCGGCTCCGTCCTTGGTGGCTAAAAAGATCGCTTAATGACCTCTCATCGAACGATTTGCATTCCAATTATTGGACATCTTGGCTTTTCCTCGATCTGTTCTCTCGCTTATAAACATGCGCCGATTCAATGGGAAAAAATTAAAACAAAATAGTTCTCACATGCGCGCGCAGTATCGTAGTATCCAAATGCATGGCAAACTACTTTGTAGTCTTTTTTTTTTGCTAAATTTTAAATGTGTGTGCGTGTGTGTGTGTGTGTGTGTGTGTGTGTGTGTGTGAGAGAGAGAGAGAGAGAGAGAGAGAGAGAGAGTAATTTTATCATATTTTTGAAAAAGTAGATTTGGTGTACAATTTAAACGTGAATGATTTTGAAGCATTGCTGTACATAAATACTTGCTTTTAATAAGTCTGTTCTAAAACTGTAGAAAAAATTTTCATCGAATAAATTCCACAAAATGAATTTATACTCTTCATTTGAAATTGGAAATTATATATAAGTACATTTTAAATAGCCAATGACATCATCCTGAACTACTACACACAAAAAAAAGTGTTGTGCTTTGCGGAAGATGGCTGATGTCATGGGAAACTAAACAACAACAACAAAAAACTCTTTTAATTCTTTCGTTAAATTGCTTTGCTAAGATTTTTTGCTTTTTAAAGAAATCATCATTTACTTCCTTGTGTGTGTGGTGTGTCTGACTCCCTTTCAAGTGGCTCGTTAAACATATATATATATATATATATATATATAAAGTTTCTGAACACTCGACTCTTCCTGTCTGTTCAGACAGTAGTAATATATAACCCTTATTTTTCTTCCAAAATGTCCAATAGCCATGAATTTGTAAACCCATATATTATATATATATATATATATATATATATAAAACATGATGCACGTTCGTTTGTCCCATTTCCTGATGACATTGGTCGACGGGGGTCAATGACTTTGATCACTGTTCTGACCGTCAGAAGGATTATATTTCAATCAATCAAACGGTTGGTATATATATATATATATATATATATATATATATATATATATATATAGCGCAATACAAGCGTTATTTTAATCTAAAATGATTGACTAAAGATGATCGTTAAAATATGAGAATAAAAACCCACTCTAATAGACAGAGTTTATTTCCACGACAGTTTCGACGCCCACTGGCATCCTCCTCGGGTGGATACAGAAAACAAATGAAACAAAACAAGAGGGAAAAACAGTTCAGGGATCGACCGTTAAGAAATTCGCACCTAGGTTAGATTCCATTCTCTCGAGACAGGAGGGGCATTTTCATTAAGTACATTCGCACAAATTTTAAAACTATCTTCCTGTTCTAAACATACAGATTCTATTATTTTTACATAATTATTACATTTATAATTAAATTTATTACATTTAATATTGCATAATTATTAATTACAGAAATTATAAATTTATTATTACATTGGTTATTACATTGTTGTTTATTATACAGAAATTATAAACCGAAAAACGAATGAAAAAGGCGATTAGGAAATAATCCAGAGACCATTGAGAAATTCGCACCTAGGTTAGATATCGTTCTCCCGAAACCAGAAGGGCATTTTATTACAGGGTCAGCTTATAACTACATTTCCACAAATTAAAAATATCTTCTTGTTCTATACATACAGATCCTAATGTTTTGACATAATTACTGCATATATTTATTTCCACATTAATTACTTCCATTATTACATTTACTAAAAGCGAGTAAGGAAACATTCCAATCCAGAGACATTTAAGAAATTCACACTTAGGTTCGAACACGTTCCCACGACTCCGTAAGGGATTTATTGACCAAGAATCTCATTAAAGGGTCTAACTTATAAGTACCTTCGCACAAATTAAAATTATCTACTTTTTCTATGCACACAGATTCTATTATTTTTCTTTTGACATAATTATTACATTTATAAAGTACCTTACTTGATTCCCAATCTATAGCATGATTATTTTGGCTAGCGTGATAAAAAATGGCATTATTAGTATTACAACTTCTGAAGGCATATTTGTGTTCTTTGATACGGGTTTCAATATTTCTTCCAGTTTCTCCCACGTATACTAAATCACAACTTTTACAGGGAATGCTGTAGACACAGGCTTGTTCCTCTTTGCAACGTTATTCCTAACCAATTTACTTTTCACGGTAGACGAATATTGAACGCCAAAGCAAACTTAAATTCTTTCGTCAACGGTTTTACTCTTTCTAAGCCGGCAATGTAAGGCAAACTCACATATTGTTTTTGGTTAACTGAAGGTTCCCGAGGGGCATAAAAAGATTTCTGGCTTTAAAATACGCCTTTCTGATAAACCACTCAGGATATTTTAAATCCCTAAAAATGTTCCAAATCTTTGAATTTTCCGGATCCAGCAAATGTGGGCTACAAATCCTGAGTGCTCTTAGAAACATGGAAGAAATAATTGAGCTTTTAACCCCTTCATCATGAAAAAAGTGAAGTTTTTTGCATTTATGATCGTTAAAAATTGAGGTAAAATAGAAAATGGAAAATCAGTAACAGAATTTGTTCATTTTTTCAGGATGGTTGGTTGGTTGGTTAGTCGAGTTGTTTAACCTCCCCCTCAACATCTAAGGCCATATCACGATCACGGAGGGGGACCTATAACTTTACGCGCGATCCGAACCACTGGTTGTTACATAATTTGAACGCAGAAGACGGTCCACCATCCAATTACTGCCAGGACCCAATGTCGCTTAACTTCGCTGATCGACGGGAAGCGGTGTTACAACATTGGCCACGCCGTAATATATATATATATATATATATATTATATACACTTGTGGGTATGGAAATTAAATTTTTCTCTTATACATCCCATTTCAGGAGTGACCCAAATATCCCAGCAAGAAATGGGACGTTTGGTAAACGCCCCATTTCTTACCGAGATATTATTCAGTACGTAAGTGAAGGAGAGCATTCTAAGCTTATTTCTGTAATCTAATCACTTCTTCTAAAAGAATTTCCATACTTTTATACCTTTTAGGCATCAGATATTTAAATTTGTTCCCCTTAGAAACTTACAGTTTCGGTAAAAATATCGCTTAGAAACTTAACATTTCTGAAAAGCATAACAAATTACTAATTGGTATATCGTTCTTGGTTTTCTTGGATATTTTATTATTTTTTCGTAACAGTAACGAGAATTTAAAAACAAAATCCGATCGCTTCTGATTAGTAATTTTTTTATGCTTTTCAGGAATTCCATGTTTCTAGGCGAACTTTTTACCGAAACTGTATAAAAAAAATTCTTACACACTTTTTATCTTTGCAGGAAATCTTTTTCACAGACTTGAAAGTGATAAAAACCATAAAAACCGATGGTCCAAACTACAATTCAGCCAATGTTGCAGGTGACATTTTGTATTTTGTACAAATAAAACCAATTCTAGTTTTTCTATCATAGTTTTGTGACGTTATTTGTGTGTGTGTGTGTGTGTGTGTGTGGTGTGTGTGTGTGTGTGTGTGTGTACACGCCAGTAGTGTGTAACATATTAATTTGAAACGTTAACACTGTATAGTATTTGTTAACTGATCTAAACACGCCCTTATAATTTTTTCAAATTTAAGACCTAAGACAGATTGAAGACTACGTGACAGAGAATGCCAAAAGAACTCGACTAAAAAGGAAAGTTGTCGAACCCTCCTCGCTATGGCCGAATACGACCATTCCCTACACGATTGGCTCACGTAAGTATATATATATATATATATATATATATATATATATATATATATAGAGTATAATCAATTATTTTGGGACGTAAATTGTATATTAATTCATTGATCTCTAAAAATGTTGGTTTTGAACTCGTAAATTGCTGATATTTTGAGCTAGTTGCACTCCATTGTAACAGAAAAGGCCATATGAGTATATGACGGAGGTGACCTATAAACTAACGTGGTACCTCAGCCATCTAAGTGCCGCTTCATCATTCGAACGCAGAACGCGGGGGACAGCCTCCCGTCCAACTATTATGGAGAGCCAATGTCGCTTAAAAACTCATATTTTTTAAATTATTTTCTTTGGTTGCTTGAGTTAAGTGATGACATTTTTTGTAAGCTACTGTTTACTGTTTATCGATATAGTAATATCAATAATGGGTGAGTTAAAAGTACTGCCTCAAAGGTATTTAGCATATAGTTATTTTTGAGGCAGAACTTTTGACTCACCCTGTATATAAAAACCGTTATTGAAACGACAATTTTATTTTTGAATTATTAAATTAAATTCATACATAAATATTAGAAAAGACAAAATGTTTTAGAAATAATACTTAAATATTAATAATTCTAATTCTATGTACTAATAAAATGAGTTTACAGTTAAAATTTTACTGTTAAATTTTTAGTTAAAAATTTTACTGTTAAAATTACGGTTAAAACTTTACTGTTCAATTTTTACTGTTAAAATTTTACTGTTTAAATTTTTGCTGTTAAATTTTTACTGTTAAAATCTACACCAACATAATTTATACCCTTCGCCGACTATTGTCTGCTCATCGCTCCAATTCATCAATTCAGGGATAGGTCGTAGCACATTACACTGCCGCTTCCCGTTAGATCGGCGAGGTTAAGCGACATTGAGTCTGTTCGGTAGTTGGATAGGTGGGTGACTGTCTTCTGCGTTCAGATGATGTAGCGACTCGTAGATGGTTCGGATCCCACGTAAAGCTGTCGTTCTCCTTCGTCACGTGATCTTTGCCGTTACGGAGGTGGTTAAGCAACCCAATATATATATATATATATATATATATATATATATATAATTTTTATCAATTCAGCTGAACCAGATTTGGCCTCAGTCACAATGGGGATCGATCATTGGGAGGAAAACACCTGCATTCGCTTCGTCAGAGTTGACAATTCGAGCGAAGCTCACATCAAGTTCCAAAAATTGGAGGGTTGTAGAAGTTTCGTGGGACGACAAGAAGAACCAGGGCAAACTGTCTCTATCGGTGATAACTGCAATAAAGTAAAATTCTACACTTTCCGTACTAAAAGTTTTCTGAAAATGATTGTATCTACTTTCACGACATAAATCTTTAGGCCCTATATGCTCTTAAGCAGCAAATACATATATTCAGGGGCGTAGTGGCAAATTTTAAGGGGCAGGAGTTCTAAGGAAATACCGGCATGTTGGTACATAATTTTAAAATGTGTTATTATTTCCTTGTACCGGTACATCAGTTAATCAGGTTAGTCTCCAGAATGAGCAAAAAGATGAATACACAAATTTACGGTAGGATACCGAGGCGTAATAATTAACTCATCCAATTTTGGCAATTACCAATCATATTTTCAAGGGGAAAATTTTGGCTCCCTATTTCAATAAAAATATGCCTTTTTAACTAAGTAAACCAATGGTGCTTTCATCTCAGTCTGTTTGTTCCCAACTTCCAAGTATCAACTAAAAAAAGAAAATAAATAAAATTTGGATGAATGGAGGTGCGGGAGCGGCGCTCCCCTGCGGTCCCGCAACACTACACCCCTGCGTATATTTATTTATAAAGAAAATGGCAGGCACACGAATTACTCACCATGAATCTACAAAAGAAAAATAAACGCTTTCTTGGCAGCTTGGGATCGTGGTTCATGAAATCGGTCACGCATTGGGGTTCTACCACGAAATACGACGCCCCGACAGAGATGATCACGTGGTTATCAACACGGCTAACATTGACGAGGAGGAATTATTCAATTTCAACCAACTGCATTGGTTAGATGTTGAGATTCCCTACGATCTTTCTTCTGTCATGCATTACAGATCCTTGGTAAGACTTGATTTCATTTAGGCAGTTATTATTATTATTATTATTATTATTATTATTATTATTATTATTAACATGTGTTCCTTCTGTATAAGATAAATAGTTCTTTAGTTTCTCGTTAGTATACAAATATAATACATAAGAACTATTCAAATTTATAGACAGGTCAAAGTCGTCTACACGCTTCTGCATGTGGGCTAGGTTAGGTTAGGTCATATTAAGTTATATTAAGTTATGCCCTGTTAGGTTAAAAGTATGTTGAGGATTATGACTTGTCCATCCTAATTTAGAACAATTATCGAGGGTAAACACGCAATTTGTAGGTATATTCCTTTCAGGAATGGTCTAAGAATGGACGAACTACCGTGGCCACGAGAGACCCCATGTTGCAGGGTATTATTGGGGTATGGAAGGGCAAAGAAGGATATTCTCTAGGTCTTTCTCATAGAGATAAATTAATCGCGAACACAGTCTACGGATGCATCAGTGAGTTCATTACTGATACATACAGTAAATACTGATTTTTACAATTTACTTCATCAGTACCAAACTAAAACCTACAATGGAATATACTGTAGTAGTTATTACAGGAAATAAAATTTTTCGATCCTCACTATACTGGAGCTCTTCAATCTACAATTTGTCATAGGTTAGGTTAGGTGTTTTTCTGAGGGTTTAACTGTGTTTAAATCAAAAAACACAACCTAACATAAGGGAAAGTTCTAGTGTGCACATTAGGCAACTATCCACATTACGCGTAACATATATATATATATATATATATATATATATATGATAGATAGATAGATAGATAGATGGATATATGGCTTCAATAGAATATACAGTAACTTTTAAGTCTTTTTATGAGTCCTAGCATGATACGGGTCTTATATAAATACGAAAGTACATATTTTGATTCAATTATCCCATACAATAAACTATAATGCATACATATATATACACACGCCAGAAATGTGGTTGAGCACTTGCGATGTCCCGAAAGATCTTTGCGAGGGAGAAGGTTATCTAGGCCCATCGTGTAAATGCGTGTGTCTCCTGGCCAGACTGGATCAAAATGCGAGAAGAAAATTGGATCTTATTACGGTAAAAGAAAGCTTTCCTTTTTCTATAATATATCATTTAACGATCTTTAAATAATGCCAGCAATGATCTATAGAGCAAGAGATGTTATGTTGATCCTTCTTCTTCATATATAGGCCCTATATATATATATATACAGTATATATGCACACACACACACACACATACACACACCCACCTTTGGTTTGCTTCCGCCCGAATTGTTTATTCTGACGAAGGTCAAGCTTTTCGCTCCACCTTAGACGTACAGTTTAACGTGGAATCCGAACCACGCCCACCAGCAGCCCAGCGTCTAGGCCACCAGGGTACCATTTATCTACCAATCACTTTCTTTATTGCGTGGAAGGATGAACAGCTGGGTTTTGCTGCGCGCCGGCTGCCGTCACCGTGTCTCGATCTCGGGGCCGATGGATTCGTAGTCAGCGACACTAACCACTACACCACCGGGGCGGTTCATATATATATATATATATATTGCACCAAGGTCCTCCACGAATCAGAACTTGTAATTTTTCTACGTACGAGTGGAATCGAATGCCCTTTAAGTACATATATACTGGTATACAAAACAAAATCATATTTTTAATGTACAGAAATGTAAATGAATGCACGTGTGTATATAATACTGTACATTACTAAGAAATCTGCAAAAAGTATTGATAAAGTCGGACATTATACTAATTCAAGAGGTCAGTATAGACCAGGGCTTCCCAACCTTTATCATGTCGATCCCGAAAATCATGTTCATACAATTCACGACCGCCAAACACTGGTCGAAGTTTCACAAACTCCCCAAAAGTTATATATATATATATAGGCACCTCGTTGGTGTAGTGGTCAGTGTCGCTGACTACGAATCCATCGGCCCCGGGATCGAGACCCGGTGACGGCGGACAGCGCGCAGCAAAACCCAGCTGTTCATCGTTCCACACAATAAAAAAAATTGGTTAGTAGATAAATGGGTACCCTGGGTAGCCTAGTGGTTAAGACGCTGGGCGGTTGGTGGGGCGTGGTTCGGATTCCACGTTAAACCATAGATCTAAGGTGGAGTGACAAGCTTGACCTTCGTCAGAATGAACAATACGGGCTGAAGCAAAACCAAGGTTTTATATATATATATATATACATACTGCAAATACTTCATAAGCACAGCGTTTATTATGCGCGGGAAGGGCCCGCATTCCAGCTGTTATATGCAACTACATTCATGACTGATAAATGTGTAGTCGGATGGCCGTAGGAAGAGAATTGAAAATAAACTTATCAGATCGGTTCGCGACCCCAAATATGATCTTCGCGACTCCAAGGATTGGGAAGCCCTGATATAGACAATGTTAAGAAGATTTAGCTGCACCAACATAACCCCTCATTTGGCACCAAACTATGTAAACTATGATCCGTATCTCTGGCAGCGGCTATGATAAAACTTCAAACTTTGTGTTTGAATGTGACCCAGATCAACAAATTCTCAAAACAATTGCGGCGTATAGTAATACCCGCTTCACCTACTAATTTTTTCGCCTTATGAGGAATGTTATGAACTTCTCACATTATTGGGACGAATGAGACAACGATGATCAAGGCAGTTTTAACGTGAGCGCGTCATTCTGACGACAATCAGTTGTGAGAAGTTGGGAGGCTATGTTCTCAAAAGATCAGTAAAGTTATAAAACTTTAATATTTGTTTCATAATATGAAAACGTAATTCGTGTATGTAACCTCGTTAACCTCGTTGAAGTTCCGTGTGTTGGTCTCTCTTCACACGAAGGTCAAACTGGTGGCCCCGCCTCTCATTTCTGACATTTAATATGTTTTTGTCTTACCATTAAAATAAAGATTATATGCATTCAATAAGTATCGTGTGTAAATGCGTATGTGAATACATAGCCGACCATTTTAAGTTTATTATTACTGTATTATTTTATTTTGTTTTTTTGGCAGGAAGGAGGGACCAAGGGCAAATGCCCGCATAAACACCCTTCTTATAGAAGAAGAGAGCCAAAATCAAGGTCCAGGGTTTTCGAGATGCCTGGACACTCTGCGTTTGAAAGATTGGAGGTCATAGACAGGAGGAAAGATGGATTGTGGAAGATTGTTCCAAAGTTCACGGGTTGAGTAGATGAAAGAGTGGTAAAGTTTTTCAATTAGTTTTCGTGGAGGTTGCGAGTAAAGGAAGTTATGAAAAGAACAAAGTTTAAACTAAAAGATAGGAAAAGTTACCAAAAAGTAAATATTAATTACTATATATATATATATTATTTAGAGAGAGAGAGAGAGAGAGAGAGAGAGAGAGAGAGAGAGAGAGAGAGGAGAGAGAGAGAGAGAGAGAGTTCAGTGTCTCAGTATTCCGTGATAAGTTTTTAGATTTAATTTCGAAAAGTCCAAGGAAATAATTTTGAGCCTTGAAGGTACAGTAGATAATTTGGAGGTTTATTTAACAGAAAGAGGAAGAGATGTTTGAATTGTTTCTGTTTCTTCTAGAAATGAACGGGTGTGCTTCTATTAAAAGTGTCGTCCTGAATCTTTATATATATATATATTGAAAATTATTTCACGAAGGTAACACGTGAAAAATATTTATGATGAATAAAACCACGAAGGAAAGGAAACACAAAATGGTGCTCAAGCGCTTTCGTCTAATGACATCCTCAGGACACTGAGGATGTCATTAGACGAAAGCGCTTGAGCACCATTTTGTGTTTCCTTTCCTTCGTGGTTTTATTCATCATATATATATATATATATATATATATATATATAATTGTTTGAACTGTGACTATATTATATATACTGACAAAAGTGGGCCCGACGGATCCATTTAGTTAGACCTGAGGTGCTGGGGCCTTTGGCCTCAATAATTGTGAGGTCTGCGGCCCCCCTAATTATTAGGGAGTCATTTATTCGGTCAATAAAACTCTAGAAAAGAACGCAGCCATAACAATTTTAAGCTTCACAAATCTTGATACAATGAGTTTTCGGATGTGAAGCTTAAGATTTTCATTACTACGTTCTTTTCTATAGTTTTATTGACCGAATAATTAGGCCCGTAATTGGGGGGGGGTCAATTATTCGGTCAATAAAACTATAGAAAAGAACGCATCAATGAAAATCTTAACGCGCTAGAGTAAAAAATTGAAACAAAGCAAAGCGCATTTATTTATATTCAGAATCTCTTAATAGTAAGACGAATGGACGGACGGACAGACAGAAGATATATAGTATAAACATTTGCGTGAAGTGTTACACGACTTTAAAAGTTTTTCGGGTGTTACTCGTTTCAAATATTTATTTGGTAAGTAACACATCTTTCAAATAAATTATAATAAAAAGCAATAAAGGATAATGAGTGGGGAGGGAATTGTGGGTAGGGATAGCTTAAAAAGGGTTGTGGACGTGGTGAATAAACTGCATTCTACGTATAAAAACTTTGAATAATTTTAAATATTAAAATTGTGGCCCTTAAACTCCATATTTATTTATATAATTTTCTAGATATAAAAACTTTGAATATTTTTAAATATTAAAATGGTGGCTGCTAAACTTCATACTATTACGTTATACTATTTCTATTTCTATATATATATATTATTTTCTACTTATTTTTAACATTTATTTTGCCATTGACGGATTAAAGAATTCCCTGGGGATTAAAGGAGATTAACGGAACTTAAAAGAGATTAAGATTTTTTATTCTCAGAGTGCCATCATTTAGTGCCACCCCTATCAACCCTTCGCTCTCCTTTTTTCTACCATACTACTGGATATACGCCTGTGTTGTTATCTTTCAAACAAAGCGAGTTATTTACAGTTTTAAATAAACTTTATTTTGAAAATTGTATAGTAACTTTAATTATGTCGAGTAAAGCAATATTTCTTTTTCAGATCATTTGAAGAGTCCTTGCAGTCAAGAAATTACGCATGAAACCATTATATCCTCTCCTCATTATCCCCAAAACTACGAAGCTGGTTCGTTTATGGAATGGTTTTATTGTTTCGTTCAAATTGATTTAGATCGTTTGATTACTGTTTCGTCAATATTTACAGTTAATATTAAATGAAAATTATTTGGAAGTAATTAAGAGTAATAACAGTCAGTGATGAGTGACACCAACTGGTACAACGCTCAGACCAGTACTTAATTTGATTTTCACGAAAAACTACACTAAATATTCATAAATATTTTTTAAAATACACCTTTTTTAAAATGTATTTTTAATATAATACTTTTCAAATCACAATAATGGTTCCATAACATTTTTTCTCCATCAGATATGTGGTGCACTTATCGAATTGACGCTGGTCAATGTCAGCTACCAGTATTAACTGTTCTGGACTTCGAAATGGGACCTCGAGACTCGATGGATCAGTGTTTTTATGATTTCTTGGAGATAAGACACGAATCTCCTTATGATGGCGTTATGTAAGAGCTTTGTGATTAAGATTTATTAACACTGAAAAAAATTCTTACTCAGATCCCTTGATTAGGTCACGACTACTTGTTTCATATAAATTCAATTACTTCCTAGATTGCTTTCTAAATTTTAATCACAGTGGACAGTTATCATTACCGGCCCCGAGTTCGATCACCGGGGAGGGCTAGTGGCGCTCAGTTCACCCGGCTGTTTATAGTTCCATAAAAAAATGTGGTTAGTACATAAATGGGTACCCGGGTAGCCTACTGGTTAAGACGCTGGGCTGTTGATCGGGAATCGTGAGATCGAGTTCGGGTGAGGAATTTGTAATTTCTCTCTTCCCTGGTGGGTCATGGTTCGGATTCCACGTTAAGCTGTAGGTCTAAAGTGGAGCAACAAACGTAATCTTTGTCAGAATAAACAGTTCGGGCGGAAGCAAAACTAAGGTTATGTAGGTATACCTCATTCGTATAGGTTTACCTCATTTTCCCCCCTAAGGAAATGTGGATCGGAAATAACTCCTGGAGATACCTTCCACAGCAAGAGAAACCAAATGACTGTATTTTTCAAGGCCGAAGACGGAGGATTCAGAGGATTCAAAGCTAGAATCACTTTCGAAGAAGAAAAAGGCTGCTGCAGAACCCGAAAAAACGGGACGGAGTTCCATATCATGAGCCCAAATTTTCCAAGTAAATCGAAGGAACCATTTAAATGCATCGTTGATCTAAAGCCGGTATTCATATTTAAGTCTCAGAATTCGTTCTGGTTTTTGTTTGTCTTATTATAATATATCGCGATGAGAATTTATATATTACATTATTTTCTTTTTTGTTCAACAGAAATCTCCATCAAAATTGAAAGTTGTAAATGTGAATTATAACAAGGAACGAAAGAGACAGCATTCGCAAAAAAGAAGTCGCTATCTGCCCCTTCCATGCGAACTGCTGCTTTGTCAAGCGAATCGACCTTGCGAAAGGTAGGCCAGATTTTATAAATAGTTATGACTAAAAAATGCCATCAAGGGTACCTGTTATAAAACGACAAGGAGACAAATATATACTACCTTTAACGAGGTTAGACTAATCTAACAATTAAAGAACGATTATTCAGGTACTGTATTGACATTTACTAATATCACATATTACGAAACTGATACATGCTAAAAATTAAAACGATAAATCTTATTTATTATACTTTCAGTCGTTGTGAAATAGATCGTCTTTCGCAATCGTTTGAAGTGGTGCTTCCAAATTCAGGATCAGTTCATTTATTCTCTTCTTTTTCGTACCTGCTAAAGGAACCGACGCATATCATCTTCACAATGGAATCTTCTCCCTGCCACAAGGTCAAACAGTAAATGGATAAAAGATAGGATTTGTTTTAAACATTTGCTTAAATATTACCATCAACGGTAATTTCAGTGATTACAGAAAATAACTGAAAGAAGCGGGTAACCTTAAGTTTATTTCTTTCCTCTTCTTCTTCTAAGAGAATTGGATGATTGATGTTTTTACATTTACCTGTCATCTTCATAAGATTGAAATGTATCTTCATCTCGATTTCAGGTAATAGAAGTAACCCAAAAGAATTCTGTGGGTCAATTCAGAGTAGGACCTCTAAAGGATGATGATGAAAACTTACAATGCGAATGGTGGATTAGCGTATGTATTTACTGTATAATATGCCAAACTGAACGATTTATTTTATTTTTCAAGAGCAGCCGTGGTCACATAATTTTTGTAAACTTTAGCTATTATACAGGGTGTCCCAGAATTAACTATTTCAATGAAATCGGACAAATTTTAAAAACACATTTTATTTATGTTTATCATGTTTAATATGTGTTAAAAATGTATAAATTTCTAAATTTTTTTCATAATTTTATTTTCATAATTTTTTCATTATCTGGTCCAATGAAAGACCGTCTGAAGTCATAGAATGGCAAAGAGACTCTCCAAAAGTTAACGTGTGGCTTGGAATGACCAAATCCAAAATTTATGGCCCATTCTTCTTTGCGGAAGCAACTGTAACAGGTACCGTCTACCTTGATAGGCTTCAGCAGTTTCTCGAACCACAGCTTCTTGATGATGGCATTCTTGATAATGTTGTGTTTTTAAAAAATTTGTCCGATTTCATTGAAATAGATAGTTAATTCTGGGACACCCTGTATATAAAAATATAGTCTTGCCGTTTATTTGGTTTATGTTGCGCTCACGTCACAACGCTGTTTGCCCTTAGATCAGCGAGGTTAAGCGTCTTTGGGTCTGTTCAGTAGTTCAATGAGCAACCGTCCTCTGCATTCAGATAATATAGCGACCCGTAGATGGTTCGGATTTCCACATAAAGCCGTAGGTTTCCCCTCCGTTACATGACCTTTTCCTTTACGAGGGAAAGTAAGTACGAATACTAAATACATATTTTATTAAGGAAACGTGTAACGCAGTTAGAAAATGCCTTAATAATAGATAATTTTACAATTCGTCTACAACCTTTATAATAGATAGATAGATAGATAGATAGAATAACCTTTATTAATAATAAAATAAATACAGTAGTCTTTTTACAATTTACAATTTTTACAATGACATAAATAATTGTGAAGCTCGACTATTTATTTTTTTTATTTTTAATTTGGCCCTTAAGCTTTAGGCTTTACTGGGCTCTTATTAATAAGAGCCAGGTAAATAAATACAGCCAGGTACAATTTGTCCAAAATACTTATAAAGAAATCAAAATCTATTACGTTTATCAGGTCCCCAAAGGTTACCACGTGAAATTACGTGTGGAAAGACTTTACATGAACTCGAATAATTCGAGGGATACATATTTGACCTTCAATGAGATTGGTGACCCTGCGTACGCTGCGGACACATCAAGAACATTTAAATCAGTAGAAGAGGTGCCTGAGTCTATCGTTTCCGTTAATGAGGCACTGAACCTCGTGATACAAGGAGATTTTTCTACTCACGCTGTCTTCACTTACGAGCTCTGTAAGTACTGTATACCAAAACTCTACATAATATTGTTTCATTAAACTACCATGTACAGTACTGAATTAGTTATAGCAAATTATTCTCCCAGTGCAACAGTGAGTCTAGTAGATAGTGTATTTATTTCCAATGAATTAAGCATTTATTTACTTAATAAAGCGGCTAAAGCTTAGGGGATACTGAAAATTATTTTAGTTAAGTGAAAAAAAAATTCCATTAGTATTGTCAGTAATAATAATAATAATAATAAATAATAATAATAATAATAATAATAATAAAAGTAGATGAGCAGAGGATGGCAAAAATTTTTAGTAAAAGATAGGTGTGACATCATGCATTCCCTCATGGTTACCATAGCAACGACTGAGCTTCAGATTTTCCCATAGCATCTATTTCACTAGTTATACAGGGTAATTCACTCGCTGGTAGCCCCAGAGTATCGCATTAGCGATACTCTGGGGCTACCAGCGAGTGAATCACCCTATATATTCCAATAATGAAACCTCATGGACGAGATTCCCATTGTTTTGTAACTGAATTATTCACGTGGTGACGCTACGAACAAATTTAGTATGAATTTTTATGAATAAAAATAGGGATCATGAGGTGAGTTATTAAATTGTTAGACTATGATCTTACCCTGTCCTTCCTTAATTACTACAGGCTACTGTGTTAATAGTCTAAAGTTCATATCACATGGCTGAATTGTGCTCCGCTTAAAACCTATTGTAGTTGTTTAGATATTATTGGCGACAATCTGAGTTTAAAAATTTTCATAAGCTTGTCATTGAATAGCGATTAATTAATACGTCCAATACATTTTCAAACATTGATTATTGCCGATTAATGTGTAAACGGTATTAATCGGTTTTAATTAAGCGAGACAAGATGAAAAATGGTGAAAAATGGTGAAAAATGGCAACAAAAGGCCATGTGATACTGGTTTGTTTATCATTAGTTGACTTGAAATAAATATTTTGAAAACTTCAACCACAAAATATAGCCATAGACATAATCCGGCTCGGCTAACCGCAACAGGCCAAGGTGGCTTCGTGTTATCCTTATAAATATGAGTAATACTGTATATTTACGCTTTCCAGACAGCTGTTTTGATCAGCATGAGGAGTGTAAATTCTGGTCCATCATTGGGGAATGCGAAAACAATTCTGAATGGATGTTGGAATTTTGCAAGCATTCATGTTTACAATGTGGTAAAACTAATTCACCTTTTTGTTAGCATCTATATAATTTTTTACTTTAAAAACAAATATTTTATAATAAGAATTTTCCCCAAAGACAAATGTACAAGATTTTCACATTTCTATTAATAGTAAATTAAAAAGATGTACCGAGAATTATGAGTTTAATACATTTATAGTATTACAATAATTATTGTTTCACTATTAAACTGAATTATCATATAACATAAAATAGAAAAAAACTAAAATTGTTAGAGAATATGAGGTCCTCCCAGGAAGAAGTGGCTAAGCGACAAAAGTAAAAAACCTCCAGAAAAACAGAGTTAAAGTTGTACCAATTGAAAGTGACGTAACTTTGAACTTTTTTTCAACAAAATATCTTCAAAAGTTCAAAAATTATTCCACTTTCAAATTGGTACAACTTTAACTCCATTTTCTGTCTGGTTTTACTTTGTCGCTTAGCCACTTCTTCCTAGGAGGGCCTCATATGATCTTCTTGTCTCGAAGTAGAGCTGGACACGCTGGTTCATGTGAAATATGTTGCACTCATAGGGCTCTATGTCATTGTTAACACGAGAAATCTCTGTTTTTAACAAAAGATGTTACAATACCAAATGTCCCAGAAAAATGTTCATGTTTTTCTGATATAATATTTATTTCTTATTTAAGGGAAAATCCCGTCCAGAGGCTAGGGCGACATTTTGACGGGATTTTAAATCTTAGAAATAGAAATAGAGATCATATTAAGGAAACATGAACATTTTCCAGAGACACTTGTTATTATAGTCGCTTTGGTTTTTAATTCACTTAGCTTGCGTACATTATTGCCTTGAGAAAACATACCTAAATTATTGATAATTTACTGCACATTTTGTGTTTTAACAACCTGCATTTATACTTTGTGGAAAAATTTATGTATATAAAAATATTAATATAAAATTAATGAAACGGTTAACAGCACTAATTGGTGTGCAGGAGTGTGTGTGTGTGTGTTTAAGTGTCTAAGTGAGGGAGTGCGGCTAAATGAGAGGTTTTTTTCCCTTGGGTCTATATTCCAGTTGTAATCAAACACCAACAAACTAATGAAGTACAGTAAAATAAACGTGTCAACACGATAAGTACCAAACACATATGAAGTAAAGTACAGCTACAATAGAATATACACATTAGTGACATTACTACATTAAAAAACATGACATACCAACTCTCGTTACAGACCCTCTCACTCACTCTCGTCGTCCCCAGCTTTGGTGGCCCGAGTTTAATGTACAGTTTACCGAGGTGCGGTTTATGGAGAGTTTACTGTAACTTGAATTTACATCTTTTATAAACTTTTTTTTCCTTTCACGAGAATTTCCCACTGACTGTTCGGATCAACAAGAAGATTGTCCCTTTTGGGCAGAAAGCGATCAATGCAATGAAAATGAAGTCTATATGAAAATAAACTGTCCTAAATCGTGCAGTTACTGTGGTCAGTCGTTTGTCCTTATTTTATTAGTACTGAATAAATATATATTACGAAGCATTTCAATTTTATACGGCTATTCACAACACTGAACAGTTCTTATACAAAACTAAAATTACTAAAATTTTTGACGTATAACCATAATCTAATATAATGCAAGTCGCCTCATCTTGTTCATGAGGTTTCATCCTAAATGAAAACACGACAGTGTGAATGTTTAAAGCACTTTTGAAATATCACGCTTTAAAACCAAAGAAAAATTGATAAATCTGTCCAGCGTGGTCTGAACTTGGAAATTATAGTAGTAATGAGGTTCAAGAATGAAATTTCCAGAATTGTAACTTGGAAATATTAATATAGGGGGCGCTACGAGCTAATTTTAGTATGAACGAAAATAGGGCTCATGAGGTAACTTGTTATATTAGACTATGGTATGACAAAGCCTTACTGAGCCATTTTTCAAATTTACATCAAGGCCTGGATGTATCTAGTCGGTTCACGCTCACATTATAACGTAAATAATTTCATACAAAAGATTTGAAAAGAAACTTTTAAGCCAATAAGGGTTTAGAACTTTAGCATTTACTTTAAGCTCACGAGCTACTTAGATTTTGAGTGTAACTTCACAAATTTGGCCTCACTGGCTCTGTATATGAAGCTCAAAATTTTGATGGTTGTGGTATTTTTGTAAATTTACGGTCTCGCTGGCTTTTCCTGGATTTCACAAAAGTTTATAAAGTTTTGTACAGCCGTGGCCTGACTAGATACAGCTAGGTTTTGTTATATCTTTAAGCAAGCTCAGTCCTAAACCATTAATATATGAGCAACGATTCTTAACATCTAACGGTATACTAGCGGTTAGGTATGAGCTCTTTTTATGCTTGATTTAATGGTCAAAACAGGTCTTCTGACATGATGCTGATGCTGATCTCAAACAGAGCCTTGCGCTGATCAGAATCCGGCCTGTGAAACGTGGAAAACACTAGGTCACTGTTCTTCAAATTCTGCTTACATGGAGGTCTTCTGCAGAAAAACTTGCGAATTTTGCGGTAAGTTCTCTTTTTCATATTAAATAATTTCATGGGGACAAGAACCTCACTGAAAATACTAAGAGGTAATAGGATGCATAAATCCGAATAGCACTAAATGAGGGTTTAATCCCTCAACCCTAGGGCTGCAGCTTTACTGCTATGTCTGACGAAGCCAGACTCTTTGGCAGACACTTAATCCATCAGCCACCAAAGGGCTGGTTTCAAAGATATCTTTTAAATCATCGAACTGCTACGTTGGGTTACTTAAGAGTTTACCATGCCATGTTTAAAGACCCTGGGATACCCAGCCATTGCAGGAGCGGTGGGGTCAAACCCTCATTTAGTGCTGTTCGTATTTATGCATTAAAAAATTTGTATATTATGACCACATATCAAATTCTGCATAATGTACCGTCGGTTACCAAAGTCAGGATACACTGGGGTGTATACTATACAGTAGGTGTGGCCAAGTGTATCAAGGCTTTGGTAACTGATGGTACTTGTATATATTCATGCTATTTTTTTACTGTGAAATAGACATTAGGTTTTAACATAGTGTAATGTATTATCAACTCTCCTTATCTCATTCATGAGTTGTCTATTTACAATTACCATAATCGACACAACTTTTTATCCGTCGAAAAGTAATTCCTTTTCTGTTCAACTCTCTAACGCAAGGGTTGATCGGTATTTTAAACCTTTCATCTGCTCAACCGGTCAACTCTAGAATAATCTTCCTCGATCCATCTTTTCCTCTGCCCATGCCCTCCAATCTTTCAAACGCAGAGTGTCTAGGCATCTCCAAAACCCTGGACCTTGATTTTGGCTTTCTTCTTCTTGTGTGTGTGGGGGGGGGGGTACGCTTTTGCAGGGCATTCGCCCTTGCCTCCTCCTTCCTGCAGAAAAAAGTGAAAAGTTATATTGCTTTTGTTTCCTTTAATCTGTGTGTTATTACAACCGTAAGAAGTACAATATGTAACAAATCTTGGCCCTAATCTGAAAATATCAGCCATTCCAAAATCGTGTATATACACACGTCACTGTCTTAATTTCTATAGAATAAAATTTGTTATATGTAAAGCTCATTTGTGATTTGTAAAGCTCACATGGGAGGGCGGTACGAGTCAATTTTTTTTTATGAATATTTAGGAATGAAAAGAAGTTTTATGATAAGACTTAGTAATTCTTAGTCCCTCTTTATAGGTTGTATTTTTGGCACATTTTTTACGTGTTTTTTAAATATTTTAACTCATTGAATTTCAGTTTAAACCTTCGAAACTTTGAGCTATTTTAATTTTTCACGAAAATTTATGGTAATCATCTACTGTCATCTTACTTTTATCAACAGATGATGCGAAAGCGGAGCAGGTTGATGAAGACTCAAATCACACGTCAAAAGCGGGACAGGTTGATGAAGAATCAAATTACACGATAAAAGCAGGACAGGTTGATGAAGAATCAAATTACACGGTAAAAGCAGGACAGGTTGATGAGGAATCAAATTACACGATAAAAGCAGAACAGGTTGATGAAGAATCAAATTACACGATAAAAGCAGAACAGGTTGATGAAGAATCAAGTCACACGACGAAAGCAGAACAAGTTGATGAAGACTCAAATCACACGACTAAGGCGAAACAGGTTGATGAAGAATCAAATCACACGGCAAAAGCGAAGCAGGTTGATGAAGAATCAAATCACACGTCAAAAGCAGGAGAGGTTGAGGAAGAATCAAATCACACGACTAAGGCGAAACAGGTTGATGAAGAATCAAATCACACGGCAAAAGCGAAGCAGGTTGATGAAGAATCAAATTACACGACAAAAGCGAAACAGGTTGATGAAGAATCAAATTACACGACATCAAGTAAAGGCGAAAATTCAAATGAAATTTTAGTTAAACAAAGGCGTTTCCCATCAACTACATCGAAGATGGAGATTATAGACTCCATTCTGGACGCAAATAAGTTAAAAAGAAATAGTAACGTATCAAGGAAGAGTATTTCAAATGCCAGACGTAGGAGTTTTTTAAAGAAGAAATTCACTCGTAAACTACAAAAATGGGAGAACATTACAGGAAGAAAGAATAATAATAAGAAATATCAGTTAGATACAAGCCAAGAGATAATTAAGAATTCTGTATCTTCAAACACATTACGTTCAGATAATAGTAGAAAAGCTAAATTTGCCTTTAAATTAATAAAGGAAATAGAGGCAAACGCGAGGTTCAATGATAAAAATTCAAGGAGGAATATAAACAATAGTAAAAATATTTGCAGGTTCTTCCTGAGGAAGAATTCCCTTAAATATCGTTCAAAATTTAAAAAAGAAAAAAAGAAAAATTATTTAAAATGTATGTTAAGAGAAAACTTAAAAATTGAGGAAGATATGAAAGAAAACGGTACTTATCCGAAATCTCCAAATTTAGGTGTAAAACGCAAAAATGTTCCAGTACGAAAGCGTTTGGCATCGGTTCGCAAGTGGAGAAATAAACATTCAAAATTAAAGTTATCCAAGGAATTAAAACACCAAAGATTGGGATTCTTAAGTTCCGATTTCCGTAATTCGATATTACCCCTTTATCCAGAGAAACCAGGATACCAATTATTTACCCCCAAAAACAAAAACAAAAGAATTCACTTTCTGAATAAAAGACTTCACTTGAAAAAACTCCGACATTTCAAGAATATCTCGACTTCTTTCAAAATGCAGGATAAAGTAAATTTGAAACTTCAAACCGAAAACTTCTCAAAAAGTTAAGAAAAACGCAAAGAAAGCGAGAGAAAGTATCGAAATTAGGGGGAAAATTCTCTAAATTCAAAGTAAAATGTCGAAGAAATCACGAAATGAACCAAACTTGCGGGTAAAAACGTTAAAAAATGCTAAATTTCCTCTCACCAAACGTGAAAGGAAAATTTCGTCTCTGACGATGTCGATGAAACGTAAACGAATAAAACTGAGAAAATTACTCAGTGGAATACCTAAAAACAGACGACTGCAAAGGAACAATAAAATGAATACAAATGCGTAACTGCCTATTACACCTATTTCTCAAAAAGTATTCTATGAAACATAAGTGCTTAAGTTTGGTAATCAAAACTAGGTTAATTTACGCTATTTGACAACCAAATTCCACCACGTTCTATTGGGTCAAATAATATATATATATATATAGTATGGAAAAATCTAAAAATTAATTCTCTAAAAGAGCAAAGCTAGATGAATATAGTGCAAATTCATTTCATCTGTAACGGCAATAATAAATGTTCATGCAAAATTTAAGCTTCTGTAAATATTACGTTGCCTTTATACAAGACGTTTTCACAGTGCGAGAAATTGTTAATGCTTAATGGGAAGGAAACAGGTAATAAACCAAATGAGAAAATATAACTGAATAAATGGTTACCGGCTTTATAGGACAAGAGAATCAATTAGACAATAATTTATCATTACCATTATAATAATAATAATAATAATAATAATAATAATTATTATTATTAAGGAATATCATCATGGAAAGACGAAGTGGATCTTATTTTGACTATGTATACAGACTAACGGAATTTACAAAAACAATTATTATTCTATATATATATATTTCTTGATTAAGATATTTGGCATCATATTACTATTTCCTGTGAAGGGCGTGGGTGGGAAGGGGATGAAAAAAACGAACTTTAAAAGGTAATGAAACCTTTTGGATAATTACGAAGAAAATCTTCTTTTCATTAAAACTAGAATTATCCCGTCAAGTTTCTTTTAATAATAAAACATTCTCTTCCAGTTCACTGACATATCGGTCCCGATGTTATACCCCTTTATAGTAGCTCTAGTCTGTCTTGTAAGGGATGTAACAAAATTCTGTACCAATTTTGAGGGATTAAGAAATAAATATTTTGATGAATTAAAAAATAAATCCTCGCTAAACCTCAACAACGACCAATTTCTTTCCGTGTGTTCCTAACGCTATTTTAACACGATTCTGAAAGAAACACGAGAGTCGGCTAAACAACTCTTTGTCAATCTCGATGCTTTGCAAATCCTCTTTGCGCACTCTGGCCAACGTTTCTCCTGAATTTCGGTCTTGGCTTCTTCGAATACTGCAGAAAGTTGCTTCATTTCGTTGTTTTGACAGTTGCGTTATGATTTTAGCACGGATTTAAGTAAGTTTCCAGGCCATCGTTTGAGTTTAACTTATTAAAAATTGCTGCACTGATATCATTTGTCAAAACTACACAAAAATCCCCCAAAACCAGGAAACAATTTTGTTAATTCCTTTATTTTCAGAGTTTATATAAGAACTCAAACAAGTTTTACATGCGGCCACTCCTGTCCATTCGAAAATATGTCTATAGCTATTATACGTAATCTTTGATCAGAACAATTTTTATCACAGTTTACATTATATCTTAATAATATCAGATAATTCAGTATTAATAAGATAGGCTCTTAAAGTTAAAAATTCTTTTTTATTCAAATGCTATTGTATGATTTTGTGTTTTCATTTTTGTATTGCAACAGAGGCCCTGACCTCATTAACAGCGTATATAATAAGTCAAATTAATATTACGATTTGTATTAACAATGCTTAAAGGTTGTTTCTGTGAAATATAATAATAATAAAGAAATCCTTGTAAAGTTTTATATATATATATATATATATATATATATACACGGTGAACCAAAAGTAGGTGGACAGTAGGTTGAATACGGTTTGTGTTATATTATATTATAACTATGGTGTTCATTATAACTATGGTGTTTGTGTTATATTATATTAAATATTATAACTAAATTTATTTAAATTTTATTTTGTATTATAGTATACAAAAAAATTAAATATGTATTCTCAAAATAAACGTTATCATTTACTGTCCACCTACATTTGGTTCACCCTATATATAGGGTGGCGCAAAAGTCGCGCATCATACGAATTTTCAGTGTTGACTCTATTATTTTTTTTCTTTAAGGTAGGGAATGGGTACGAAATTAACAATAGACGAGAGAGTGAGTTTGGTTTTAGTATATGGAATACCAGGTACTACAAGCGCTCACCCTCTCGTCTATTGTTAATTTCGCAGCCATTCCATACCTTTGAAGAATAATATATTATAGTCAACACTGAAAATTCCTATGATGCTCGACTTTTGCCCCACCCATATAGAATTCATGGTATGGAAACGTCTGTCTGTAGCTCCACTTAACTTCAACATTACTGCATTATTTCTAATTAATTGTATATATTTCTATCCTTAGTATGTGAATTGTCACTGTATTAGTAATATTTGTCATATGGACTATACGTAGTCTGCCAATAAACCTTTTCATTTTCATTTTCATTCATTCATATATAGTATATCTTTCTGATAGATTTTGACATATCAATTTTAATTTAAATTTTATTTTGTTTTGAAGAAAAGCAAATAATAATAATAATAACAGAAATAATTTACTACTCTTTGTCTACGCATTTATACAATATAAACTCCAGCATTTTATGCATTTTTTCACATACGATGCTAAGATATCTGTAAATACAAGAGCAATAAGGGTAACAACATAAATAAATGAATTTTACTAAGAACTGCAGGATTTTATTAAATGGCGAAAATATTAGGGTCACCCACTCCCAACTATTTCATTTTCTTTACCAGAAAGTCAATTCCAATTTTAAAAAAAGATGTACAACCTGAAAATGCAACAAGAAGAGGGCGCCACAATATGGAGTATCAATTAAAGCTTCGCCCCTCCCACCCCGTCTTTTCTAATATTTCATTTAACTTAACAAGGAATGAACAGTGAAAATTGTCTTTGTTTCTTTGGGTTTAACCAAATTTGTATAATTACACTGCCCAACACCAATTTTGCTGATTTAATTCTAACACCTGTTTTTAGGTAACTTTGGTGTGCTGATTTCAAAAATCACCTTAGTTTTTGCCTATCACGTCAGGTTTTCAAGCAATCAAATACGGAGATATCGCATTTTGGCAGGGTTATGCCCAATTTTTTTTCTTTTCAAAAAATAAGTTTTTACATACTCAGAATCAGCATGGAAAAGTAAACAATTGTGCAGGGAGTGAACTTTAATATACAATGGTAATATTGACACCATAAAGTGATTAAAAGTGTTTAAATAAGCAAAAATGAATCCATGATCATGACGTCACGCTCACACCTGGGGAAATCACAGATACCCAAGATTTTAATATGTTGTACATGACCTTTAGATTTAATGCACAGATTTGCGTATTCCACAGATAAAATTTTAACAGCAAAACAGCTGTTAATAGGTCTCAAAAATCATCAATTTTGATAAGTGCCCTTCATGGATCACCCAAAATAGGCATATTGCATTGCACATTGCACGAAAACCTGATGTGATGGACAAAATCTAAGGTGATTTTTTAAATCAGCAGATCAATATTATCCAGAAACAGGTCTCAGAATTAAATCACCAGCAAAAAATGTTTTTTTGTTGGGCAGTGTTATTAATGTCTCGAACGAAATTAATAATAGTATATAAAGATAAATGTACAGTTTCGGGAAAAAAGTTCGCTTAAAAACATAAAATCTCTAAAAAGCATACAAAATTATTGAATTATTAGATTTTTTAAAAATTTAATACTGTCACCAAGAAAGAATAAAATATCCCAAGAAAAATATAATATTACCAATTAGTAATTTTTATGTTTTTTAGAAATTTTATGTTTGTAGGCGAACTTTTTTTCTGAAAATGTACATCATAAAATAAATTTAATAGTAAAAGAGCTTTTTAACTGTTAATTTATTTAATTTATCCTTTACACACGCATACATTACTTAACCCTAATGGTATGGCCATATAAGATACATAAAATAAGGTACTACGAAGTTACTTACACTGACAGGGGCGGCGGAACCTAATGCGCGCTGGCGCGCCGCGCACCCGCTTGCTCAGTTAATATTTTCGGCGACTTATGGCTTATATTTATATATGTATCAGTCTGTTTCTAAATTCAACGACAGTATGTTCGCAAAAACATTGACAACGCGTACCAACCACGTGTGGCCGTGAAATTAGCCAATAGCGGTGCGGTTTTACAACTACGTCATTGGGCGTTTGAATCACTCGTCGGTATAAATTGCCCGTGAAATGGTGCCATTTCTTTGTGCTGCAGCTGAGTGCTGTGGTGCTGACTTGGGTGTTTGTTTTGTTACTACAACGCTGCGTGCGTTGCATTGCATGATGTAATACATACGCTCTACTATGGGTCAGGCACGACTGAATAATGTGGCACTAGCACACATCCACAAGGATATGTTAGATCGGATTGATCTGAAACTAGCGGCAGAAAGGTTTGTCACTGCCAACGAGCGCAGACTGCTATATTTTGGAAAATATACTTAGCTCTCTACTAGTTATTGTTCGTCTCTGAATCTTAAACCCACGGGATATATATATATCTTTCTCTCTCTCTTTCTCTCTCTAGCTATATATTTTTTATTTATCTGTCTCTGTCATTATACTTTCCAACTAGTTATAACATTTTAATATCTGATATAAATATATGCTATATATTTGATATAATAAAAACATGCTATATATTTGTCTTTTATTTGACAAATTGCTTAAAATAATGCATTTGACATTACAAGGTTAAAAAAATCCGGGGCCCATCCCAAAATGGCGCACCCCCTTAAATCATGTCGTTCCGCCGCCTCTGCTTACACAGTTATTGCAATACAAATTTACTATACTGTGGAATTTTACACGATAAGAGAATTGTTAACATACTGTAGAGATATCGCTTTCCATCAAGGAATGTTCGCTGTTTCTCGTATCAAAAGATGTTAAGGTAAACAATGGGTCAGATATGATTGCACCTTCATCCAACTTATAAGGAACTAAGGAACTATTCAGAGCATTATTGGCAACTGCTCGGTGTGAATGACATCAGGTGAAATAGTTCCTTGTAATTGCAAAATATTTGGTACATAAACCTTCTTCACACTCGAGCACAGCGCATGATTACCGGCGACAGCCACTGCTCAACTTACCCCATGGTCGCTGGCACAAGTTACCTCGACAGCGACCATATAGAAATAACACTGGTCTCTTGTAACACCAACACCTCCTAAAACTGCTTATAGACGGGTGGGTTCCGACAACACCGGCGACAGTAACGCTGATGAGCCGACACCTAAAAGGCGGATTTCTTTCGTTAAAATATGATTACTGAGCTTTAAATAAGTCTGGCTCGTGTAGTAAGCCAATGTAGTTGGTAACAACCTTGATAACACAACAATATGAAGATGACGTTATTAAAACGTCCTGTCAAACATTTCCAGTGCTGGGATTAGCGGCACTAACTCTTTATTAGCGATAATAAAACTTTTCAAAACCACTTGTAAATTGAATAGAATTTATTCTTCCGTTGGTTTGTTTTCCTTATTAATATATACGAAAGGAACTCGACTCCTACATAGAAATGTTTTAATTTTCGTACACCATGACGTCACATTTTTGTACCTTAGCAACCAATTATATCAAGGTTTTTGCTAATATATGTAAGTAAATTACGGAAGGCAGAACATACAGTATATAAATTGGGGTGATTTCAGAAAAACTTAACGGCAAAATTAGCGTTAGCGTATATAGTTATCGTTATCGTTAGCGGCGCCAACTTTAGGAGTTAGCGGGCACAGCACTGAACATTTCGAACATTTTAACAACATTACTGAAAGGTAGCACATAACATTTTAAAACATTATTGAAAAGTAGCACATAACAATAAAAAAATTTGTTAATTTCTTCAATATTTAAAATGTTTAAAATATTTTCATGTTTAAATGTTCTTTACAATGTTTTAACAACGTGAAAAATGAAAATGTATGGCCTGTTACGTTGTGGTAACATTTTTATATAATGGTTCAGTAACGTCATTAAAATATTTGTATAACGTTATAATATTAGTGTGATATTCAGGGGCGTGTCCAAGGTAGGGCGCAGGGGTGGCGCGCCCCCTATAACTTCTATAATTCCTATATAAATCCATTTGTTCCTATGAACTCCAAAGTAATTGTCAATTCAATACTTATTAAAGCAAGTTTTTATTGTTCTTCAAATTTAAAAAAAAAGTTCGTCAGAAAATAAGTGCGAATCTCATCCTTCAAATACTTGGTTATATGCTCCAGATATCACCAGAACGCGTTTATGAGTAATGTATTTCCAAAATTTTCTCCAGCCCCCTTGAGCCTCCCTTCCCAACATTTTAAGCATTTTTTTAAAATGTCATTTGATAACATGTGTTCAACCTTTCAATAATGTTGTTAAAATGTTATGTACTACTGGGATGTGTATGTATGCATACATGTACACCACAGCCAAGGATTCTGACTGGCTAAAAGCATGATAACGTCATCATACTTTCAGCTAATTAGAATCTATGGGTGTGGCTTTCGACACACCACAATAATTTCCGTGACTAGAAGAAGACTATAATTTGCATCAACGAACTATCTCCTAATGCAATAACCATACACTTCTAGACAAAAATGCTTCAGCAAAAGAAAGAGCTCTCCAACCTACATCCGACCGATTACACTTCACATGAGAGAGAGAGAGAGAGAGAGAGAGAGAGAGAGAGAGCAGTGCCACAATATATCAAACGCAAAGGGTGAGACCCATCGCATCGTTGTAGGTCAAACAGTAGACAACTGTTCATTAACTTAACTAGCATTTATGAAGTGAACTGCATTAATCAGCTGTAATAACGTCGGGTGTTAGACTCCGTTAGGTATTAGGTTAGCAAATAGACATAAAAGCAGAGGTGGATAGTAGTGAAGTAGATATACTTAAGTACCTGTACTTAAGTAGCTTTTTCGAGAATGTACTTTCTAGAAAGTACATTTTTTTGTAATACTTTTACTCTAACTTAAGTACAATCTTGGAAAAAATTTTGTACTTTAACTTAAGTACAATGTTGCGAAAGTCTGAAAAGTACGAAGTAACAAAACAGCTGTATGCTTGACAATTTCATTCGAAATTGGTAAACAAATTCTGGAAAAACCCACTTTCAATCTGCCACTTCTCAATGTCAGGTATTGAGAAGGGGAAGACACCGAAACCAGATTATTCCATATTTTGTTTACCAAACATTTGGGTTTCATTAACCAATCAGAAGAGTCATTCAGTACAGTATTTTAAGGTAGCCAATCGGCTTTTTCGATAGCTGATGACGTCACTTGTTTCACGCATGCGCGCTCCTCTCCATAAACTCAATAAGAAATTTTGTACATAATGCATACTTATTATAATAAATTATTAGATAATAAATTATAGTTCTTAATATAATAATTCCTACTTATAATAATCCTAATTTTGTATCCTAATGAAGTCTGTTTGCCAAATGATGTTTATTTTATATTATTATGTAAGGGTGGGCGGGAAAGTAGCTCCCTAATTTAAATTACATATAAATTATGTATAAATTGTGATTGTATTGTTATATTGTTATGGTGTGTTCTCTAAAGTGGTACAATTGTAACGTTCATTTTTTTTTTCATTTCAGATTGAAGGGTAACATGGCTGAGCGTTTAACACTGCAGGAGCGTGCCCAGTTGGCGGCAAGGTACGAAGTTTGGCAATCTGTCGTTCGAGTTCAAAGATGGTGGCGGGCCATTCACGGACCACGTGCCCAAGTGGACCCGAAAACAATCAAGAACTGCCACTCGAAGCTCATGACCACGGGGTCTGTGGCAGATGTTCGAAGATGTGGTCGCCCTTCGACATCCAGGGCCCAGGAGACGGTGCAGGCAGTTCAGGAAATGTTCGCACGGAGTCCACGAAAGTCAACTCGCCAGGCAGCTCGGGAAAGTGGACTCTCCCGCTACTCAGTGCGAACTGTGCTGAAGAAGGAGCTGAACTGGCGTGCGTGGAAGCCGCATTACTGCCAATCTCTCTCGGACGAGGACTGCGACATTCGCATGGAGTTCGGGGAAATCATGCTGGCTTGGCATGAAGACTGGCCCCATCTCTTCCACAACATCCTCTGGAGCGACGAGGCGGTGTTCCACGTCGGAGGCTTTGTCAACCGCCACAATTGCCACTACTGGGCAGGAGAGGATCCCATGGTTACCGCTGAAAAACGGCAGAATCGGTTCAGTGTAACGGTGTGGTGTGGTATGACCTCAGATCAGGTTGTGGGCCCGTTCCTTCTGCGCAACACCATGAATGCTGAGCGGTACCTTGCTATGTTGCGAAACGAGGTCTGGCCGGTTGTCAGCACATGGGAGAACATCGACGATCTGATATTTATGCAAGATGGCGCCCCTCCGCACTTCGCTCTTGTTGTCCGTGAGTGGCTGGATGCCCACTTCCCTGGGCGTTGGATGGGTCGTCGTGGTCCACATCAATGGCCAGCCAGGAGCCCCGACTTGACACCGTGCGATTCTTTCTTTGGGGGTGGGTAAAGGAAGAAGTCTACCGCACCAAACCGAGGACATTGGAAGAACTGGAGGACCGAATTCGGGAAGTCTTGTCCTCCATCCCGCCGGAGTTCCTGCTAAAGTCAGTGGACGCCATTCCTGGGCGGCTGCAGAAGCTGGTGGAAAGAGTTGGAGCCCACATTGAATTTTAGAGAAAACCTACCATGTATGCCTACCTTTTCATATTATTTCTTCTGAAATAAATGGATAATATACGTATTTTTTTACCAATCCAAAATAGGGAGCTACTTTCCGCCCACCCTGTACAGTACACATATATTTGTAGTGTATTTTATTTAATTTTTTGAAAAAGTACTTCTTACTTTTCAGTACTTAAGTCAGAGATGGGCAGTATTTAAATACATATGTATTTAAATACACATTTAAATACATTTGTATTGTAATACTTGTATTTATAAATACTTTTTTCGGTGTGTATTTAAATACATATTTAAATACTTTGAAAGAGTATTTGTTATTTGAAAATACATATTTTTAAATACACTTCGCGAATACATTTCTTAGCCTCAACTGTCAGATAACAATTTGTGCCTTGAAACAAAATACAAAATCTTTCTAATCATTAGGGCAGTCAAAAGTTGACCGAAAACATTAAGAAAGTTGACCTTACGAAATGAAAAAATTGACTTATAAAGTTGCCTTTACTTTCAATAATAAAAACGATACTTTAATTACTTATTCTTGCTCTTCTACATCAGTTGACCGATTGTGGTAAATTATGAAGTATTTGCCGACATTTTCTGACTTGTACTTTAAAAGGGTTTGCGTCTTTTCATTTCCCACATTTTGGTCTATACCACGCTGGTGCTTTTGGGTAGAGCGATGTTTATCCACAAAAAAGGATTTGTCATGCTTGACCACAACACAACAAATCTGACAGTATAGCTCATTTTTTCCTGAACAAATGAATTCATTAGGATATTTTGCAATTATAGCGCGCACTTTAGCAATAGAACTAACTGCAACTTTTGGCATTTTAAATATCTGAAATCAAAAGAAATCGAAATCAGTGAAATCACAAATCAGAAAAAATCACAAATCAAAAATGGTAACCAGTAACCACAATACATACAACACAACCACATCCAAAACCAGAACGGACATAACTGAATAAGACAAATACGAGCAGCAAAGTTGCCAGTTAACCAAAAAGATGCCAATTTTTAGTTATTTTAATTATTTATTCCAAAAAATTGACTTTATTTACCTCATTGCTATTTTTTGACCTAACAGGTAAAAGTTGACTTTTGGTTGACCTATTAACTTTGGTAATATACCCCCTACAGGTGTTTTTATTGCATTTTCAGTCGTTTCAGCGAAAAGTGCCCCATAGGAAACAATTTGACTTTATTGACTTTTGACCGCCCTACTAATCATCTAAGCCACTTGATCCAATCGTTACTAGATGGGCCAGTTGGTTGAATGCAGCGTTTTATTACGCAAGGCATCTTCCAAAAGCAAGACAGACTGTGGAAGGATTCGAGGGCAATGAGATCCTCTTTAAAAGAGCGAAAGCTGGCATCAAATCAGATGGGTTAGGTTTTCAGCTCTTACAGTTGCAAGAACAGTAGGCTACTCTTCATTATGTTCTCTTTTAGAAAAAATGGAGAGCACAGATTTTACTATCAAAGAAGCATACGAAGCGGTCAATACCATATATTTTGGAGAAGATTATGTTAATATAAAAAATTATATAAAACAGCGTTTGCAAACAAATGATATCAAGGATATAATTTTGATGACCAGGAATGCTATATCTCCATCATTATACGTTCTACTAAAAAACTGTCAACCTACCTCAGCATCAGTCGAAAGAAGTTTTTCGATTCTTCGAAAACTCCTGCCAAACTATATTGCAGTGTTGTATAATGCAGATGTGGGATAATTGTATTTAAAGATGTTAACTGACTGCATGTGGAGTGTTGTATAATATATTAGTTTTATGTATCAGTCTATAAATAGATTATACAATTTATCACTAAAATTACACAACTAATAGTTTGTAATCACGAAAATTGCTTTACAATAAGTCAAATTAGATAATTTAATGGTACATATTTATTAGGTCAATAAAGTCAATTTTGGGGGAAAATAAAGTAAATTTTGTTTTTGTTTTAGGTCAATAAAAAATTGCCCTAAAGTTATGAGTTTGCATATATGTTTATAAAGTCTAATAGATGATAATATCAATAAACTAATGTTACAAAGAGATAGGTTTAAGAAAAAATTCTGGCATGATATAGTTGGATAAGTATTTAAAAATGTATTTGAAATGTATTTAAATACATTTTTGCTGTAATGTATTTAGTATTTAAATACATTTCGAAAATATGTAATGTATTTGCAGTGTTGGGCACTAAAGCGTTAATCCGATAACAGTTAATTAACGAAGTTAACTTTTTTAACGGACTATTAACGGAAGTTAATTTCCATTTATCGTTATCGGACCAGTTAACTTCCGATAACTCGATATTTAGTCTGTTAAAGTCCGTTAACACGTTAACTGCGAGGCGGAAGATCACCGCTCCGCGAATGAATTCAAACCGCCATAACTTCAGTCTGCCAATTCCGTCCTCTGCCACAGTGGAACGGCTCTTCTCTCTCGGCAAGGACATCCTGAGGCCCAAGAGGTCAAGACTGGCAGTTGGGCCTAACTTTGAGAAGTTGGTCTTTCTGAAGGGCAACCAGCACATTGTGTCATAGTCTAATAAATGTGCCTAAAATTTAATTTTACCTTTCAGTTCCCGCCACAATAATTCTCTGGTAAATTAAAATTTAGTTAATGGTTAGTGGTTACAAGGGTTTCAAAACATGTAATCAATACATTTTTATTAAAAATAAAAAAAAAGTTATTAAGCAAAAAAGTTGCAAAACTTGATAAAAATACAGTTAAATACCTATTTATTGTTGGATTTTGCATAAATAAACATTTTCTATGGGTTTTAAAGCTTTTTCCTTGATTTTTTTAAATGTTAGTAAAGAAATAGTTATCGTTAACGGATTATCGTTAACTTCCGTTAACTTTGTAGTAAAATTATCGGATTATCGTTATCGGAGTTAAAAATTGGGGTTAACGGATTATCGTTATCGAAGTTAACTTTTTGGTTAACGGTGCCCACCACTGTGTATTTGGTATTTAAATACTTTTTAAAGGAACTAATGTATTTAGTATTTAATTACATTTAAAGTATTTTGTGCCCATCTCTGACTTAAGTACATTATAAAACACTCACTTTTGTACTTCAACTTAAGTACTTTTGATAACGTGTACTTTTACTTTAACTTGAGTACATTTTGTAAAGATTACTTGTACTTTAACTTAAGTAACAAATGAAAGTACTTTACCCACCTCTGCATGAAAGGTACTTACAGGTGTTTTGATTTAGATCGTCTTTCGGGGCTTACCATTTGTGCCAGCGGAACCACCTCGACCAACTCAGTCCTAATTTACTAATTTAGAAGCTATAGACATTACCCCTAACTGACATAATAATTAGACAACTTAATCTAATCACCAAATTAGTCATTTTCGATTCATTACCAAAGAGAACTTAGAATCAACGATTTATGCAGATATAAAAATACATGCTGCTTAGGTCAGTCCAATAAACGAACAACCCGCGTCTTCGTGTTATCTTTTTTTGTTGCCATTTAGTTACTTTTCCATTCAGTGAGACGATATATATATATATATATATATATATATATATATATATATGTGTGTGTGTGTGTGTCACCTCATCAGCCTAGTCATCGTATCGTCCTAGAATAACAGTAGCTCTTCCACTTTTAGGTTTTGTAACACGATTTCGCTAAGCCTTCGCAAATCTTTAATTTCGAAACTACCCTCCTTCGGTTTCTATCCTTCTATCTGTGCTTTCATCTCTAATTTCCTTTCTGGTCGATCTATAGCTGTGGTTGTAGATGGCCACTGCTCTTCTCCTTAGTCTATCAACAGTGGTGTTCCTCACGGTTCTGTCCTGTCTCGCATTCTTTTTCTTTTATTTATTAATGATCTTTTATATTTATTAATGATCTTTTAATTCGCATTTCCTGTCCTATTCACTCCTATGCCGATGATTCTACTCTTCACTTCTCCACCCGCTTCCCAAATTGTCCCTCTCAGCAGTCACGCCATGACTCGTATAGTCTCAATGACCCTTTATTGTTAGGGATCTTAAACTAAACAGTACACCAACTACCCTACCTAACCTTGCTCCAACCCCCAGGTACCTATCCTAGGATTAACGGTCTAAGGTAGACTTATTTAAATTAGGCAATAGTAATCATAGAAGGTGGAGTTAGAAACTGACACGACAATCAGGACAATTACTGCGACTCATCGCGCTAACTCATGGACTGTTATTACCCATATTATCGGGATTCGGACTCCAAACCTTAGTATCCTTTGTGTATGATAGGTCAGGTTTTAGCAATTTTGCTCAAGAAATGAAGGTCAGATTTGAAGAAAACAATAAACTGTACAAGAAAAGTATAGATTTGACTAGAATTTTGGTTCCTGTGTTTTACTGCTGTGCCAAAAAGAATATAGCACAGGCACTAGAAATTATTTTTAATAAATCATTGATATGTACTGAAATATCCAGAGCAAATGTGGCTGCAATCTTTGAAAAAGGAAATAGAAACTTGGCAAAAAACTACAGACCCATCAGCCTCACCTCCATTACACTGGCCTGCGTTTCAAATCTTTTTTTCAAAGGTCAGAGGTTTTTCAACTGATTTAGGATCAGTTTCGCACGCTAAATTCAGAAATGTAATCCATTCTTCTCAATCAGGTCAGGTTTTTTAGATATGCTGGCTGACTACTGCTGGTGTCTCCCTGGCACAAGTGGAAGTCCCTGAAGAGGCCATTCATCCCTGATTAGCCTATTATAGTGTGCTGTACCCTTCTTGAGATCTATAAGAACAGCCTGTAAATCCTGTATGTATATACCAGTCGACATATGCTACTACATGTATCGCTCACCTACCAATAAAATGGGAAATGAGAATCTCTAGAAAGTGTTTATATTTCAAAAAGTTGACCTGATTGAGAAAAATGGATGCAATTTTCGGAATCAGCGTGAGAAACTGACCTAAGAACAACAAACATATCCTTGACCTTTAAAATCACGCAGACCAGTGTTATTTGCAAATTACTCTAAAGTATCATTAGAGGTAAAGTTACTGAGTTCCTTGAAGAGTGCAACCTTATAAATGATAGCCAGCATAGCTTTTGAAATGGAAGGTCTTGTCTAACCAACTTGATTGAATTTTATGATGGAATCCTATTGCATTTGGACAATAAAAACCCAGTAGATATAGTATACTTAGATTTTGCCAATGCATTTGATACTGTTCTTCATGTAAGATTGTTGGTAAAAGTTAGAGCCCATGGTATGAGAGGTCATATAGCTGATTGGATAGAAGAATGGCTAAGAAACAGAAAACAGAGTTCATCTAAATGGAAATAAGTCTACTTGGAGACCTGTATTGAGCGGAGTCCCACAGGGGTCTGTGCTGGGACCTCTGCTTTTTGCTGATGATACAAAATTAGGCCATAATGTTAAGTCAGTAGCAATGACAATGTAAAAAGACTTAGATAGTAACAGCCTGGGTAGATAAGTGAGAGATGAGATTTAATGTTGATAAGTGCAAGGTTATGCATATTTGGCCAAAAAATCCAGAATTTGAATACAATATGAATGGAATTTGGATTAAAAATGATGATAAAGAGAAAGACGGGTGTCATTGTGACTAATGAACTTAATCCCTCAAATCATTGTATGGAAATCAGAAATAAAGCAAATGCTAAACTTAATCTCATGCAGACACACATTGAATACAAATCACCCAATATTATAGAGCAACTATACATTTTATATGTGAGACCCCTCCTTGAATACTGTATTTAATTTAATGGTCCCTATTTGATACAAGATATTGAAAAACTGGAAAAAGTATAGAAATGAGTAACAAGAATGATCCTATCTCTAAGACAATTGACATATAAGGAAAGACGGATCTTTTCCACTTGACTGCTGCCATTGAAACATAATTAAACTTTTTGTATTTTAACTGAAATGTTTTGATGATACAAAATAAGTTACTTTATAAAAAAACTTTTCTTAATTTCCCCTTCAAATTTTTCTTATAAATAATTTTAATTACTTTTAAGATCCATGTTTAATTTTTAAGTTTTAATCGTGTACTCAGAAAAATAAGGGGATCACCTGAAGATCAGGGCCTCCAGCCTTCTTTAGTTAGCTTTATAAGGCTAACTAACAAAAATATCACGCCCTAACAACCAATTGTCAAGGTCGTACAGTTGACCTAATGATTGGTTAGGTTAGGTTGTGATATTTTCGTTAGTTAGCCTTATAAGGCTAAGTAAAGAAGGCTGCGGGCACTCACCTCTTATGTTTCAATGGTGGCAGTCAAATGGAAAAGATCCGAAAAGACTGGTGTATCTAAACATGTTCTCATTAAAAAGGAGAGGGTTAAGAGGTGATATGATAGAGGTGTACAAAATGATAAAAGGGTTGGATAAGATAGATTTTGATTTTTTCATTAAAGATCACAATAATATAAGAACATAAGAAATTTTTATAGTGGGCACACTAGGGGACACTTCGGCCTATCAAGGTGGCTCCATTATGTAAAAACTGCCTGTACATTGGCAATAACCAATTTTTACAAAACTAATTAAGTATCAATTTAAAACTAGATAGAATCTCTGGATCCAGAGGATCAAAGTCATAATAGGCTACTATCCACAAATATGTTACACACTATAGGTATCTATTTATAACTGACATGCAAATATATTAGATCCAAAGAATCCAGTTAATTTTATTATGGTACCCATCAATACCAGTACTGTGCTAACCAAAAATTAGTCACGGTCCATATCATTTGCGGACCAAGTCACAATTTACATCCATATACATTACAATATATATACTTAGGAGGAAAAGTGTAGGTGTGGCTGTAAAGACTATACAGTAATGTAGAAATGTGTGTGCACCCATTTTGGGTCTCTCATTTAAAGGTGTTTGTGGGGGCAAGTGAAGATCATGAGTTTTTCAATACCTCATAGTACTATTGGGGGCACTGCTCGGCAGAGGAATCTCCTTAAATAGGGTGTGTAAGGACAGAGAGTATCCCCTAACTCAAGATGCTGCCTCCCTATATCCCACAACACCTGTGTTGAGCTGTGGGATCTATCACCCAAATGCACATAATATATATGAAATAAACTAGTACCATTCATGCAATAAAAATGGGCTTAAACACCATCATCAGATGTCCCTTGCAGACATCAAACTATCCAACCTTCTTTTGAAAGAATCAAACTTGTGTATCTGAAGTCACCACTTCTTCTGTCAGACTGTTCCAAAACTTAATTACTCTGAAAATAAAAACCTACTCTAATAGACAGAGTTTATTTCCACAACAGTTTTGACGCCCACTGGCACCCTCCTCGGGTGGATACAGAAACACGAATGAACCAAAACAAGAGGGAAAGACAGTCCAGGGACTGACCATTAAGAAATTCGCACCTAGGTTAGATCCCATTCTCCCGACACCAGAAGGGCATTTTCATTAAGTACATTCGCACAAATTTAAAACTATCTTCCTGTTCTAAACATACAGATTCTATTATTTTTTTACATAATTATTACATTTATTATTAAATTTATTACATTTAATATTGCATAATTATTTATTACAGAAATTATAAATTTATTATTACATTGGTTAGGCCTATTACGTTGTTGTTTATTATACAGAACTTATAAACTAAAAAAACGAATGAAAAAGGCGATTAGGAAACAATCCAGAGACCATTGAGAAATTCACCTAGGTTAGATACCGTTCTCCCGACACCAGAAGGGCATTTTATTACAGGGTCCGCTTATAAGTACATTCCCACAAACTAAAACTATCTTCTTGTTCTATACATACAGATTCTAATATTTTGACATAATTACTGCACTTAATATTGCATTTACATTTTTTTTTTAATTTATTATTATTACCTTTACCCTAATTATTAAATTTATAATATTACCTTTATTATTACATCTGTTGCATTTATATTTATTTCCACATTTGCAGAGCTGGGCACTTCTGGAAACCGCAAATTCCGCAATTGTGGAAGTATGTTTTTCGTTTGCGGATTTGTGTTTGCGGCAAAGTCATCGCAAATTAGTGAATTTGCGTTGCAGAACTAAGACCGCAAACGCAAATCTTTCTGCAAATTTCCCACGTGGCCACTGGCCAAGCCCGCTAGTGCTGTGATGCTGCTGTCACTGGCCGCCAATTGGCTGGCAGGCAGCGTGTCATCTTTCCCGCCACTCCGCCGCCCCGTGCATCTTCCCGCCATCTCACACAAGCCAACATCTCGTGTTCATGAAGGGGAACATGGACTTATTAAAACTGGATTTGGCTCAGTTACTGGAGGAGGATGACTGAACTTGTTGACAAAGCCAGAGGCGTACACTTGTAGAGGCTAGAGGGGTTGAGTTGTACAGTGAGTTCAAGTTGTGTACAGTCACAGTGTTAACTTAATTTAACTTGTGTAATGTAATGTGTGTACAGTTACTACAGTTACAGTACCGTACAGTCTTCTCTAACGTGTCTAAGTCTCAAAATTTATGAAATTCAAATGATTAAATTTATTATTTAATTTATTTACTATTTACTTGCAGGAGGTGTTTTTGTTCAATATAATATATCAATATATGTAGTATTTTTACTACTTCTACAATAGTGATTTATTGTAATAAATTATTTAGCCTTGTTTTTAATAAAAACAAGGCTAAAACATTAAACATTAAAAGATATAAAAACTTTTTATACCTCTTTAATGTTTTGGATACTTTTTATAGTTAAAATTGCGATTGCGGAATTTGCGGTTTGCGGAAGTGCCCAGCACTGTAAAAATTGGAAAAATGGTTTGCGTTTGCGGATTTGTGTTTGTGGCACCAAAAATGGCAAGCAGTTTGCGGATTTGCAGTTGCGGAAGGTAAGGTTTGAGTTTGCGGATTTGCGATTGCGGAAGTGATTTTGAGTTTGTGGTGCCCAGCTCTGCACATTTGACACTCTGTCAGTCATTAAATAATCTTGTTCCCTCTATTAAATTTAAGTATGAATGGGAGAACAACAAACAATTACCTTTTCTAGATGTTTTGGTCATTAACGAAAGCGGAAAGCCCAATTTCACGGTCTATAGAAAACCTACTCATTGTAATTCGTACATTCATTATTTTTCATATCATGATGAAGGGGTTAAAAGCTCAATTATTTCTTCCATGTTTCTAAGAGCACTCAGGATTTGTAGCCATTTGCTGGACCTGGAAAATTCAAAGATTTGGAACATTTTTAAGGATTTAAAATATCCCAAGTGGTTTATCAGAAAGGCGTATTTTAAAGCCAGAAAATCTTTTTATGCCCCTTGGGAACCTTCAATTAACCAAAAACAATATGTGAGTTTGCCTTACATTGCTGGCTTAGAAAGAGTAAAACCATTGATGAAAGATTTTAAGTTTGCTTTGGCATTCAACTATTCATCTACCGTGAAAAGTAAATTGGTTAGGAATAACGTTGCAAAAGAGGAACAAGCCTGTGTCTACAGCATTCCCTGTAAAAGTTGTGATTTAGTATACGTGGGAGAAACTGGAAGAAATATTGAAACCTGTATTAAAGAACACAAATATGCCTCCAGAACAGTGATGTAGGTCTCGAGATCGGTCTCGGTCGACCGAGACCGATCTCGAGACCCAATTTGCAGATCTCGATCTCGGTTTTTCTCCCGAGACCTTTTGAGACCTCTTGAGACCGTAATGAAAAATACATGTTATTGGCATACTCATGATGGTGGCTTGGTTGAACAGACACAATTCAGAATGTTTATGAAAGTTTGTAAAAGTAAGGGATTCTAGGTATTCATTAATCAGTCACCCTGTTTTGAGTTGCCACGTTTGTCTTGCGGGGGTGGGCATGAGCTTGGTCTCGATCTCGATCTCGATCTCGGAAGGTAGATCTCGATCTCGAACCTTTGATCTCGGTCTCGATCTTGGTCTCACAGGATCAGGTCTCGGTCTTGGTCTCAGACTTGGTGGTCTCGACTACATCACTGCTTCAGAAGTTGTAATACTAATAATGCCATTTTTTATCACGCCAGCCAAAATAATCATGCTATAGATTGAGAATCAAGTAAGGTACTTTATAAATGTAATAATTATGTCAAAAGAAAAATAATAGAATCTGTGTGTATAGAAAAAGTAGATAATTTTAATTTGTGCGAAGGTACTTATAAGTTAGACCCTTTAATGAGATTCTTGGTTAAAAAATCCCTTACGGAGTCGTGGGAACATGTTTGAACCTAAGTGTGAATTTCTTAAAGGTCTCTGGATTGTTTCCTTACTCACTTTTAGTAAATGTAATAATGGAAGTACCGTAATAAATGTGGAAATAAATATAAATGCAACAGATGTAATAATAAAGGTAATATTATAAATTTAATAATTAGGGTAAAGGTAATAATAATAAATGTTAAAAAAATGTAAATGCAATAATAAATGCAGTAATTATGTCAAAATATTAGAATCTGTAGTATGTATAGAACAAGAAGATAGTTTTAATTTGTGGGAATGTACTTATAAGCGGACCCTGTAATAAAATGCCCTTCCGGTGTTGGGAGAACGGTATCTAACCTAGGTGTGAATTTCTCAATGGTCTCTGGATTGTTTCCTAATCGCCTTTTCCATTCGTTTTTTGGTTTAGAAGTTCTGTATAATAAACAACAATGTAATAACCAATGTAATAATAAATTTATAATTTCTGTAATAAATAATTATGCAATATTAAATGTAATAAATTTAATAATAAATGTAATAATTATGTAAAAAAATAATAGAATCTGTATGTTGGGAGGACATAGGACATAGGGGAGATATAGGACAAAGACCATACTTAGCGTATGGTACTGCGCGTTGGTAACAAGTGAGGTGTTGAAAATTTTTTCCAGGGCTGCAGTTGAGATTGATCCTGCATTTTGGAATTGTTCACTGTGGTGTTACCTGTACTTGTTTGTACAGGCCTAGCTTAGCTTATTCTGATAGCCTAGCCCTAACCACAAGGTAAGACTCCCACTTGACCTAACCTGAGTAACTATTTTGATATAACTTGATAGTATCAAAGTTGGTGAGTCAACAAAATTTTTAAGCCTAGAACCTAACTTAGGAACATAGCCTACCCTACAAAAATGGGTTTTGACAGTGACTGTAGAGTTTGTAAAAAGGAAGTTAAGAGTAAAGATAGAGCTATTGCATGTGATAGCTGTGATGACTGGTATCACGTAAGCTGCAAAGGCCTTACAAATGATATATATAAAGGTATAAATGCTGCTTCTAAGCTTAATGTCAACTTGATGTGGTTTTGTGACAAGTGTAGTACTGTAATAAAAATTTTTAATAAGTCCAGAGGGTCTATTAGTGGGGGCAGGGACAATTCGATGTGGCCGACTCAATGCGACCCAACTCGATGTGGCCGACTCAATGCGACCCAACTCGATGTGGCCGACTCAATGCGACCCAACTCGATGTGACCAACTCGATGTGGCCGACTCAATGCGACCCAACTCGATGTGGCTGACTCAATGCGACCCAACTCGATGTGGCCGACTCAATGCGACCCAACTCGATTGATGTGGCCGACTCAATGCGACCCAACTCGATGTGGCCGACTCAATGCGACCCAACTCGATGTGGCCGACTCAATGCGACCCAACTCGATGTGGCCAACTCGATGTCGATGCCAGGCCAAGTCAATTTCATTTTCTTTATATATTTAATGTAGGTTAACTGAATGCCTGGTTAGGTCAACTGTACGCCCTTGATGATTGGTTAGGTTAAGTTGTGATATTTTCGTTAAAACTAATGAAAATATCCCTTAGGGATATCACATCGAGTTGGGTAGCATCGAGTCGGCCACATCGAATTGTACCCAACCCCTATTAGTGAGGGAGAGGCCAGACCAACTTATAGAGATACTGCAGTTGAGCCTAAATCAAGTGAAGTAGCAGTTCAAGTAAACTTAAATGTCCCTATACCTCATAGTGAGCCTAGGCCTAGATATCCTCAGACAATTCCTGAAAATGATAAGTGGACTAAACCTAGGAAAACCTGGAAAGCTAGAATTCAAGAGCCAAGGAAAAGTGTCCTTATAGAACTAACCAATCAGTTTCATACTTTCTCGCTGGTCCAGGATCAAGATGAGAAAACTGAAGAAAGTAGGCCTATAAAACAAAATGTTAGCAATAATAATCCAGACTCGTATAAACCCAGGCACTCTAAAGCTATAGGTGTGTTTGAACCAGCATCCATTATAGGTGACTCAAGTGAGGGGCCTAGGATCTAAATTACCTAGAGGTAGCATAGCTTACTGTTATCCAGGTGCAAGGATAAATAGAATTAGTAATAAAATTATAGAAAAAGGATCTGGTATTGACCTAACTGTACCAAAGAATATGGTCGTTGTTGTTGTTGTTTAGCTGATCAGCCCACCCTGATCGAGCAAGCCGGCGGCACGCAGGTAACCGATCGCCCTCTCCGGAGTGGACCAGAGGTTCAGCGCACTCGTGATGTTGTGTTGTGTTCGTTGTTGTGCTAGAGCGGTACAGTCCGTCATAATGTGTTCAATTGTTTGTGGTGTGTCTTGGCACAGGTGGCAGGTGTTGTCTATGGAGTTGTCTAGTCTGTGTTTATATGTCTATAAGTTGGGGTGATGTCCACATCGGAATTGTGCTAAGTTAACTCGATCCGATCTGCTCAGGCTGATCTCTGACCTGTTAATGGGTGGCGGCTTCGCACCTAGGACCGCATTCGGACCGAGTCGTGTCAGTGCTTTGTGGGTTAGGTGTGTGTGTATGTGTTTTCTGTACTGTGTGATGTCTGTGGGGCGTGGTATGGAATGGAGTATTTGGTTATAATGTCTCTCTGGTGTTACCTTAATGGTGCGAGGTGTTGGTGCATGATTGTACATGTAGTGGCAAAGGGTGTTGTGGGTTAGTTGTCGCTGCTGCCATGAATTGTGTTCCCCTCATGTCTAAATGTTCCCTAACTTTTAGTATTTTTGTTTCTGTGTGCAGGTGTTCTATTGGTGTTGTTTGAGTGCATCCTGTAATGATACGAAGTGCGTTGTTTTGTATTGTTTGTAAGGTGTTTATGTGTGTGTTTGAGATAATGGGTGCCCAGCATGGGCTAGCATAGTCCATAACTGAGCGAATATATTGTTTGTAGATGAGTGATGTTGTTTCCTGCTGGTGTCCAAAGTTTGTGCCTGTTAGTACCCTAAGCGTGTTAAGTCTTGACGTACATTTGTTTTTAATGTCCTGAATGTGGTTTGCAAAAGATAATGATGTGTTGTATGTGACACCTAGTATTTTGGTTCTGTGAGTGTGTGGAATGTTGACAGTAAATATGTATTGTGTGAAGGGTAATTACAGCCTTCCTCGATACAATATATGAGAAAGAGAAAACTTCATCAACTTGAGTAGTCTAAGCATCATCATCCTGTTTGCATATACGTTTTGTGTTTCGTATTTATCAATTATTACGAAAGAATTCTTTTATAACTTGAAGAGCCTAATCATTTTCATTAATCAGTAAAGTAACATAAATATCATCAACTGTTGCTGCAAAATAGAAGTCAACATCTTCCTTCTTGACTAATCAATTTTAAAATTAGAAAGAGCCGTGTTGAGCAGAAAACTGAGATTTGTTTATAAAAAACGTCTGAACAGGTAGCGAGAACAACGTGAAAAAAGTGTTAGCAGCTGACGAGGAAGCTTCTAAACAGTGGCTGCATCCTCCAGCGCAGGACTTGTCAACGCGAAGAGGCGACGTCAAACCAAAACATCAACGCGCTGGTGGCCAAACTTCCTCAAATCTCCGTGCAGCGGGCTGTCTACGGTTGGCCAGACTGGCAGTCGATGGCCTGTTGCGTGGCACGGTCAGAGTGCCGATCGGCTCCCGGGGCCGGACCTATTCTCAGCGTGCTATTTTTTCAATTACAGGGAACAATTGCGTGCTCCCCGAACTACTCTTACTCTCTGGCGACATTAAGACTAATCCAGGCCCCACTACAACTTACACATGTCACCATACACAAAGACATAGACACAATAGCACCATGAGACACATACAGAAGTATAATATTAACATATTACAGTACAACGTAGATGGCCTCACAAACAAAATCATGCAGCTTAGGGAATTCGTACACAAACAAAATATTCACATAGCACTTATACAAGAAACAAAACTAAAACACACACAAAACACCCACCATCCCTGACTTCACGGCGATCCGTCAAGATCGTACTGGGGGTAACGGGGGTGGACTCATCACTTACATACGTAAAAGCATTAGCTACACTGATGCTACCCAAAACATTACAAACACAATCCAAGCAGATAACACGATAGAAATACAGGCAGTTAACATTAAAACACGCGCAAAACACAACACCACACTAATCAACATTTACATCTCACCAGATAGTTCACCTCAGGTGCCAGCCAATTACAATCCACAGTTACACAATCTTGCCTCTCTCACTAATGTCATCTTAGGAGGAGACTTCAACGCCAAAGACACTAGTTGGTACCTGCACAACCAAAACAACACCAGAGGCGCCAACATAGCCACACAACTAAACAGCCTCTTCATTCTTAATAATACAGAAGAACATACACACATACCACATCAAGCAGGATACTCAAACTCCTCCCCAGACATAACGTTCTGTTCCCCCTCACTAGCAACACATACACAATGGAGAACAGAAAAACAACTGTCATCAGACCACCTGCCCATCATCATTACAACACATTCTACACTCTGCCCCAACAGCCTTAGGCACACTTACAGAAATTATAAGAAAGATGTGGGAACAGTTCAAAATACAGACTGAGGAACAATTCACCACATTAAACAGCACACCCATCATAAACATCGATACAACACTCAAGACATTTAATCAGATTATCAATAATGCAAACAAATACATACCCAAGGGCAACATTAGGAAATACAACCCAAATTACACTAGAGAAATAGCCCACCTCATAAGGCAACGTAACAACCTCAAACATAACACACAAACACCACACACAGAAGCCATAAAGCAGCAGATACAACAGCTCAACACAGAAATAAACAACAAACTCAAAGAAAAACAAACAGAAACATTCAGGGAATTCATAACAACACTAAACCACTCCACAGATACATACAGGCTATACAAGACTATAAACAGCATTACCCACTCTAACAGCGGCATTCACACCTCACACGCGGCTATCTGTCGCAGCCAAAATAATATCCCAACATACACACAACAAGCTAACATTCTAGTTAATCACTACGCAAAGATAAGTCACTTAAACAGAGACAACAACCAGAAACACGCAGACAAACAAACAGCCAGACACAAGAAAACCTACAGACTCGACACGACCATTACACTCTTCAATACAGACCAGACCACCAAGATCATCAAAAACATTAAAAATTCGAAGGCTACTGGACCAGACAACATATCTAACATACACCTTAAACACTTGGGCCCACAAGGAATACTAGCTCTCACAAATATCAGCACATATTCATACCAACACTGTATTATTCCTGACATATGGAAACAAGGTAAAATTATTACACTACTCAAACCAAACAAAAATCCAACAGAACCAGCTTCCTATAGACCCATTACTTTACTATGCACACCTTCCAAAGTAACAGAAAGACTAATCTTACAAATCACCAACCCACACATACCACTATCGCCTACTCAACATGGATTCAGACCTCACCACTCAACCACGACATTACTCACTAACCTGATGCAGCACATCATGGATGGCATCAACTCCAGAAGACCAGCTCAACGTACACTATTAGCAACAATAGACATTAGTAAAGCATTTGATGCTATCCCACGCTTCCCTCTCATAAACAAAATACTCAACACAAACATGCACAATAACACCAAAAGGTGGCTGAGCAACTATCTCTCAGGAAGATACTCACATGTCACATTTAATGGCAAGTCATCCAAAAACAAGCTTTTTCCGAACGGGGTCCCTCAAGGCTCTGTTCTCTCACCAACACTCTTCAACTTATACATGCATGACATTCCAACACCCATAGATAACAAGCTTACCTTATCATCATATGCAGATGATATCACACTAACATCCACCCACAACAACATCGACACCGCTACAAATAACCTACAAACATACATAAACAGTATACAAGACTGGCTCACACACAATAGACTCAAAGTAGCACCCACAAAATCAACCATCACCTTGCTTACAAGCAACACAAAAGAAGAACAGGTAATTCCACAACTTACACTAAAGAATATGGTTATACATGTAGGTGGAAATGATATAAAGGGTAAACACTCCGAAGAAATCATGGAGTCATAAACAGCTATTAACAAAGTTAAAGGAATGGAGACCTAACCTTAAAACATCTATCACAGGTATAATTCCCAGGATACATGAGAATAATAGGCCTAAGTGGTACTCACAAGCATTATATATAAATAGTAGGCTTAAGACACTATGTCAGAGCATGGAAATTACATATATCGAACTGTGGAATAAATTTTGCAAAAAAAGAGAGTTCTATAACAGAGATGGAATTCACCTTAATAGTAAATGAACTGATTTACTATCAAAGATTGTATCATATAATTGACTAAAAACTAAAGGAATAGGCCAAATTAGTACAAATACCAATACTCTTGATAACAATAAATTACGGTAATAAAAAATATAATCAAAACTCAAAAGAAAAAGGTTAACAAAGAAAGTAAAAGAGATGCAAATAATATACCATCACAGAACAAGAACCAGACTAAATTACAAGCAAAATATTCCAAGGGTTCTTTGTCATTTTTCTATGTAAATGCAAGAAGTATCCGAGATAAAATAAATGAATTCAAGGCATACATAGGTATTGAAAATCCTGATGTTATGATTGTCACTGAAACTTGGACAAAATTCAGTATGATACCAAATAGTCTATTTAGTGAAAGAGATAATACCATTACTTATGAAATTGATGGCTATGAACTTTTTTATTATGAACGTAAATATTCAGAGGGTGGTGGAGTATTTATTTATGCCAAGACAAATCTGAATCCAGTTGAAGTTACCTCCGTTAAAGAGGAAATAGTTGAATCTGTATGGATAGATATTGGGCATAAAAATGCCAGGAAAATCAGGATAGGGGGTATTTATAGACCACCTGAGGGATGTTCAGTTGGAGGAATCCCCAAAAGTAGAGAAGAAAATAAGTATGTAGAAAATCAACTTATTGATGAAATAAATAAAGCAATGACAAGCAATATTATTATTGTTGGAGATTTCAATTATAGGCATATAGACTGGGAAATATTACAAACACCAGAAAGTAATGAGAGATTCTTAGACTGTATAATTGAGAATGGTTTAACCCAGTTAGTAAAGGAGCCAACCAGGGCCATGCCATTCTAGATTTAATTCTAACAAATAATCCAGATACCTTCCAGGATATCTCGGTTTCAGAAACACTAGGTTCAGGTGATCATTGTATCCTTCGGTTTAATATTGTTTGTAATTCAAGACCTAGTGAAAATAAAGTAGAAGTTCCAGATTTTAAAAGAGGAAATATAAATGGACTAGTAAATGATCTGTGTCTAATAAATTGGACAGATATTCTACAGCCTGAACAGACAGTAACTAGTATGTGGGAAAAATTTAAAAGTATAATAATGAACATACAAAGGAAGCATATCCCACAGTGTAAAATCAGAACTGGAAAAAATAAAAAACAACCTTGGATAAACTGCAATGTAAAAAGAGCAATCAGAGAAAAAACAAAAGCATTTCATAAATTCAAAAGAACTAAAAATGGCACAGACTCCGAAATATATAAAAGTAAAAGAAGCATTTGCAAGAAAGTAATCAGAGATAGCAAACGAGACCTGGAAAAAAGCCTAGCCAAGAATTCAAAAAACAATCCTAAGAAGTTTTTCAGTCACTTCAATTTGAAAAGTAGAGTGAAAAAGAAAATTGGCCCCCTCCATATAGATGATAAAACTATAGATGATGATCTTGAAATAACTGAAGAACTAAACAAATACTTCTCATCAGTATTCACAAATGAAAATTTAAATAATATTCCTGATCTTATACTACCAGGACAAGATAGAGAAATAAATGAATTAAGGGTAACAAAACTAGATATCTAAAAGCAATAGATAAATTAAAAATGGAAAAATCTCCAGGGCCAGATGAAATGCATCCAATAGTCATAAAAGCTGCCAAAAAGAATATAGCACAGGCACTAGAAATTATTTTTAATAAATCATTGATATGTACTGAAATTCCAGAGGATTGGAAGAAAGCAAATGTGGCTCCAATCTTTAAAAAAGGAAATAGAAACTTGGCAAAAAACTACAGACCCATCAGCCTCACCTCCATTATTTGCAAATTACTCGAAAGTATCATTAGAGGTAAAGTTACTGAGTTCCTTGAAGAGTGCAACCTTATAAATGATAGCCAGCATGGCTTTCGAAATGGAAGGTCCTGTCTAACCAACTTGATTGAATTTTATGATGGAGTCCTATTGCATTTGGACAATAAAGAGCCAGTAGATATAGTATACTTAGATTTTGCAAAGGCATTTGATACTGTTCCTCATGCAAGATTGTTGGTAAAAGTTAGAGCCCATGGTATAAGAGGTCATATAGCTGATTGGATAGAAGAATGGCTGAGAAATAGAAAACAGAGTTCATCTAAATGGAAATAAGTCTACTTGGAGACCCGTATTGAGCGGAGTCCCACAGGGGTCTGTTCTGGGACCTCTGCTTTTTGTTGTCTATATAAATGATCTAGAGAAGGGCCTATCATGTAAAACCTCAAAATTTGCTGATGATACAAAATTAGGCCATAATGTTAAGTCAGTAGCAGGAGCAATGACAATACAAAAAGACTTAGACAGAGTAACAGCCTGGGCAGATAAGTGGGAGATGAAATTTAATGTTGATAAGTGCAAGGTTATGCATATTGGGCCAAAAAATCCAGAATTTGAATACAATATGAATGGAATTTGGATTAAAAATGATGATAAAGAGAAAGACTTGGGTGTCACTGTGACAAATGAACTTAAACCCTCAAATCACTGTATGGTAATCAGAAATAAAGCAAATGCTAGACTCAATCTCATGCAGACACACATTGAATACAAATCACCCAATATTATAAAGCAACTATACATTTCATATGTGAGACCCCTCCTCGAATACTGCATTCAATTTAATAGTCCCTATTTGATACAAGATATTGAAAAACTGGAAAAAGTACAGAAACGAGCAACAAGAATGATCCCATCTCTAAGACAATTGACATATAAGGAAAGACTGGCGTATCTAAGCATGTTCTCATTAAAAAGGAGGAGGTTAAGGGGTGATATGATAGAGGTGTATAAAATGATAAAAGGGTTGGATAAGATAGATTTTGAGTCTCTTTTCATTAAAGATCACAATAATCAGACTAGAGGTCATAGTATGAAATTATTTAAGCCAAGATGTAGAACAAATTTAAGAAAACATAGTTTTACAAACAGAGTAATTAAGTTTTGGAACAGTCTGACAGAAGAAGTGGTGACTTCAGATACTTGATTCTTTCAAAAGAAGGTTGGATAGTTTGATGTCTGCAAGGGACATCTGGTGATGGTGTTTAAGCCCATTTTTATTGCATGAATGGTACTAGTTTATTTCATATATATTATGTGCATTTGGGTGATAGATCCCACAGCTCAACACAGGTGTTGTGGGATATAGGGAGGCAGCATCTTGGGTTAGGGGATACTCTCTGTCCTTACACACCCTATTTAAAGAGATTCCTCTGCCGAGCGGTGCCCCCCATAGTACTGTGAGGTATTGAAAAACTCATGATCTTCACTTGCCCCACAAACACCTTTAAATGGGAGACCCAAAATGGGTGCACACACATTTCTACATTACTGTACAGTCTTTACAGCCACACCTACACTTTTCCTCTTAAGTATATATATTGTAATGTATATGGATGTAAATTGTGACTTGGTCCGCAATTGATATGGACCGTGACTTATTTTTGGTTGGCATGGTACTGGTATTGATGGGTACCATAATGAAATTGACTGGATTCTTTGGATCTGATATATTTGCATGTCAGTTATAAATAGATATAGTGTGTAACATATTTGTGGATAGTAGCCTATTATGACTTTGATCCTCTGGATCCAGAGATTCTATCTTTAGTTTGAAATTGATAATTAATTAGTTTTAAATTTATACTTAATTGGTTTTGTAAAAATTGGTTATTGCCAATATACAGGCAGTTTTTACATAGTGGAGCCACCTCGATGGGCCGAAGTGGCCCCTAGTGTGCCCACTATAAAAATTTCTTATGTTCTTATGTTTAGAACAGGAAGATAGTTTTAAATTTGTGCGAATGTACTTAATGAAAATGACCTTCCGGTGTTGGGAGAATGGGATCTAACCTAGGTGCGAATTTCTTAATGGTCAGTCCCTGGACTGTTTTTTCCTCTTGTTTTGGTTCATTCGTGTTTCTGTATCCATCCGAGGAGGATGCCAGTGGGCATCAAAACTGTTGTGGAAATAAACTCTATTAGAGTGGATTTTTATTTTCATAGTCTGACCTTCACATAGAAAAAAGTGAAGTTTTTTGCATTTATTAATTACTCAGTTTGTAAAACTGTTTTCTTAAATTTGTTCTACATCTTGGCTTAAATAATTTCATACTATGACCTCTATCTAGTCTGGTTATAGTATGAAATTATTTAAGCCAAGATGTAGAACAGATTTAAGAAAACATAGTTTTACAAACAGAGTAATTAAGTTTTGGAACAGTCTGACAGAAGAAGTGGTGACTTCAGATACATTTGATTCTTTCAAAAGAAGGTTGGATAGTTTGATGTTTGCAAGGGATATCTGGTGATAGTGTTTAAGCCCATTTTTATTGCATGAATGGTACTAGTTTATTTCATATATATTATGTGCATTTAGGTGATAGATCTCACAGCTCAACACAAGTGTTGTGGGGTATAGGGAGGCAGCATCTTGGGTTAGGGGATACTCTCTGTCCTTACACAGATACACACCCCATTTAAAATGATTCCTCTACTGAGCAGTGCCCCCCATAGTACTGTGAGGTATTGAAAAACTCATGATCTTCACTTGCCCCACAAACACCTTTAAATGGGAGACCCAAAATGGGTGCACACACATTTCTACATTACTGTACAGTCTTTACAGCCACACCTACACTTTTCCTCCTAAGTATATATATTGTAATGTATATGGTTGTAAATTGTGACTTGGTCCGCAATTGATATGGACTGTGACTTAATTTTGGTTGGCAAGGTACTGGTATTGATGGGTACTGTAATGAAATTGACTGGATTCTTTGGATCTGATATATTTGCATGTCAGTTATAAATAGATATAGTGTGTAACATTTGTGGATAGTAGCCTATCATGACTTTGATCCTCTGGATCCAGATATTCTATCTTTAGTTTTAAATTGATAATTAGTTTTGTAAAAATTGGTTATTGCCAATGTACAGGCAGTTTTTACATAGTGGAACCACCTTGATGGGCCGAAGTGGCCCCTAGTGTGCCCACTATAAGAATTTCTTATGTTCTTACTCTGTTATTTTCCAGACTGCAAAATCTGCAAATTCTCTTAGGACACTCCTGATTTTGGGAAAATTCCTAACTTTCAAATTGTGAAAGCCTTGCCTAATATGAAGAATTCTCACCCATAATAACATGTATGCATACACATTATCAATACTGTATATGCAAAGGTGGGCAGTTGCGGCGCAACATTTTTGGTTGCGCTTGCGGCGCAACTTTTTGAAAAGGGTTGCGCTTGCGCGTGCGGCGCAACTATTTCAGCAGAGTTGCGGTTGCGGCGCTACAAAAATTGTTGCGCGTGCCCACCACTGCAGATATACGTTAAATGCAAAGGTGGGCAGTTGCGGTTGTGGCGCAACATTTTTGGTTGCGCTTGCGGCGCAACTTTTTGAAAAGGGTTGCGCTTGCGCGTGCAGCGCAACTATTTCAGCAGAGTTGCGGTTGCGGTTGCGGCGCTACAAAAATTGTTGCGCGTGCCCACCACTGTGTATATGCTTTTGGTCATTATGCAGAAAATGACATGGCCTGAAGTTGAATTAAAAAATATATTTTTCTCGTGTATTTTGGTGTGCTCTGTTCAAATATAACCTTCATTTCTTGTGCAAATGTACAGAAATACGTGTTTGGGCCATGCAATGACAACTGTATTTCTGTTCATTTGCACAAGAAATGAAGGTCATATTCGAACAAAACACCAAAATACACTTGAAAAATGTATTTTTGACTATATTTTATACAATAAAGCATAACCTAACATGTTCATGTTATGAGATTTTGTAAATGACGCATTACCACAGGAAACATTCAAAACACCTCAAAATTAACCAGAAAAGTTTGCTCTCGTCATTTTCATTTAAACTAACGAAAATATCACGACTTAATCTAACCAATCATCAAGGGTATACAGTTGACCTAACTGGGCATTCCATTAACCTAACCATGCATTCAATTAACCTAACAGGTTAATATTGGTTATTTCACCTAAATATCTTCTGATCTTTTCGTATTAGGCTACTCACTGTCACATTTTGGGCAAGCTAAGGATGAGAGAATAATGCCGTAATTGATAAAAACATCCAATGCTTTGTCTTCATCTAGGGCACATGACGAATCAAGTTCTCAAAGTCGAAACCACACAAACAGCACTTCATAATTCTATCACAAACACCACAGTTTAACTGAATCCAATTAGAAAAAAAAATAGCCAGAACAGAAAAATAAACTAAGTCGCAGAGTAGCAAAAAAATAGCCCAAGATTATACTCGTTGGACCAAAAATGAGTGTATTTGTTTATATATTATTAGTATCTCTCATGCCGAAGGCCCAGACCACATTTCAAACATTCATCTCAAACACCTTGGTCCAATTGCTATTGCAGCCCTCACAAACATATTCAATTACTCCTGGCTTCACAATTTATCATACCCTCTACCTGGAAGCTGGCACACATCATCCCGATACTGAAACCCAATAAACCCCCCAACCTACCTGCTTCATACCGGCCAATCTCCCTTCTCTCAACCATTTCCAAAGTCCTTGAAAAACTGATATTAAGATGCATACAACCACACATTACATTTTCACAAACCCAACACGGCTTCAGGTCCGCCCACTCCACCACAACGCTTCTTACAAACCTAACCCAACACATCTTAGATGGCTTCAACCAACTATCCCCCCCTGCCCGCACAGTCCTTGTTGCCATCAACATCAACAAAGCTTTCGACACTGTCCCACGCCACATTCTTGCACAAAAGATTATTGATCTCGACATCCCCACCAATGACAAGAAATGGCTTACTAATCTCATTGCAGGCCGACTTGGCAAAGTCATACACAAACAACACTCATCCAAAACCTACAGACTATACAATGGCGTCCCACAGGGCTCCATACTCTCTCCAATCCTCTTCAACCTTTTCATGCACGACCTCCCACAACCTCTCTCCCCCCATGTCCACGTCTCCTCCTATGCAGATGACCTGACCATAACAGCACAACACCATAACCGTAACACCACCACACGCCTGATCCAGCAGTACATTACCAATCTGGAACTCTGGCTGACTAACAATAGGATGTCAGCATCCCCTCAAAAATCCTCCATCACCCTCCTAACCTCAGACTGCCACGAATCCCAAGCACACCCGAGAGTCACCCTCATGGGACATCCCCTACCTCTAAACAAAACCCCAACAATACTTGGCCTCACCCTAGACACACACATGTCCTTTTCCCCTCACATATCAAACATTTGCTCCAAAGCAACAAAAAAACTCAACGCTCTCAGAACACTCACCTCCACAACATTCGGTCAACAGAAGGAATCCCTCAGTATCCTATACAAACAGTTTGTACGTACTACCCTAACTTACGCTGCCCCCGCCTGGTCCCCATCCATCTCCCACACAAACCAGAAAAAGATACAGACCACACAAAACAGAGGTCTCAGAAGCATTACTGGCTGCCTCCGAACCACACCCATCCCACATCTACATGCAGATATGAAAATACTCCCCATCGAACACCACATGAACATGACAGGGACTCAATTCTTCTCCAGAGCACTGGCCCCAGACCACCCCTGTCACCATCTCACATTACACAATCCCCCACCCTGCAACAAAAAACGTACTCCTGCTGCTCACTATTCACAGCTACTGAACAATATCCCCCCCCCCTCCCCTAAACATCTCCACACAGAATTCACCCAGAAATACCTACTCGACCAACCACACAACACTGTCCTTCACGATACTCCCCCTGTAGTCCATCAGAGCGAACAAACCCTCCCAAGGAAAACAAGAGTTACTCTGGCCAGGCTCCGTTCAGGCCGCCACCCCCCTCCCTCCAACAATACAGACACAGACTCCACCTAGCTGACACCTCCACCTGTCAAAAATGCTACCTCCACCCTGAGGACACAGAACACCTACTCTTACACTGCCACACTCTCTCTCAACAAAGACACAACTCCAACATTACCTCTCTACGAGACCTATGGACCCGTCCCACGGTGGTCGCGGGATACCTGAGCGCCGCCGGGTTCGCATAAGAGAACCCAGGGGCTACGAAGTAAGAAGTAAGTAAGTAGTATCATAATGTTCACCATTAATATGCATTTGCACAAAAAATGAGTGACAAATTTGAATAAAGCGACTAAAACTAAAACTACCTCGTAAAAAGTTATTTTGATTTACAGGTCCAGTCCATGTCATTTAATACATATTGACCATGCTTTCTTTTTATAGGCAGACCATAACTATGATTTTATTGTTATTAATGAATTACAGGGTTATAGAATATTACAGAAAATTATAGTATTATAGGGAAGTTACAGATCTTTTCCTTTATAGCACCCCCAATTCCTTCTTTCTTGGTTAGGTCAACTGTACACCCTTGACAATTGGTTAGGTCAACTGTACACCCTTGACAATTGGTTAGGTTATGATATTTTCATTAAAGTATTCGTTAATTTTAATGAAATTTCACGCCTTAACCCAACCAATTGTCGAGGGTGTATGGTTGACCTAACTGGGAAAGAAGAAATTGGGGGTGCTATAAAGGAAAAGATACAAAGTTATTTTAGATTTGGGATATTTGAATGATTGTGTAATGGGTCTTGTGTATTATGAGGTTTAGAACCTTTCAAACATACTATACCTCAAAACACTTCAGCAGAAGTATAAACCAAGCAGGATTCATGAGCATTTGGAAAAAAGGTAAATATTTTGCTGAACTCAAACTGGCAATTAATGACCAGAATATATTTTTCTGGGCAATTTTGATGTTCTTTGAAAGAATCTGATGCTGATATAGAGAGAACCTTGGGGTAATGATTTTTTAATAATTAGTTGTATTTCTAGATGTAAATGCAAAAAACTTCACCTTTTTCTACGTGAAGGTCAAAATATGATAATAAAAACCCACTCTAATAGACAGAGTTTATTTCCATGACAGTTTCGATGCCCACTGGCATCCTCCTCGGGTGGATACAGAAACACCCGAGGAGGATGCCAGTGGGCGTTGAAACTGTCGTGGAAATAAACTCTGTCTATTAGAGTGGGTTTTTATTTTCATATTTCTAGATGTACTTTTACTCTTGAATCCAGTGGTGATATTCATTTTTTGGGGAAATGGATAGTTTTGAAGTTATTCAATTTTTAATTTTACATTTAATGAAAAAATGCTTGCATTTGGTAGTTATGTCACAAATGATATGGCCTGAAGTTGAAATAAAAAATATATTTTTCTAGTATATTTTGGTATGCTCTGTTCAAATATAACCTTCATTTCTTGTGCAAATGAACAGAAATACATGTTTGGGCTATGCAATTACAATTGTATTTCTGTTTATTTGCACAAGAAATGAAGGTCATATTCGAACAAAGCACACCAAAATACACTTGAAAAATGTATTTTTGACTACATTTTATACAATAAAGCATAACCTAACATGTTCATGTTACGAGATCTTGTAAATGATGCATTACCACAGGAAACGTGCAAAACACCTCAAAATTAACCAGAAAAGTTTGCTCTCATTATTTTTGTTTAAACTAACAAAAATATCATGACTTAACCTAATCAATCGTCAAGGGTGTACAGTTGACCTAACTGGGCATTTAATTAATCATCTAGGGCACATGATGAATCAGGGTTGGCAAAACCCCCGGTTTTTCACAAAAAAAACAACCCAACTGGGTTTTTTTTTTTTTGATGGGTTGAAATTTTTTTTAGAGAGGTTCGATAATTATGTAATGCCTAATACAGGGTGAGTCAAAAGTAGCGCCCGATTTCTGTCAGTTGATTGTTTGTTTGCCATTTGTATTACAGTGTACAAGAAGGTAGAAATAAATGAATGACATGTTTATCTAACCATTTATTCGGGGGAAAATTATATGGAACTGTACCAAGCTGTTTTACTTGCAATTTTCAAAGTGCCCTCCCTCGTGATTGATGCACAATTGCAGCCGAGCAGGCACAGAGTGGCACACACGCCTGCAGAGTTCGATATCAATTTCCTCAAACTTTGCAGTGATTTGAGCCTTCAATTCCTGAATGGTACGATGCTTTTCACGATAAACAAGGTCTTTCATGAGCCCCCAAAGAAAGAAATCTGGAGGTGTAAGGTCTGGGGAGGTGGCGGCTGATCCACTTTCCGGGAAAGTTTTCATCAAGCCACTGACGAACATGACTTCCATAAAGAGGTGGAGCTCCATCTTGCTGGAAATAACAGTCCTGATCTTGTACCCTGGGCCAAAAGAAGGTTTGCAGCATATCCAGGTAAATTTCTGCAGTGACAGATCCCTCAAAGAAAAAGGGTCCAATTATCCCTAATGGAGATATGGCTGCCCAAACTGTCACGCGAGGTAAATTTACCTCCTTCTCAACTGTCACTCTTGGGTTCTCCGCAGCCAGCAGTAGACACAATTGTGTCTGTTAATTGTGCCATTAAGCTTAAAACATGCCTCATCTGACCACCACATGTTGTCTAGCATTGTGTCCTCTTCGTCAAGTTTAGCTAAGAACTCTTCGCAAAATTGAAGATGGTGGTCGTCATCTCCATCATGAAGGGCATGCAGTAAGCGTGGAATGTAAGGTTTCCATTTTTTCTGGTGAAGGATACGGATAACACTTGATTGGCTCACTTCCAACTCTGCAGATAAATGGCGAGTTGACTTTTGCGGACTTTGTTCCAGTCTCTTGATGGCTTCTTCAGCCTTAGCTACATTCGTTGCCGTTTTCGGATGACCGGACTTCTTTGCAGTGGCTACCGACCCTGTTGCTTCAAATTTCTCGACAATCAATCGTATGTTTCTTCCCTGGGGTGGGTTAATATCGAATTCCTGTGCCAAATGGCGTGCCGCCATCGTTGGTTGTTCATTACATTTGTAGTAATGTTTCACGGCCGCAATGCGTTGATTCATTGAAAGGTAATTCATGATTCAATTTGGTGCAAATTCAGTAACTTTTCAAACTCTCAGCAATAACCTGCAAAACAAAAACAAAAATAAATAAACTAAGAAAATTAATAATCTGCAAGACAATTATTAACAACATGACTTCCCAGAAAGAATCTGACAGCCGAAAAAACAGAAATCTACAATATATATATTAAAAAGACATCTTTATTTCACAGAAAGTTCAGATATGAGAGAGAATAATGACATACAGTCAACCCTTGACTTATGTAATTAATCTGTTTTGAGATGAGTTACTTAACTCGAAAATGACGTAAGTCAAACCCCAAAATACATGTAAATTGGGTAATCCATTCCAGGACCCCAAAAAAGTATTGAAAATAATAAAATAATTAAATTTTTTGATAAAAACAGTGTATATAAACAGAATTATAATGGTAATTAATAATTTATTATTGCACAAAATTATTTAATTAGTGAAGCACTGGTTCTAATTCTTTGCCCAATTTATTAAATCAGAAAAATATTATAGTTTATTTCGTCAATGTTTCAACTTCACACAGGCACTTTTTTATCTTAGATTATTTAATAATCCTTAATAATTTCACATTTATTAATTTGCCAAATTATTAATCACTTCATACAGTGTCACTTTATATAATGCACAGTAAAAATAACAATGAAATAACGTGAAGTACTCGGCATCCTGCCAGTGAGTGGTCACGCACTGCGTTTGCGATTACGCAGCTATTACGCAACGTGAAATAATTACGTAAGCTGAATCAATTACAGTCAATGGGGGGCTTCTTGTAACTTGAAATTACATAAGATGGTGACGATGTAAGTCGAGGGTCGACTGTATTAGAATTTTCTCCATTTTAATTTTAGATCTTTCCTTTATTTCTTAACAGCAGATTTCAGCTTTATTTAGACCTAACTCAAATTTAAATTTTTAAGATGCCAAACTCAGAGTTATAGAGGTGGAAGATCTAAAGCTAGCGAATGGGATGAGGTGACTTTATTAAATGATCAGCCTACTAGAGTACTATGCAATTATTGCAAAGAAAGTATCACTCGAAAAACTGAGAGTGAAACATCATCTAGAGAAATGCAGTAAAAGAAAAGTGGAATGTTTTGAAAATGAGGCAAGAGGTATGCCGAGACTCGAATTTGGAGCATCAGTTGAAACTGATTCACTTCCTCCAACTTTGGCTTCTGGCAAAGATGATCCAAAGATTATAAGTAAAAATGTGCCTGAAATGAGTGACACCAGAGATGAATCAAGTTCTCAAAGTCGAAACCATACGAATGGCACATCATAATTCTATCACAAACACCACCAAATGAATCCAATTAGAAAAAAAAAATAGCCAGAACAGAAACCAACAAACTAATTAAGTCACAGAGTAACATGATGTCATACTCATACCACACCTGACTACAAATACACTAAATATATGTATATTTATATTATTATTATTACGGTATTATTATTATTATTATTTTCTACAATAGTTTGCACAAAAAAAATGAGTGACAAATTTGAATAAAGTGACTAAAACTACCTCATAAAAAGTTATTTTGATTTACAGGTCCAGACCATGTCATTTAAAACATATTAACCCTTGCATTCTGCAGTCAATCAGTGCATTTGTTTCTTGATGATTAGCTGGATGCACATCAATTGTTGCTTTATTTGTCATGGTGAATGATGGCTGCAATCTCCCATTCATTCAAGCAGTTCAGAAGTATTTAGACAATGATGATTTGGCTATTAAACTATTCCAGGAACATGGTGTACTTCAAACTACTAGGAAATGCAGTAACTGTGGTGATGACACTGTTTTGAGAGGTGATAGACAGGACTCAGTACTACCATGAGACAGTTGACAAGAAGCGGAAAAGAAAGAAGCATTGCTTATTTGTAAGTCTTTGTACGAGGGCAATGGCTGTCAAAAGCGCATTTATGTCCTAGTGTCAACTTAGGTTAGGTTGGGTTAGGTTAGTTTTAGTGTGCTTATTACTATTTTTTCTTTTTGTGTGTTTACCCCTTAATTTCCCTCTTCTTCAAAGCCCTGCCCACTTTTATGTGATCCAGATTGTTAGGGTAGAAATGGCCTATATCTTGAAAACTAGCCATTTCCCCAAGAATTGAATATCACCACTGGATTCAGAGCAAAAGTAGCTACCTCTAGAAATACCACCACTTATTAAAAAACTGTTACCCTGGGGTTTTCTCTACATTTACTGACTGACATCTATTTCTTGCGCAAATGAGCAGTTTCCGAAATATTTTCAGTTTTTGTATTTGAAGAATAACAAATTTAAAAATGAAATGGTTCAAAATACATCAAAATTAACCACAAAAATATTTATGGGTGAGGGCACAACCTAACCTAACCCCATGTAACCCAGCTCTCTAACCCTAACCTTCTAAACTAATTTAACTTAACCTAACCCAACCTAACTGCAGGGACTCTGTTCATATCGTACATTGATCTAAGCTTTATAATTATTTGCACACTACAGTGACTCCATGCATAACATGGTAGTTGCGTTCTTAAAAAGTGCCATGTTAAACACAATTTCCTCATAAGAATATGGAATATTAAAATGGGGATTAAATAACTCAGACCCTGTTATAATGGATGCCTGCTGTGTAGTACAAAAAAGTGTCCCTAATTGAATATTCATGAATAATGAAATTGTGTTCAGCAGGGAGTTACTCTACATAAAACATACTTTTCAACGTGTCTTTCATAATGATTCAGAATATTATGTTGTCATGTTTCATTATTTTGTTTTTTAAAAACTTTTAGAATAATTTTTGTGAAGTAGCTACAGGGATGAAACATTAAAATATAGTTATCGGGTATATCTAAAGCAATTTTTTTGTTTTGTTTTTTTGTTTTTGTTTTTCCAAGAATTGTTGAAAAGAATATTTTTCAATGTGAGAGAGATTATTTTAGGAATTTGAAGATTTAAATTAGTCTAAGCAGTAGTAGTAGTAGTTGTTTTTGTTTCTGAAATACTCCATTTAAGCTTCTAGTTTTATGTTCATACACATTCAGATGTGACACTTAACTCGTACTGGAGAAATCAAAGGAGGAAAATTATCATGTTAAATGTACAACTCTTTCCTTCTGTAACACTTTGCAGTGAATTATTTTACTTATCTATTTTTGGTGTGTTACATTTTATATTTAGCCTATATATGGTATAACCTTTAACATGGGAAATTAAGACATTTCCAAGCACTTTCATGTATTGCAGAACTTTCTCAAGGAATGGATAGAAAACTTGATTTTGAAATAAATGAAAGCACTGAAATGAGTGTGATTTGTTTAATGCCCTTTATAAAGGAAAGATCTTATGACAAGGGGAAATACAGCTTTACATGGAAGCTAAACTATGGGTTTCTACATTATCTGGATGCAGCTCGAATGGTTCCCCATCTAACTACTACCCAGACCCAATGCTACCTAAATTTGCTGATTGATGGGAAATGGTGGTGTGACAATGGCTACTTTTGCCTAGTGACTATTTATTTAGGTTTGTATCAGAGAATTTTAATATGTTAATGAAATTCAAACAAGACTGGAAAACCTCTAGGTACAAAAGGGTAAAGCAAGGAAAGTGAAACAAAATATGCTGATGTTTTGATATAATAGCTATAATTTCAATCCAGGAAAGCAGTTGTCATTTCAATTTTCTTGCAATTCTGCAAGTTATGTAGAATACATAGATCTTGAATGAATACCATGCTGTACTGCATAGTTTTAACATGATATATATGGTGAGTAAAATGGGTTTTTAGAGTATAAAATTGTGCTCCCACATTAGTATTCATGTTTTGTAAACTGATCTGAATTTTATTAGTAGTAAGCATTAAGTTTAAATGGTTGTATAAGAGCATGATTTTTTTTCAAATAGTAAAATGTATTGGGGCTATGTTTAAAATTTATTATTGACATAGTGCCTAGTATGGGATATTATTTTAGAATTTACTATTAGGGTCATTCTCTGTCAGATCAACCAGTGCCTAACACCCTCATCTCTCAGATTTTGCTGAAATTTGGTTTATAGGGAGTTTGTGGGCCCTGAATCCATTTCTGAAATTATAAGGTCAATCCGACCAACGGTTCAAGAGATATGACCTCGGGAAATTTGAGGTCACTTGCGAGGTCACTAACATTTGGCAACCCATAACTTGGGTAATAATGGTCACAATTATATAAAAGTATTATATTTAGAATCAGAAAACAACAAGGAATCCAAATATGCAAGTTTTAGAACTCTAGGTTGAAAATAAAAAAGTTACACTGTAACCAAAATTTGAGGTCACGATTTGACCTCTGGGGTATCAAATGAGAATTTTTTTTTTAAATGTAAAAAATGAAGGCATAGGCATTGGCTATTAGAATCAGCAAAAAAAAGTTTGTTTATGTTAGTATTTTTCATGTAACTAACATATAAGTGAACACCATATTCATAAGTTGTGCGTCAATTCTACCTATTTTTTCACACTTAAGCTCATAATTTGACCTATAGAAATTAAAATTACATTTTTTATAGATATAAAAACAAAGGCAAAAAATGTAAATTGTATTTCACTGCTAATCTACACTGGCAATAATAGTTATAATAGTGAAAGGGGAAGACCTACTTAGAGGATTCATGTGCTAGCCTAATACAATTTTTGCATGCTCGATGCTCTCATCAATTTCTTTTTGTGGAAAAATGTATTGAATTCTGCTGCCTCCTCTTAGGGTAGGACAACTCATTACAGTTAATATATGATGTCCTGGCACTGCACATGAATCCTTGTTTGATGGATAATAATATGCACTTGATCCTGATGACCCAGAGGGATGTAGAAAGTTCACAGTGAAATCATCAAACTCTTCACAATATTCCTCCACAATTCCATACCAAACTTGCATGTCATAAATGCAGCCAACATACTCTCCTGGTTTGACACATTTTAGGTTACCAAGCATTGCAGGTTCATTAGTAAAATGACTTTTCCTTATTCTTTTCTTTTCTCCAATGCCACTTGAAATGGGATACACCATCAGTTCTTCCTTGTTTAGGGGAATAAATCTATGATATTTCTGAGTTCCAGGAATAGCCCTACTATCCTTGAATCGATGTTCCAACTGTTCTTCTGCATCTTTCAAATCAGCTGTAGTTACAAAGAAAAAATTTATCTTCTTGCTCAAGTTTTCTTCACAAAACTGAAACATGTGTTCTGGTGTAAGAATTTGCCTCTGTAGTTCTCTGCAAACTGGCACGAGCAGTAGCTCTTTTCACTGTTCCTCCAATCCCATCACATGCATTTTTGCCATGGGATGTAGCAAAGAAGTGCCATTCACAAGACAGACCAAAATCCTCTTCATGGTAACAGAGATTTGTGAAGTTGTATCTGTTCTTATATTGGCCAGCACATCCATCTGAGAAATAGTGCACCTTCTTCAATTGTGGGCATCTGAATTTAACATATGTCATAAGCTTCAATATGAATGAGTAAACCATTATAGTGTTGTGTTTTAGTGATGCAGATAAGAAACAGACACTAAAATGGCTAAGTTCCTGGTCTGCAGATGATCTATAATAGATGACAAAAGGGTGAACTGTACACTGTGAATTGTCCCAGTGAAACCCTTGGGCAGCATCCTGGACAATGAAAGAATAATTCTCAGAGAAATCACCTACTATAACTACCTCGCTCTGAGGTGGTAGTGTTTCTTTCAACTGCTTGAAGTACTGTGATTGTTGCTGAGCAACAAAGTGATGACGAACCATGCGGGATATTTTCATGCTTAGGGATGATAAGTATTCATGAAGTGGCTCCACCTTATCAACCATTGTACAACAGTCAACAGTCACCCATTGCTTGTAAGATATTTCATTTGGAGCTGATTTCACACTGTCAAGTAACTCAAGAAAATCCAGGACACCCTCTTCTCTTGGGCAATCATTGCAAAGTTGCATCATGCAAGTCTCTCTTTCTGTACTGCAGACACTGTAATCCATAAGATCCTTGTATGAAAGACCTCTTTCTCCCAATGCAGCCAGCTGCAATTTTGGATTTTGATGGTATGTGCAGACACAGACAGAATGAGTCCCACCACTACCGGCAAGCACACAATATGATGGCCGTAATTTTGCAAATGTGGAAAATCCTATTTTGGGATTCTTTTCATCATTTTTATATAGTTCAAACATCTCTCTTAAATTCCCGAGGACCAATCATTTTTGCACCTTCATTGCACCTTCAGCACTGATAACTTTCACGCAATCCTTTTGGCCAGGACACATACGACTAACCTCTTCTGACTCATAGAATCTTCTAACTATATCTTTGTGTTCTTCAGATATCACTTTTCCTTTGCTCATTAGTGGAATCTTCGGAAGGATTCCATGTTCTGATTTAAGTGAACGGCTTCTTTTCACCATGTATGTTGTAGTTTGAAAGAAACTAGCTGTTTTTTTCAATTGTGTATGGTGAGAGTGTCAATATTTGTAGTTTGTGATGGTGACATTTGCTCTCCAGGAATGACTGTTTCAATTCATTCATTAATTTGTCTAGATGTTTTTCAGATTTAGTTTCAGGTTTTGAAGTATCACTTACCTCCTCGGTAATTTGAACACCATAACTGAGTTCTAGCCTCTCCTTCAGGTGTTTCTGAGCAGATGATAGGTTACCACAAGCCTTGCGCTTTTTCTGGCTTATTGACAGCCCTTCTGAAAAGAACAGAAAAAAAGGTTTCACACACCTGAATATTAGTAATTAAATATTAATTATAGTACCTTAAATGCTATATAATTGGCTATATAGTAGATCAAACAGACCTTGTAGTAAAGTATAAGTTATTATATTAATTTATTACTTACTTTTTTTAACTGGTGTTTGGTCCAGAAATGCTAGAACTGGTTCAACTGAAGTTGAAGGATTTTCCTTTATCAAGCAATCACTGTCATTGTCCAGATCTTGAATTGAAGAGATGTTACTCAAGCCACTGATAGTAGATGATTCATTTGAATCCTGCTCAGACTCGTTGTTTTCAGTGGTACTAAGTATAGTGGGGTTTTTCATTATCAGTGTCCAGCAGTTCACACACAACAATGAGTCTTTTTTCACTCTTCCAGCACATTTTTCAACAAGTACATCAGTCACTTTTCTAAGATTGATTGTTATGCGTTTCTTGTGTTTTTGAATAGGGTCCTGGCAGTATTTCAAGTGCCGAACCATTGTATTTTGATCTGTAAAGATATAGGATTTACAATTAGGTAATATATATTTTTTAGAAAATATATAGCTATACACACTTAATATTTTAGGCCTTGATAGTCTCTGAGGCTCATTAAAACACCATACCCACCAGCCACCCACAGTGCTGGCTGGAACTGTACTAACCTGTAGACAAGGAATTTTGCAACTATCTGTGTTGATTCTGCACTTAGACAAGTAGCAACATGTTTCAACAAGTTTGTTTAGGCTACATGTGAGCTTAGTCTTCCCCTTTCACTATTATAACTATTATTGCCAGTGTAGATTAGCAGTGAAATACAATTTTTATTAAATTCTTGGAGCTTGAGGTCAAATTGATAGCTAAGATATAAAAATTCCTTGAAATGACAAGCAATTTATAAATATGGTGTTCACTTATAAGTTAGTTACATGAAAAGTACCAACATAAACAAACTTTTTATGATTGTTTCTATTAGTCAAGAACTCTGACTGTTTTTTTATATCTATAAAAAATGTAATTTTAATTTCTATAGGTCAAATTATGAGCTTAAGTGTGAAAAAATAGGTAGAATTGACGCACAACTTATGAATATGGTGTTCACTTATATGTTAGTTACATGAAAAATACTAACATAAACAAACTTTTTTTTGCTGATTCTAATAGCCAATGCCTATGCCTTCATTTTTTACATTTAAAAAAAAAATTCTCATTTGATACCTCAGAGGTCAAATCGTGACCTCAAATTTTGGTTACAGTGTAACTTTTTTATTTTTCAACCTAGAGTTCTAAAACTTGCATATTTGGATTCCTTGTCGTTTTCTGATTCTAAATATATACTTTTATATAATTATGACAATTATTACCCAAGTTATGGCTCGCCAAATGTTAGTAACCTCGCAAGTGACCTCAAATTGCCCGAGGTCATATCTCTTGAACCGTTGGTCAGATTGACCTTATAATTTCAGAAATGGATTCAGGGCTCACAATCTCCCTATAAACCAAATTTCAGCAAAATATGAGAGATGAGGGTGTTAATTTCAATTTTTTTTGGTTGATCTGACAGAGAATGACCCATTAGTAATTTGAAATACATCAAATTTAAGCTAGCATATTTTGTGTAAAAGCTCCAAAATAATGTTAAGTTAGAGTTTTTTTATTTTTTTATTTTTACCACTTTTAAGCAATTTTTTCTTGCTGGTCTTTCACACACTTATTCTTTTTTCTTTCTCCTTTTAGTATTTCACTTTGTAAAGTTTGTTTTATTTTCAGATAGGTGTTTCATTGCAGCTGACTAAGGTCTTAAAAGTTGCGTATGGTAAAAGTCTTTCTGGATAGTGATTCTGTAGGCAAAGAAGCAGATGGTGAAAGCAGTCTCTACTCTCTATTGCAGCACTTCTGATGATAAAAGAAATGTTCTTTATTGAGGGATTATACTTTAGGCAGTACTCTTAGTGGGATATATACTTAGTGGAATAAAAGTACTGCGTACATTTTAAAGCAAGTTGTTGCTAATACTGTACACTTTTCACTAAGGACAAACATGACATCACTCATTTTTCACTTTTTTATACCTAAAACTTTGGTATATTTACTTTGATTGTTTTTACAATTTAAATAAGAACTCTGCCATGACCATATAAGCCTGTAAAAACTTCCAAGGTCAGCATTACAGGTTGCATATAGAGGAGTATTTTTCTAGAGATGGACCCCAGCTCAATTTCTAACTTTGTTAGTCACAAGGCGTAGGATAATATAACTCCATCCTTGGGGATTCTGTTCCCATGGTTACCATTTATGACATATGAGAAAGGAAGGGGATCATCTGTGAAACCCTGTATCCCCAGGGATATTCCACTAGCTTTATGAAAGAATAACACTGGATCTCTAAGGTTAGGGTGGTGATGGTGCTTATTTCTGGTAGTGATCCCTCTGTATATTTTTGCATGTAATTGATTTGACTTTTCATTTCTGAGCTCAAGTATCATGCCCACCTGATGCAGAATGGAAAATAGAATTTTAAATAGTAGTTGTATATAAATAAGAGTATGAATAAATACGCATTTTCAGTAAGTTATTTGAAAAAATATAGTAGCATCCTCCCACAGATGTTGTTGACATCAGTACTGAGTGTTTTCTTTGCAACTTTAATATAATGGAAGCCATTTTGCTAGGTATAAACCCTACTACCATTCATAGGTACTTCAGAACTAAAAGGTGCATTTCAGTAAGTGCATATATGCCAACCTAACTGGCCACAAGACACACTCATCACCCTTTTCATTAACTAAAAGTGTATTGTGAATGTCCTATGATGCAACACCCACTCAGTGATATATGTTCCATATTGCAAATCCATAGCAAATCAAAGTTTAAATGATCCTAGGCATAGGCAATCCAGTCTCATCTTTACCATGCAGTATTGGAAATAAGGCTATGTTATGGCTAATGTTGTAACACTGCTTCCCATTGATCAGCAAAGTTAATGAACACTGGGTCTAGGTCACGGGTGGCGAACCTTTTTACAGTCGCGTGCCAAAAAACCATGTAAACCATAAAAAAAAAATTTGCGTGCCTACCAAAGTTTATATACAGGGTGTCTCAGAAGTCGCGCACCATAGGCTTTATTCAGATTTGCGAGGTTTACGAGTCAAAATGGTTTATAAGTGATGTTTAATTACAATATATGTTCGATACTGTTCGAATAATGAAATAATAGTATGTACAGTTAATCAAAAAGCTATCTTAAAATAATTAAATTGAATGAAGCTACATTAGCCAATGGTTCTCAGAAGTCGTGCATCATTGGCTAATGTAGCTTCATTTAATTTAATTATTTTAAGGTAGCTTTTTGATTAACTGACACACTATTAATTTTATTATTCAAACATTATCACACCTATATTGTAATTAAACATTTATAAACCATTTCAACTCGTAAACCTCGTAAATCTGAATAAAGCCTATGGTGCGCGACTTCTGAGACACCCTGTATATTACACCAAATTCTAAACATTAATTCTATTGTTTTATACTCATTATTGCAATGTTATTGCATTTTGCTTGGGTGTGCCAGGCAATTTGATCTTGATCGTGTGCCCAAATGGGCACATGTGTCAGGTTCGCCACCACTGGTCTAGGTAGTAGTTGGATGGGGGACTGTCCTCTGCATCCAGAGTATGTAGTGCTCTGTAATTTGGATGATATTTTGTGGAAGAAGATTCAGCCATTTTTGTTTATAACAAGCTGCAGTTATCTGTAGTTTGTATGCTGAGTGCAACCCATTTGCAAAGTTTGACAAATTCGAGAGATATTGTTGCAGAAAATAAAGATGTGGGGTGCAACATTTAAATTTTGGACAATAGACTTAATATCATGTTTCATTGCAAATTAGCTATTGAGTACCTAATGAGACTTAAAAAAGTAACTTATGGGGTCCAAGACATGTTATCTGTTTATATTTCATCAAAGTAACTAATTTTATTTGTATTTACGTTTCAGCAAGTACCTACCTTAGTATGATAAACATAAGAAAGGCCTAGTTAAATCTCTCACTAAAAATATGACAGCAGGCCTTAAGTGATCACATAGCAGACCATTACATTTATAAAAAAATTTAATGGAGATAGTAGGACCTACCAAACTACCATATAGTGCAAGTCACTTCCAAATCTGAGACATAATTATTAGCCATAAAATTTGATCTATTACCAAGATAAACACCTAAACCTGTTCAAAGTATATGCACTTTTAGAAATCAGCTACACCAATGAGGCTAGAAACAGGTTATAAACGTTTAGTTCATGCAGGAAATGGACTGAATTCACGATATCAATGGCTTCGACCTTCTCACATAATTTTTTCAGTACTGCTACTACTGATATTTGGACCACTTTCTTTTCACTATCTTTTGTCCAGAGTAAGTACTGACACCATCATCTACAGTTTGGAGCTTATGTGGATTAATATTGTTAGGCTACCCTCAGTAAAATAGAGATAGATGGAATTAACTCTATCATATGAAATAGGGTGCATAAGACTATTAGGCCTAGGTCTATAACCTAAATGGTACCCACATTTAGGAAAAAGGCTGACTACGGTATATGATAACATAGTAGGCTACCAGTTGGTCCTAGGCCTGTACTAGTACTGGTACCCAATGTTCCCTCTAATTTTTTTTAGTCCGTGTGCGCAAGAAATTTTCGTTGTGCATACATTTAGATTCATGGTGAAAAATTGTGCAAACTTTTCTGAGCGCTATTAGCTTCAAAATTAAATATATATAAACATTAAATACTTAATAAATATTATTTCCATAAGGTGATAGCTTGATGATTACGGTACTCTTAAATGGATATTAAATCTGTTTACATTATATATTCTTAAAAAAGAAAACATTTTATCCATTCTAAAAATATGAATAAAATAAAAAATAGTAAAATAAAATTCAACAAAATAAAGAAATAAAATAAAAATAACATTAATTGAAAATTACTATTTTAGTTATCATTTCTCAAAACAATTTTTAGCAATTAGCAATTTATAATAGACTATCAAGATTAATACATGATTTTATCCATTCACAAAATAGGAATAAAATTCAATAAAATACAATCAAAACATTAAATAACATTAAATAACATTAAATGAATGTGCCTTTCATTTAAGTATGATTATGATTTCTCCCTACGATCTTTAGCATTTGCCCATTCCAAATAAACTCTATGAAGATTAATACATCCGTCATCATTCAGGTAACTTTTAATTCGCATGAGCATGTCCAAATGATTTTCTTTCAAGTGGTTTCTTAATTTGTTCTTTATAGAATTCATTAAACTGAAATTTTTTAAATTACTTCATTTACTGTCGTGACTCATGATACGCCTGAGCCTGTGCGCATTTTATTTTGCTGTGTGCGCGGGTTTCACAACGCGTGTGCGCATGCACATGCGCACACCTTAGAGGGAACATTGCTGGTACCCTACCTTATTCTTGATAGATTGAGTTCAAACTTTTAATTATTGGTAGTTATATTAATAACAATGAGAATCTAGGTATGTCTTAGGGCTATGCCTTAGTCAATGTTGTAACTGATTCCTGTTGATCAGTGAAGTTAAGTGACAGTGGGTTGGATGGGAGACTGTCTGCTGCATCCAGACTAATAGTGACCCGTGGTTCAGATTCCATGTAAAGCTGTAGGTCCCCTCCATCATATAGCCTTAGATGTTGCGAAGGAGGTTAAACAAACCAATCAGTATTAGGCATGTCTTAGAATGCTTATTACACCAACCTAATTTAGCCAAATAAAAAATTCAAAATTATTTTGATTTTTAGGTATGCATTGTATCTCTCTCGTTCTAGGCATCAAGAGAAAATGGGCAGCATCGAGATGGCGGATTGTTAATTGATGTTGAAGACACATTAGCAAGTCTTACAGGAATTTCGTGCGATAGTCTTAAGTCTCGTATTCAGGAACTCTTAGCTATCAAAGGTATGGTTAGAAGTACAATAGTTCATTAATAGATAATCCTTGTCCCTGCTTTAAAGTTGACAAACCAATCTTTTTCCATGAATATGTTATTAGTAACTGAAATGGTCTGTTGGTAGCTAGATACAAATAAAACAATTGAATTGGACACAAACTTAGTTTTCTACAAGTAGACATAGACCTAGACGTTTGGGGTAAAAGGGCTTATTAGATTAAGTAGAAATGAGCATTTGAAAAATAAGCATCAGATTTTCAAGAACTACAAATGTTAACTTACTGTATGTGTCATTTATTAGACTTATAAAGTAGTATGGTAACATAGCTACTATAAAATGTAGTACCGCCTTTACTAACAGTTAGGCCCTATGTATTTTATAGCTTCTGTAACAACAGAGTTAAGAGATCTTGAACAGAAGAGACAAAAACTTCAAGAATCTATTACACTTGCTTCAAATCGCATAGATTCATTACGCCAAGAAGAATCTCGCCTAAACACCGAGCTTCAGAGATTAAAAATGAGTGTGCACCAGGTAACCCATCATAAGCGTTTTTCATAAGCGTTTTCACCTTTATTGTCTTCTCCTTTGGTGCTATTATCCATTCACTTGTCTAACACGTTTCTGGTTCAAGAATGTAGTTTTTTTGTTTTGTTTCTTTGTAGGCATCTTTGATTCAGAAGGAATTGTATGAGAAGAATATGCCTGAAATAAGTGCGCCTCGAAGAATAAAAGCTACTCATGATGACAATGTCATTATGCCCCAACCACTAATTGGCCAAGTGGCAGAATGTCGTATGTTTAACTGCTTTGATTACTCCAGATGCTCAATTCTCTCAGGGTTTCCTGTTTATTTTTATGATGTTGATAAATACAGAGTTGCTCCTAATGACTTAGAAGTATTTGTAAAGACAACTGTTCGTCAAGCTTTTGGATACAACCCCCACATAACAGACAATCCTGAAGAAGCTTGTGTGTTTATTGCTCTTGTAGGAGAAACTGTTGGAAATACATTTGACAAGCAACTCCTGGAGAGCAATCTTCACAGTCTGCCTTATTGGAATGGAGATGGAAGGAACCATGTTCTTTTGAATCTAGCTCGAAATTTTTATAGCAAAGACATCTTTGACACCGTGAACACGGGGCGGGCATTGATTGTGCAGTCTCATTTCTTTATGTTTCAGTTTCGATCTCAATTTGATATTCTTACACCGCCGTTGTTAGGGCTTCCAGGAGGTGATCTCTGGCACAATCTCCCCCCTATGGTCCCTGCCAAAAGAAAGCTCCTGCTTTCATTCCAAGGGGAACTTCCACTTCTACAGACATACATGGGTGGAGGAGACCAGCCTCGGGACCCTGGCCTCACTGAAGAACTGAGTGTGGTGCAGGAACTTACTAAATTGACTTACACCACAACCAATGACAAGTTTTTGCTTCAATTCTCCTGTAGAGGTGGTGGTGGTTATGGAGACCTGAGGGAATGGCAAATATGTGGCATGGAAGCACAAAGGAATGCTGTAAGTAGGATGATCAGGACTATACTTGTCATAGCATCATAATTTATTTAGATGTATATTTCAGTGACAGTAAGAACAAAGGTATTTTAAGACTACAAAAAAGACATTCATTCTACTTCATACTTCCACTTAAACTATGAATATATCGATGATTACAGTATATATATATATATTTTTTTTTAAATTACAGGTTTTGCAAGCATCAACATTTAGCTTGGTTCTTACACCTCCCACTTTGAGCCGTTCTTCCACAACAGCTCTTCAAACAAGAATATTTGAAGGACTGAAGAATGGGGCTGTGCCCATCATTTTAGGCAACAACATTGAAATGCCATTCTCAGAGACTATAGATTGGCATAAGGTCGTCATAATACTACCGAAAGCTCGCGTTATGGAACTTCACTATTTTCTTCGTACGATTTCAAGCGCGGATTTACTCGTCATGAGGAGACAAGGAAGGCTGGTAGGTTGTCGTACTGCGTAATTACTGTTGTTTGAGTTACGTCGTGACCACGTTGCAATACCACTTCCCGTTAGATCAGCCAGGTTAAGCAACGTTGGATTTATTTAGTTATTGCGTTCAAATAATGTAGCAACCCGTAGATGGTGCGGATCCCACGTAAAGCTGTAAGTCCCCTCCCACATGACCTTTGGCATTATGAAGTTGGTTAAACAGCCCCAAATGTTGTTGTTGTATCCTACTTCATTTGTCATTCAGAGTTGTGTTGCCACACTTTGTATAGTTTCCTTTATTCTTGTGTTAAACATGAACACGAAGCCATTTAGTATAACTGTCCCTGAAGTTACTCTAAAATATTAAAATTCATTACTTAAACTGAGTTGATTCAGCAACGACTTTTTTTTTTTAAATCACTTTATGATGATGTTTTTATTATTTAAGGATTCTATTTGTTTATCTTCCTTGTTTACAGATATGGGAAAAGTATTTGGGGTCTACTCAGGCCATTGTTGATTCTGTTTTGGCCACAGTTAGACAGCGTCTCAATATTCCACCCTTACCAGCTCCAATCGAACCTTCACCGAGTGTCTTTAATGATTCATTCGTTGTACGTGAATGTATTTTATTGTCATATCACTTATTTTTTATATGGATTTTCTTAATTTAAAATTAATTGTATTAAATTACCTTTCATGAGAAGATTCCATTTCTGACTTTGTCAAAATTGTTAATCTAATTTTTTAACGTAAATTAGATTTCTTACAAATTGCATAAATGTATTGTGAGCTTATATATATATATCCCCGCCCCCTCCCCGTGGGCGGTCTTTCTGGGGTGGATCGCCCGCGGGCTCCTGCCTCCATGTGGCGAGGGGGGTCAGCCGCGGCTGGGGGCCCAGCCGGGTCCCCCGCCCGGTTGCGAAGTGGACTTTTAGCATACCCTGCTATCCTACAGCCCCTCTTTCCTGTCTTCCCCTCTTTACCCTCTTCCTTGCCCCCTCTGTTTTTTTTGCTTTCTCTGTTCACTTCGCGCGCCCCGTGGGCTGCCGGGGCTGGTCGCTGGGGGTCTCGCTCCCATGGCCGGGGCCGGACTAAGTTGGCTGGTAGGGTGCCCAGGCCTGGGACCCTGGGGGGCCTTGGTCTTTGCTGCCGGCGGGGGAGAACTTTCGACGCTGCAAGGGCCCCTTTTGAAACGGGGGTACCTACATGGGACGAGGCACCCATCCCCCGCCGGCATGCGCTTGGTCCCCTTGGGCCCCGGGTAATCGGTTCCCCGCGGCCCCGGGCGCGAAACAACAATAAAAATTTTCTTTATGGAAACACTTACAAATCTAATGGACCTCGTTGACGACCCGGCTTGTGCATCTGACCTCCCTCTGACTACCTCTTTGGACCTTGGGTCTGGTAAGGGCAGTCGGCAGCCCTCGCCCACCCCGTCTGTTCTTCTTGCCGACACCTCCTCTCCCTCTCTTCCCCAGGCTCGTGGCGCCGCTGCCCGACCCCCGCCAGTGGCGGATGGACCTGCAGTGGACCCCCCGACCCCTGGATCCCCCCATATTCCACGTCCCGATAGGGACCCACCTGCTTTTTCGCCCTCAGGTGGGAAGCCCGCGGCCCCGGTCGCCTCCCACTCCGGTCGGGCCTCATCGCCCCCGGCCCCCTCGGCCCCTGGGGACGTGGGACACGACGTCGCCGTCCGCCTTTCTCGTCTCCCCGTCCCCTCGAAGTACCGGTGGTGTTTGGCCCGACGTCTTCGCTCGGCCTTAGGACGGTGGACAAGTTCCTCGTCCTCCGCCCCTCCTCCTCCAAGCCCCTCCCCACTAACCACGAACGCCTCTTTCGAGCGATCCATGGGTGACGGGGACGGCTCGTTTTGACCTTCGGCCTCAGAGGGATGGCTCCATTCTGATAAGGTCGCGTTCCTCTGTCGAAACCACCTCTCTGCTCGCTATCCCCAATGTCCTGGGCTGCGGGATTACGGTGTCCCCCCACCCCCGCCTCAATCAGTGCCAGGGCACAATTTACGCTGCTCGTCTTCTACCCATCCCGGTGGAAGACCTCCAGATTGACCTCGCCTCCCAGGGTGTTGTGAGGGTGTACCGCTTTCCCGACAGATCGCGATCCCCAACCGCCCCTTCTCCTCGCCTGCTCCTCACTTTCGACTCACTGGTGCCCCCCGTTTCGGTATTCTGGGATTTGGTGAGAGACGAGCGTGCGAATTCTCAGTACGACCATACGTGCCAGATCCTACGCGCTGTTTTTAGTGCAATAGGTTTGGCCACGTGAGCAGCTCCTGCCGTCAGCCGGCCCCGTTGTGTGTCCGCTGCGGCGGCCCTCCCCACCCCTTGCCCTGTACTGCTCCGCCTTCCTGCACCAACTGCCATGGACCACACCCTGCTTCATCCCGCTCTTGCCCGTCCTTCCTCTTTGAAAGGGAGGTTCGGGCCCTCTGTTCATCAGAGTTTCTCAGCGCTCGGGAGGCGCGGGACCGGTTGCGTAGCTGCGAGGCCCGGCGTGGTGCCTCGTACGCCGAGGCTCTCCGTTCCCGGAACCCGTCCTCACCGGCGGCTCCCAACGCGCCTCCACCCACCGTGTCCGCTACTCCCAGTCCATCCTCTGCCGCCCAGCGGCCTCCTACCGCGGCTCCCCGTACTACCAGCGCGTCCCCACGTGCTTCCTCCGCGAACGCCGGTGCTTCGTCGGCAACCCCCCCTGCCCCTTCTACGCCCTCTCCACCGGCGCCTTCGGCCACCCCCATTCCGGATCGTGACCCGCCGTCACCCATGCGGGCCGCACGACGGAGGGGTAGGGGCCGCAAGCGCCGCGCCAGTGGTGACCCCGAAGGTTCGAAGCCATAAGCCTCGCATCACCTTCCTCTCCCAAACACAAACGCCCCCTTCGCCCTACCGCCCCGGTGTCCTCACCGTCCCCACTGGGCAACCGTTATGCACGCTCCCCCCTGGGGTCCCCGACGGCCCTCGTGGTGGGGCTGAGATACACCCCTCTCCGGCCCGGTCGATGGACCCACTGGAGGGGGAACTCGCCCGCCTGGTCGGCGTGGGTGGGACGTGCACGCCCCCGCGCTTGACCCGCCCCATCTCTCTCCTCGACCTGCCAATGCCTCTGGGTGAGGTATTATTTTCCACTCCCCCTCGTAGTCCTGCCTCCCCCGCACCTCCGGTGAAGGGAGGGGCATTCTGGATACCTCTCACATCCCCTTCTCTGCATCGCTCTCCCCCGGACGTCCGGGAGACTCCTCTTCTGGAGGACTTGCCGGCGTCTGGTTCCACATCGCCCCTCGTCGGGGTGACCCTCGCCTTCGCCCTCGTTCGGCGTCCCTCGCTGAACTCCGGGGCTTTCCGATTCCCTCTTTAATCTCGGGCCGCCCGATCGGCCCACCCACCCCATAACCATCCTTTACGCTGACTTTCCTACCCCTCCCTATACCTCGCTCCTGCAGTGGAACATCCCGGGCTCCTGGTAGGCCTCGAGAGTCTCCTCTCTCCTGGCCTCCAGGTGTCCGGCGTGTTTCTGCCTTCAGGAGACGATTCTGGGATCCCGTTCCCTCCCTAGAGTGTCCGGTTACTGCGGGCTCCCTTCCCCGCCTCTCGATGGGGCGGGGAGGGGGGGCGCCGCGGTCTTCGTGCACCGCTCCGTCCCTTTCCTCCCCCTCCCGCTCCGTACAGTCCTGCAAGCTGTGGCCGTGCGCCTTTCCTTGGGGCACCAGCTCACGGTCTGCTCTCTTTACCTCTCCCCTAACGTACGCCCTCCACCCGATTCTCTCCGTGACCTAATTCTTCAGCTTCCCCGCCCTTTCCTGATTCTCGGGGACTTCAACAGTCGGGACCCGGCCTGGGGGGACGTTTGCTCCACCTTTCTCTCCGGGATCTCTCCCTTATGGACGAGCTCGAGTTCACCTTTCTGAACGATGGCTCCCCAACCTGCCTTCACTCGGCCCACGACAGTTTCACCTGTATCGACCTTTCCCTGGTTTCCCTCGAAATCGTGACGGAGTTCACCTGGGAGGTCCTGCCGGATTCTTCCGGCAGTGACCATTTCCCAGTGTGTCTTACCCCGACCCGTCTCCTCCCCCCCACCTCTGTCCGCCCGCGCTGGCTGTTCGCCCGAGCAGACTGGGCCTCATACGCGAGGGGCACGGCGATCTCGCCATCAATTCCTGCCTTTCCCTCCGTCAGTGAGGCCCTCGCCTTCTTCGAGAGTAAGATCCTCTCGGCTGCCGTCAGTTGCATCCCCCGTACCTCTGGCTCCCCCAGGCCGCGAAGCGTCCCATGGTGGACCCCAGAGTGCTCCCATGCCGTTCAGGAGCGGCGCCGTGCCGGCCGCCGCTTCTACCGGACCCGCCAGCTGGAGCACAAGATAGAGTTTCAGCGCCTGAAGGCAGTTGCCCGTCGGGTCCTGAAACTGGCCCGGCGTACCTCCTGGCGGAGTTACGTGTCCGGGATCTCCTCCTCGACTGCCCCCTCGACTGTTTGGCGCAAGGTGCGTAGCTTTGAGGGGACCCTGTCCCCCTCGACCCCGGTGCTTCGGGTCGGGGACGACGAGTTCGTCTCCGATCCGGAGGCCGTCGCGAACGCACTCGCGGCGCACTTCGCAGCCATCTCCAGTTCCGATTCCCCCCATCCCCGCCGCGACCCACCGGATTTTCCACCTCATAGGGATGACCCCTATAATCACCTCTTCCGCATGACGGAGCTTCGGGAGGCCCTCCGCCCCGACGCTCCTCCGCACCCGGCCCCGATAATATCCCCTATGACTTGTTACGGCACCTCCACCTCTGCTCTCAGCTTTGTACTGGACCTCTATAACCGGATTTGGTTGGAGGGTTCATTCCCGGACCGGTGGCGTGAGTCCATCGTCGTCCCCATCCCGAAGCCCGATAAAGACCCCTCACTCCCGTCGAACTATCGCCCCATTTCCCTGACATGCTGCGCCTGCAAGGTTATGGAGGCGATGGTCGCCTCGCGGCTGTCCCTTACTCTGGAGGCGAGTGACCAATACCCTGCTACCCAGGCTGGTTTCCGGCGCTTCCGGTCTACCATCGACCCCCTCCTCCTCCTTAGCCACGACGTGCAGGAGGCTTTCTCCCGGCGTCACTTTGTACTCGCCCTCTTTTTCGACCTCCAGAAGGCCTACGATACTACTCGGCGGAGCGCGGTCTTTGACTGCTTACGCTCCTGGGTTTCGTAGGCTTTCTCCCTCCTTTATTTATAACTTCTTGTCCGCCCGTTCTTTCCGCGTCCGCATCGGTTCTACCCTCTCTGACCGCTTTCCGTTGGAGGAGGGTGTCCCTCAGGGTAGTGTCCTTAGCGTCCTGTGTTTCTCACTAGTGATGAACACAGTCGCTACGGTCCTGCCTACTTCCGTTCGTAGCTCCCTCTATGCCGATGACCTGGCTATCTATTGCTCTGGCCGCCTCCCGTCTTTGGCTGAACGTCGACTCCAGCTAGCCATCAACGCGGTGGTTCGCTGGGCGTCCTCGGTTGGCTATGCTTTCTCACCCTCTAAGTCTTCCAGTATGCTTTTCCGTCCTCGGCGCCTCCGTCTGTCGCATACCTTCGCCCTTACCCTTGCCGGCACTCCTCTTCCCCTCGTCCCATCCGTTCGATTCCTGGGTATGACCCTCGACGAATTTTTCGGTTGGGTTCCACACCTTAGGCGGTTGCGGCAATCATCTCGCCGCACCCTCTCCTTTTTGAGTCACCTGTCCCACATGACCTGAGGGGCGGACAGGCGTACTCTGCTGCGCCTGTACACCTCCCTGGTGCAATCCCGCATCGACTACGGCTGTGTGGTCTACAGCTCCGCCTCCTCTCCGGCACTCCGTATGCTGGATCCTCTTCTCCACCGTGGCCTTCGCCTGGCGTCGGGTGCCTTCCGCTCGTCCCCTGTCGCTAGTCTTCAGGTGGACTGCGGACACCCCCCCTGCCCCTTCGCCGGGGCCTTCTCATGGCGAAGTATTACCTTCGCATCTGCCGCCTCCCGAGGTCCCTACTCTTCTCCGCGATCTCCCAGGCGCTACCCCGGCCTGACACGTGGCATTTCGCTGCCTCCCTGGCCGACATCTTTTCGTCCCTGGGGATCCCCCCACCCTCTATTCTGCCGTTCTCCTTCGACCTGTCGCCCCCCTGGCTGACCACCCCTATCTGCCGCTGCCAGGCGCTCCGTGGCCTGCGTAAGGAGTCTCCTCCTACCGTCCTCCGGTCTTCTTTTCTGGCCCATCTTCCCGTACACTCGGACGATGTTCCCGTCTACACCGACGGCTCGCGCTCCCTGCAGGTGTCGCGGCCGCCGTCTTCTCTCCGTCGCTGTCACCTACCTCCCGGCGTATCCCCCTGCCGGTTCAGGCCTCCATCTTTTCCGCGGAGCTCTTTGCCCTTCTGGAAGCCCTCCGTCTGGTATCGGGTTTTTCGCGGTCTTCCTGTACCATCTTTTCGGACTCGCTGAGCGCTAAGCGCTGATTATGATTCCCCGGACCCCCTCGTACGCATTATTCAACAGGAGTACCATGTCCTGCACACCGTTCACCGGATCCGGGTCACCTTCTGCTGGGTTCCTGCCCATGTCGGTGTTTCCGGTAATGAGGCGGCTGACCGCACAGCCCGGTCCGCCGCCCGATGCCTCCCCTCCCCCGCCCGCTCCCCTTCTCTGACTATGTGCAGGTCTTTCGGTCCCTCTACGACCGCATATGGCAGCAGTCCTGGGACGATGCCACCGGAAATAAACTCTGGTCCATCCGCCCCCGCCTGTCATATTGGGCGTCCTCTTTCCACCGCTCCCGACACAAAGAGGTCGTCCTTGCGCGGCTTCGCATCGGCCATACGCGCCTCACGCACGGCTATCTTATGTCCCGGCAGGAGGCTCCTTGTTGCGCCTCCTGCCAGTCGCCCCTCACCGTCTTTCACATCCTTGTGGAATGCCCCACCCTGTCGTCAGTACGTCGTCGCGCCTTCCCGTTCCTCTCTGATTTCCCCCTCCCCGATCGTTTACGTCTTATGCTCGCTGAGAGCCCTCTCTTCTCGCTTGACCGTCTTTTCCTTTTCCTCTCCCAATCTCGCCTCCTCTCTGAGCTTTAGGTGACTTCTCACCCGTCGTCCGCGGTCCTCCCACTTCTAGTGCCTTTCCCCGTCTCCGTTTCTCTTTCTCATATTCTGCTTCGCCATGATATCCGCTAGCGTATAGCGGGAAATGGCGGTAAACGCCCCAATACAAAAAAAAAAATATATATACCCCCGCAAGGGGGTTCTAAGCTCGTGCTCTTGAGTGCTCTTTGTGCTCGTTTGTACGTGCTTGTTCCAGGGGGTTTCACGTGCGCCCTCCCGGCCCTAGCACCCAAGGATGATGGGGCTCGACCTTGCAGTCCTTGTCATCCTTGGTCTTTTTCCACTTCGACTGTCCCCTCCACCCTTTCTTTTCCTCTGTCTTTCCTCTCACTTTTTCTTGTTTTTCCGCCGAGATATGCCCTTTTAAATAGAGGCGAATCGGTTCTTCCCGAACTTAAAAAAAAAATAAAAAATATAGGATCAAGTAAAGATAAGCACCCCCAACCTTTTTTAGTTAGCTTTATAAGGCTAACTAACGAAAATATCACGACTTAACCTAACCAATCGTTAGGTCAACTGTACGTCCTTGACGATTGGTTAGTTTAGGTCGTGATATTTCGTTAGTTAGCCTTATAAAGCTAACTAAAAAAGGTTGGGGGTGCTTATCTTTACTTGATCCAAAAAAAAAAAATATATATATATATGATATATGATGATGATAAACTTATAGCAAGAAGAAAAAATTTCATGCATTTTATCCAACAAATTGTATTAATAATATTGCGGGTGTTCTGTAAGTTTTAATAATTGAAATTTGGAATCTATTTCTATCTAAATTAGAGTACTTGTTTTTGCAGCCTTTGAAATCGGATTCTATCATCCCGGAACCGGATACAGACGAGAATTTGGGTCCGATTGAACCTCCTTTTCCGTCCATCACATTCAAACGTAATTTTTCCATCGCGTTGGTCGGCAGATACGAGATGTGGAATTTAATCGGTGACCCTTTCTTCCTCTACCCACACCTCCCAATTGACCCTATCCTCCCTTCGGAAGCTCAGTTTGTAGGGTCTCAGGTGGGATTCCGTCCCATAAACATGGTGCTGGAGGTTCAGGCAAAGAGTTTAGTGAGGCACTAGGAGGGAATTCTCCCAGAGAGCAATTCACTATCGTCATGCTCACTTATGAAAGGGATCAGGTAGGATGAATCTTTATTTTAACAGATTACGTTGTGGGAGAGAGGAGAGAGGGGGGGGCAGGTGGAAAATGTGTGTGTGTGGCATAAGTGAGGTAGAGTGTGTGATAAGTCGTAGATGTAGTTGGGTAGTTTTTTGAAGTAGCACTGTTGGTACCTCGGAACATTAAAAATTTATATAAAAAAACCTAGAAATATTTTATTGTTGGGAAAAAGATCTGTTCGTCCTGAACCCTCAATTGCTTCTCAAATACTTATCACATTCTTCTCGGTTCAATGGCATTAAGGTCAGATTAGGTTTGGTCAAATTTGTGGTGTGTGTGTGTGTGTGGTGTGTGTGTGGTGTGTGTGTGTGTGGGTGTGGTGTGTGTGTGTGGGGTGGGTGTGTGTGTGTGTGTGTGTGTGTGTGTGTGTGTGTAATACACTGAACTAAGATTTAAGTAAGAAATTTTATATTGAATTCTTGAGAACCTGCCATAGTAACTTTGTAGTGTATCACTAGGCTGATAATTGGTGTTGGGTTCGAGTCTCGGCGCGGACTTTAGATTTCAAAGATAAGATGCCTCTATGTTTTCTTTGGTGGGGTATGGGTTCGGATCCCACGAAAAGTTGTAGGTCCCCTTCGTCATATGACCAAAAAAGTTACGAAGGAGGTTAAACCGAATTGTTCGAATTTTAGTAACTGTCTGATGAGATAGCGTTTTCGTTTAACCTGAACAGCGTTGTGGATGAAATCAATTTAATAAACTTTGTGTTTCAGGTCTTAATCAACTCTCTCGCGAGGCTCTATGGTCTTCCTTACCTTAATAAAGTGATTGTGGTTTGGAATTCTCCTAAACCACCTCCAGAGAATTTGAATTGGCCCGATTTGAAGGTTCCCATCCAGGTAACGGTATTTGATGATAATATTGACTTGACAGGGTATCCTTTATAATTGGCAGAATGTTGATATGCTAAAAGTCGAGTACACGGTATATGTATGTATGTATAGCATTATTTAAGATTGCGGGAAGACAACTCGTTCCTCATCCTTTTAAAACTTTTAAAACTGGGGAAGGGGATGTAAGAAAGCTGGGGTAATGTTTTAGGGTTTGCCTTTCTTTATAAATACGTCTCTGCTTTCAGTGGCGGACCTACATTTTTGGGACCCTGAAGCTTGAACTGTTATGGGGGCCCCTTCGCAACCAGCAACAATAGGGCAACATCCAACAAGGTTCAAAGGGCCTTGCTGCCCTTGCCCTTGAATAGATTCTGGCGAGCTCAGCGAGCCCATACAGCTGGGGGTTCGGGCGCTGCAAGCCCCCGAGAAAATTTTGAAATTTACCAATTACGGGGGCATTTTGAGGCCATATGAAATGGGTATTAGAGCATATTCTAAGGTCAATATTAAGTACTTCAACCCATTGGCTTATGATTCTATCACTAAAATAGCCTTATTTTAATAACAAACACTTAAAAAAAAACCATTGATTTTGTTGAAAAATTCACTCATTAAAAAAAAGTTGCTTCAGGGCCCCTCCTGGATTAGGGGCCCTGAAGCTTAAGCTTCATTAGTTTCATAGTAGATCCGCCACTGTCTTCTTTAAATATTTAGTTTTATGCTTGCGTACCTGTAATGAATAGGCAGTAAATTTAGTAAAAGTAATTTCTCTCTTTTGTACTTAATATCTAATTTATATAAGAATACTTAACATTTTTATAAGATTTTGTCGCAAAATTGCAGTAACTGAACGATATTTTAAACAATGAAATCAATCGTATATCAGAAATTTGTAAAAGTGATTGTAATATTTGCGTGTCAGGTAATTCGGGCGGAGAGAAATAGTTTGAACAATCGATTTCTACCCTTCTCCGAAATTGAGACTGAAGCCATTTTGTCGTTGGACGATGATGCTCATTTAAGGCACGATGAAATCGTCTTCGGGTTCAGGTAATTGACAATTTCATTTTAACCATTTTCATTTTTTTATAGAGCGTCTCGTGGCTCGATCGGTTAGGGTGCCGCTTTTTCGTAGGTTCGAACCCTAGTGTTGCCTACAGTAGAGCTGGGCGATTGCTTTTTCTGTATTTTACGTCACGACGAAGCGGCGGGTCGGCCACTCCCACTTTAATTTACTCTGGCTAAGGTAGCCCAGGCTTGAGCCCGTACACCTCGCTTCTTTTGGAGGATATTTGGAACACGAATGTTACCCGTTACTTCATTTTCTTATTTTGCTTTTGTTTCCCTTTTATATTATCGTATGTGGATAGAGTATATTGCGGCTCATCTTCGTAGAAAGGTCTGAAAAAAAATTGTTTCATCTTATGGCAGTCAAATTTAAACAATTATTTTCAAATTAGTCTGAAATGATTTTTTCTTTTAGGGTTTGGAGAGAGGAGAGGGATCGAGTGGTGGGCTTTCCAGGAAGGTTTCACTCGTGGGATTTGAACCACGGTGGTTGGCTTTATAATTCCAATTATTCTTGCCAACTCTCAATGGTACTCACTGGTAGGTTTAATCTTATTCACGAAGGAGAGAGATACGTATCCGATATAGGATTTTGAAATTGGATTAAACCTTAAAAACTTCAAGTTGAGATATCTCTGCATAAATTTCTGCAATTTTAGCCACGGAAATTAATTTTTATTTCATAAAGTGAATGAATGTGCTTCCCCCCCCCCCCTCTCCAAGGTGCTGCCTTTTTCCATAAGTATTATTCGTACGTCTACTCGCAAGTGATGCCCCAAGCGATCAGAGACAAAGTGGATGAATTCATGAATTGCGAAGACATCGCCATGAATTTTCTCGCGTCCCACTTAACCCGGAAGCCTCCGGTAAAGGCAAGTGAATCCATGGAAGGGAAAGTCCTTCGAAAGATGCGGTATCATATTAGTTTTACTCGGAAAAGGAATTTAAGCTGTTGATTTTTGCTTTTTCAGGTAACCTCTAGATGGACCTTTCGGTGCCCGGGATGTCCCGTGTCGCTTTCTGAGGATGAGTCTCATTTCAAAGAGAGACATAAATGCATAAATTTTTTCACCGAAGTAAGGTTTTATCAAAGATTGTTTAACAAGTTATGAAACTAATGATATTTTCCATTATTTATCCTATTATATCCTGCCAAGTGAATATTCGGTACGCGCCACCGAGCATGGTAAGAACCGGTGGTAAGAACTACACACTGCGCAAGGGCAGACTCGTATAATTTACAACTTTATTAAGCAAGTTTTCAAATTATTTCATTCATCTTTCTAAAACTATAAGCTTATATAGCTAATTTAGTAACTGAATGGCTATATTTGAGTAAATATTTATCTATATAAGAATAAATATTAAAATAGAACCAGAGTTGACGTTTTCTCGCGAGTAATTTCTTTGTTCTGCCAAACGCAACGTGACACTAGAGAACAAAAGGACGGGACATTCTATTTACACATAAACTGATTTAACCTAACCCGGATTAACTCGTTGATTAGGGCTACATTGTAGCCACTCGTACCACCGCTTCCCATTGAGCGACATTGAGTCTAGGTAGTATAGTAGTTGGATGGAAGCCCGTCCTGTGTGTCCAGATTATGTGGCGACCCGTGGTTCGATCCCACGTGAGACTTAGTAGGTTCCCTCCGTCATACGACCGTAGATGTTGCGAAGAAGGTTAAACAAGGTTAAATGTTAGGTCGAGAGAATAACGTTAGCAAAATAAATAAATAAAAGTTGAAGTTGGCGGAATCGCGTGGTTTCTTATAAAAGGCTTCAATGGTTTTATTAGTGTTGAGTTTTTATTGTCAATTATAACTCTATCTTTCTAAAGATTTTTATTAACATGGTCATTTTTTTTCAACTTCTTATGGAGTTACTTGATTGTTATTAGAATTTTCGGTATTTGAATATTCGTTTATCTCATATTTCGTGGGTGGGGTGGTCGGAGACTGGTCTCAGGCTGCGAAGGCACGGGTTCGATTCCTGCCGTCGCCGTAGTTAATCCGTTAATGATCGGGCTCAAGCTATTCACGATGTTACTTTACGTACAAATAACGAAGTAGCAGCAGCAGCAGCAGCTGCTAGAAGTGTATGAAGCATTTCGAAATTTAAAGACTTCAGTAATTGTAATTTCTTTTCTTTTCTAGGTTTATGGCTACAATCCTTTACTGAATACTCAATATAGAGTTGATTCTGTACTCTTCAAGACAAGATTACCTCAAGACAAACAGAAATGTTTTAAATTCATTTAATTTATTTTATTAATTAACTTAATGTAAGTCGCAATTTTTTTATTTCATTATTTTATTAAGTGTAGTAAAATAGGAGGCTATTTTTTTTAAAGCATTTTAATTTCGATATTAACGAAATGAAGGAGGCATTTTCGGTACTCGCGTTTATACTGTGTGTGAACGCATTCTAGTCCTACCTGTAGAATCGTCCTAAAGTGATTTTAAATTGAAGCAATAATATTATCGCTCGAGACTCAGAATTGTGTTGGTATGTTCTCTCGAATTCTTAAAGTTGTGGTAGTATGGGGTAACGTAAAGTGGATAGCACAGTACAAACTAAAATCCATTTTAAAAATGAAATGTAGCGTGGTTTTATTCATCATAAATATTTTTCACGTGTTACTTTCGTGAAATAATTTTAATATATATATATATATATATATATATATATGGATGGGATGAATTTCACAATTAAACACGTGAAATAAATGAATGCTGCAAACCCACAAAGAAAAGAAAAACGATTCCGAGACCTTTTGTGTATTCAGAGCTACATCTCGTCAGGGAATGACGAGGTGTAGCTTTGAATACATGAAAGCCCTTGGAATCATTTTTTTCTTTTTCCTTGTGGGTTTGCAGCATATATATATATAATAATTGTACGGGATGTATTGGATTGGATGTAGGGTGTGTACCATACTTTTTATAAGCTTTAACATAGCTCTTTACTAACCAAGAATAAATTTTAAGAATCGTTCAGACCTAGGTTTTAATTTTTTATGATATATATATATATATATATATATATATATATATATATATATATACATACATACATATATACATATAATATATACATATACATATATATATATCACTATTTCTTACAACGACATTTTACATTTGGCTGTGTGATGGTGTATTTTTGTTCGTCGATTATCCTTGGTTTTATGTACACTAGAACAAATAGTTTAGTGCAAAACCAGTCTTCCTTTTTTACATGTTGTCACTCGCTTGTTTCAATTTTATTTCTCGTGTATTGTTACAGTCACTTTTCTACTTAATATAAACCTTTTTTTTTTTTAACTCGGATGTAACCAAAGCCACCATTCATCTATTTCTCTTTCTCTCTTTCCATATGTGGAAAGGGTTTTTAGATATCCTTTTCAGCACTATCTTATCCTAAAGGAAAGAGAATACGGTAATGAAAAGTCTTGCACACTTTACTGGAAGTTAACGAGTTCATATTTTAGGTTATGAAAGTTGCAGTTTGCCATGAGCAGCGCGAAGAAAGTTCGCAGTTTTGTCTTTTCTTGTGCCATTGAAGAGCTTCAGTCGTTGTAGGCATTTTTTTTTTTTTTTTTGTTCAACCATTCATAATATCAACTTTTTCATCCAGTGGTAAAACAAAACATTCCCAGTTTCATCCCGTTTTATCAGTCGTCTCTTTCTACATTATTGAAAGAATGCGAAAGTGTTTCTATTTCACCTTTTGTGTTCCTTCGTCTATAAGCTAACATTATCGCATCGATCGAATTTTTTCTAATTTTAATAATAATAATAATAATGATTTTATAATTAACTTAAAAATTTAGCTGTAACCAGATACTTAGACAGCTTTTCTCTCATCACAAATAATGATATTAGAGAGAGATTTTTTACATAATTTTTTTTATTTACGTAACTTTTTTCTTTTGTCATTTATTAGGTTATTAGGGAAAATTAATTATAGGAAAGCCGTTGAATCAAGGTTAAGTTTTATGTACAGGGTCCATAAGTCCGGCCTGATAGGAAATTTATTTTAAATTAAATTTACAAAAGTAATATATTAGAACTAAAAAAATGTTCAAAATGATGCTCCGCCTTTTCCTCGTGAGTGTAACTCGCTACCATATTAGCCATTGATTGTTATTCTACTGCAACAAAAGAAAGGTCCCAAAACAAGACCTCAATTTGAACATTTGTTTTAGTTTTAATGTATTATTTTTGTAAATTTAATTTAAAATAAATTTTCCTATCAAACCGGACTTATGGGACACCTTGTGTATATCTCTACAGATATATTCCAAACCCTCGTAAGCGCAACCTCCCCAAATATTTAGATTAAAGAAAAAAAAGTGTTTTAATTCATGTTCGTACATGATTGTTCCACTCGTTTATTTTATTTATTTTGTTACTTACGAAGTTTTGATATATATATATATATACACAGTACTGTGCAAAAAGTCAGAGACCACTGTCGAGCTGATAACTATTAGATAATTGTTGTATGAAAATTGGTTTTGATACTAAAATACATATAACTAGAACCTCTGGTTCATATTAACGTATAACTAAGTTATTACTTAAGTGTATAAAGTGTATAAGCTGGATGACCCTCTAGTCTGCATAAATTGGACTTGAGGGTTGATTCATTATATTACTTATAACGTGTGTGTTTAAAGATCTAGCGAACTATTACTGATGGATCTGCAGTAAATGCTGCTAAGCTATTGTTATATCAGTATTTACGATTAGAAGTATTGACATATTCACTTAAATTCTGTAAAACAAATTTAGCCAAAACGTTTCTCATTATAATCCTAATTCATGCTGTTTTTTTTCTTTCACAGGCTTAAGAAATGACAAAAGTACAATTTCTGATGAGATTAGATAGTATAAAATAATACATTTGCATGGTGAGGGACTGAGTCAAAGAAAAATAAGTGAATCTACAGGCGTTTCCAAAACTGGTGTACAAAAGATCTTGGCTCGTCACAGATCATATGGGACCCCAGCTGATCGTTCTAGATCAGGGGGCCTCTAAGCTTTCTCCATCTGATCTACAATATCTAAAAATTACTTCCCTTCGAGACAGAGACAAATCTAGCACTTCACTCACAGCGTATCTCGAAAAAACAACAGGTGTCTCAGTTGATCTTTCTACTGTACGAAGGAAGCTTAATTCAGTAGGTCTCAGATGTCCAATACTTGTGTTCCAAAGCACATTTTCTTCTCTTCTCTTTATTTCCATTCCTTAAAAGTGGCTCTTTTGCTGCAACACGTCTTTTAAGACCTACTGAGTTAAGTTTCCTTCATACAGTAAAGGGATCAACTGAGACACCTATTGTTTTTTCGAGATCTGCTGCGAGTGAAGTGCTGGATTTACGTCTGTCTCGAAGGGAAGTAATCTTTAGATATTGTAGATCAGATGGAGAAAGCTTAGAGGGCCTCCCTGATCTAGGACGATCAGCTGGGGGTCCCATTTGATCTGTGACGAGCCAAGATTTTTTGTACGCCAGTTTTGGAAACGCCTGTAGATTCACTTATTTTTCTTTGACTCAGTCCCTCACCATGCAAGTGTATTATTTTATATCTAATCTCATCAGAAATTGTACTTTTTGTCATTTCTTAAGCCTGTGAAAAAAAAAAAAGCATGAATTAGGATTATAATGAGAAACGTTTTGGATAAATTTGTTTTGCAGAATTTAAGTGAATATGTCAATACTTTTAATTGTAAATATTGATATAACAATAGCTTAGGAGCATTTACTGCAGATCCATCAGTAATAGTTCGCTAGATCTTTAAACACACGCGTTATAAGTAATATAATGAATCAACCCTCAAGTCCAATTTATGCAGACTAGAGGGTCATCCAGCTTATACAACTTTATACACTTAAGTAATAACTTAGTTATACGTTAATATGAACCAGAGGTTCTAGTTAATATGTATTTTAGTATCAAAACCAATTTTCATACAACAGATTATCTAATAGTTATCAGCTCGACAGTGGTCTCTGACTTTTGCACAGTACTGTGTATATGTATATATACTGAACAGCAAAAAAATCGGCCCACTTGGAATATCGCGAAAAGCAAAAAAGTAGGCAAGCTTCTGTTTATAAAAGTTTTAAACTTCGAAAATATAGTCTGAGGCAACCAAATAACGAGACAAAACAACGTCATCTGCGAACACACTAGCTGTAACGAATTTTCGACTTCTTTTAAGAATTCGACAGTCTGACATTCAGTTGCTCTTAGACTGCTAATGCCACTTTTTTCTTCCACTAGTAGGAGTAGGCATTTGCGTTTGGTAACAGATAGACTTCTAATTCTTTTGGGTTTCAGAATTGGATATTTACAATGGATTTGAGTGCCGTGAACGTCGCGAGGGTCGTCGCCCTAATTGAAGATGGTCAGAGCCAGCGTTACGTCGCCGATGCGCTAGAAATTTCGAGAACAACGGTTCGACGTGTCTACCAACGTTATGTGGAGACAGGAGAGTACACCCGAAGACCAGGATCTGGAATATCGCGCTGCACATCTGCCCGTGACGATCGTTTCATCGTCTTGAGTGTTTTGCGAGATCGTCGCTTGACTGCCACAAACGTCCGCAATGAGCTGGAAAGGTCTCGAGACGTCAGTGTATCGGAGTGAACCGTTAGAAGGAGACTTATGGAAAGTGGCTTACATGCTAGACGTCTAGCAATGGGCCCGGAATTGCTCCCACACCACCGCAATGCTCGTCTTGCTTTCGCTCGTGAGCATGTTTATTGGACTATGGGCCAATGGGGACGAGTATTGTTCACGGACGAATCAAGATTTAATCTTTGAACATCCGATGGACGCGAAAGAGTGTGGAGAAGAAATGAGAAAGATTCGCCTGTTCACTTTTACGAAGATGGTTGCTTTTGGAGGAGTCCAATTGACATGCTCACGAGCGAAAACAAGACGAGCATTGCGGTGGTGTGGGAGCAATTCCGGCCCATTGCTGGACGTCTAGCATGTAAGCCACTTTCCATAAGTCTTCTCCTAACGGTTCGCTCTGATACACTGACCTTCTCGAGACCTTTCCAGCTCATTGCGGACGTTTGTGGCAGTCAAGCGACGATCTGAAAAACACTTTAGACAATGAAACGATCGTCACGGGCAGATGTACAGCGCAATCTTCCAGATCCCGGTCTTCGGGTGTACTCTCCTATCTCCACATAACGTTGGTAGACACGTCGAACAGTTGTTCTTGGAATTCCTAGCGCATCGGCGACGTAACGCTGGCTCTGACCATCTTCAATTAGGGCGACGACTCGTGCGACGTTCACGACACTCAAATACATTGTAAATATCCACTTCTGAAACCCAAAAGAATTAGAAGTCTATCTGTTACCAAACGCAAATGCCTGCTCCGACTAGTGGAAGAAAAAAGTGGCACTAGCAGTCTAAGAGCAACTGAATGTCAGACTGTCGAATTCTTAAGAGAAATCGAAAATTCGTTATGGCTAGTGTGTTCGCAGATGACGTTGTTTTGTCTCGTTATTTGGTTGCCTCATAGGCTATATTTTCGATTTTAAAAATTTATAAACGGAAGCTTGCCCACTCTTTTGGTTTTCGCGATAGTCCTAGTGGCCGATTTTTCTGCCGCTCAGTATATATATATAATATAAGAGTATATATATAATAAAGGGTGATCCAGAGAAATGGGACCCAAAAGAAACCCCTGTAACTCTTAAAGTATAAGTCCTTTTATAAAATCATACGCATCATTTGAAAGAGGATAGTTACAAGTTTGTACAGGATTGTATAGGTTTTGACAATACAAGACAAGATAAGATAAAACAAAATAAAAGTGTTAGTTAAAACTAACCCTTCAAGATGACTGCATGGACTGTGGAACAGCGTTTCATAACTGAGCAATATTATGAGCATGGAAGAATGTAGTTTCAGCTCAAAGATCTTTCAAGACAAATTTTCAGATGTCAAAATCACCTTCTAAGAAAGTAATCCGTCGGTGTGTCAGAAATTTTTCCCTAACTGGCAGCATTGGAAAAAGAAAACCAACTGGAAGAGTGCGCACAGCAAGGATAGACGAGATCATTAACAGAACTCATGAAATTGTACAGGATAATCCTAACATAAGCATCAGACGTGCTTCTCAGTTGTTAGGAGTTGGATATGGAACAACACACCGTATATTCAAGCAAAATTTAATGCTCTTTCCATATAAAATTCAAACAGTGCAACAACTAAACGATGGAGATTTCGCACGAAGACGACAACTTTTGTCAATGGATCCAACAGAAGGTAAATGACACCACCAATTTTCTAGCAACTTTGATTGTTAGACGAAGCCCATTTTCACTTGAATGGAACTGTAAACAAACAAAATTGTCGTTTCTGGGCAACAGAAAATCCATTGAATATTACCGAAGTCCCGTTGCATAGTCAGCGTGTAACTGTTTGGTGTGGTCTTACTGCATCTCAGATCATAGGGCCGTACTTTTTCGAGGATTCCACCGGAAACACGGTCACTGTAAATGGTGATCGCTACGAAAAAATGTTGACCGATTTCCTTATTCCTAAATTAAGAGATCTTTGTCTCGAAAACCACTGGTTCCAACAAGACGGAGCTACCTGCCATACCACGAGGAACTGCATGGCAGTTTTGCGTCAAACGTTTCCAGGCGAGTTAATCTCAAGATTTGGAGACGTTGAATGGCCCGCAAGGTCTCCGGATTTTTCTCCCTTCGATTATTATCTCTCGGGATATTTAAAGAGTAGGGTCTACAGAAATAACTCAACGACTTTGCAAGAATTGAAGGCCGCCATCACAAATGAGATACAGGCCATACCACCGCACACACTTGCAAAAGTGATGCAGAACTTACAAGCGAGAACACTGGAATGCTTGGCAACTAATGGAGCACATTTGAAAGGAGTCATTTTAAAAAAAAATATTTCATAATAAACTTGTAACTCTACTCTTTCGAATGATATATAGTTTTTATGAAAGGAAGTAAATATTAAGAATATTTGGCTTTTTTTTATGGGTCCCATTTATCTGGATCACCCAGTATATATATATTAGAATTTTGTTGGTGGTGTATTAAATTTGTTTTAAACCGTCACAAGTATATTTAAAAATATCGATGTTTGGTTTATATTAATTTAACTATTGGTGCTTCTCTCTCGTTAATAATTGGATCCTGTTTAAACCATTTGGGGAACCTTGTTACTATTGTAGTTTTACATCACGTGTTACTGATCTCTGAGGCTTTAAAAATTAGTCCATCATAACGGTAAGCTCTTTATTATGTCATCAATGATCCTGTTATGAATGAAAGTTAGTAATGACTAAAAACAAATAAATAATAATAGGTGTATTTAGAAATATATTAAAATATTATTTCTAATTGTTGATTTTTTGTTAATTATTTTTGTAATCAGAATTTTACCAAATAAATTGTAATTTATATTTTACTGTTTTACACCTGAAGATTTTTTGGATTGGTTCAAAAGTGGACTCAGATTGCGAAAGTCCCAGGTCGGGTTCGATTTCTACTGCCGCGCGATTTTAGTTAACCTGATCGCCTACTGTATGATCCTGAAAAGTGACATAACCCGTACTGCGACAAGTATTTTATACTTTACAATAGAACACGTTCTGTTGGACTATCCGGAGCTTTTGGACGTCAGGCGGAAGTTTTACCCATCTATACAGGGAGAGAGAGAGGCTTTCTCTCAAGATGTCTTAATGACGAAACTGTCAAATCTGGACGATCCCCCTTTCGGTTCCTTCGAAATTCGGGTGTACTGATAAAAATTGAATGGCAGCTTTCCACCAACCACCACAAGTTGCCCGTATTGGATCCTACAACTCCTCTGACTTTCGGCATGAAATAACCTAGAAGTTAAAATGACAAACAACTCAGTGAATCATATTCAACGTACTCTGTGACTGGTCGAACTCAAGTGAAGTTATCCATTGTTTACCCCTTCCCCCACACACCTTCTATATAGGAAAACAGAGGGTCCGGATGTCACCATTTACTTTAATTAATGTAGAATTGGTGAAAGGCTTATTCAAGTTTTGTACTATTGTGCGCTTCCAAGAAAGGTAAGATGGTGGCGTTTCATGAACATCGAAAGGGATAATAATGATAATTAGCATTTAATCTTTTTATATAAATAGAATTGAGAGATTTCAACCCTTAAAATTACAGAAATTTGTATTTACAAAGACTAGTAAGTTTTATTTTTCTTAACCAATTTCGGGAACTTTCTCCTATTTTCAATGAGTGAATGCTCACTTTTGAGAGAGACATGTCCATGATTTGGTTCGTTTTTATTTACTTCAAGTTACGTCAATAATTTCTTCGAGTAGATGGTTGATGTTTCCAAGAGTGAAGATGTCGATAATTAGGAGTTGCTCCTGTGCGGAAATGTTGATATTGCTGGATGGAGGATGGACTATCCGATAGAAAATGTATTTTTTGATTTTGCGTTTTTATGGGTAACAGAATCTGCACATTTTTATCTTTGTATTCCTGTTTAGAATCGAAGTTCCTGTAACCGTATGAGGTGAGAACATCACCACAGTCTTGCTGTACTTGTTGAATTCTACTGAAATTTAACTTCTGTCGCCAATGAAACGGCGAAAAGGACTTTGATCTCTTTATCGAGAAGGACGCTATGAATTCATACTCGTTCGATTCCCTTTGCGTGTGTGATTCGACGAAGCTTTCTATTCTCGCCGTGTAAGGAAGCCCCAAGAATTTGTACGTATCTTTTACTTTCTTGAAAGGACTGAGAACGAAATCTTCATAGCGCAGAAGAAAGTATCTGAAAGGAGAATCATTAATTGAAAGTGCGAATGAAAACATAAAAACACATTTAAGGGTTTCGTGGGTTGGACTATGAATCTGTAAAACTTTCTAGTATTTCACAAAGAATGATCCAGTGTAGAAGTTAATTTCTGTGTTTGTTTGGAACTAGACTTGTGTATATTTTAAATGTTTTGTATGCACAGGGTGGGAGAAAAGTCTAAATATTTTATACGTACAACTATTTAGTTAACAGTATTATACAGATAAGTGTTCAAATGATGAAACAAATCCAACAAAAAGTCTAAGAATTTTATTCCTACAAATATTTTGCTAAATTATAATTTAATCTTGAAAGAGTTCCTCCATCCGCTATGATACATTTGTAGATTCTCTCTCTGAAACCTTTCATTGTTCTTCTGAACATATTGAGTGAGATCCTTTTCAGTTGTTCATCTATTCTGCGGCCAAGGGCATTCATATTTGGATAGATGAAACCAGGAATGTAGAGTTTGTCACGCAAATAAACCCAAAGCCAGAAATCACATGGGGTTAAATCAGATGATCTGGCTGGCCACTCGATGGGACCTCGCAGCCTAAGCCATCTTCCTTCAAGGTTGGTGTGCAGAATCTCACGGAGAGCTGCAGAGTAATGTGGCGGCGCTCCGTTGATAAAGCCAATTCCTGCCACAGTAAACTGTGATAAAACTTTCTCTCTCAATACCTGACAATAGCGTTTTCCATCCATCGTATTTCTCGATATGTCAAAGGAAACGAGTTCTGAATAACCAATAGCTTGCGATGCCCCATTTTCAAAACTTATTCCTGGTGTTAACTTGGAATCAATTCAAAACAAGCAATGTCCCTAGAAGTTTACAAGGAAATTGCTTACCAATATGGGAGATGTATAGTCTTAGATTCTTTAGGGAAGGCGGAAGGGGAGGCACCCGCCTCCCCTTGGCGTCGCCACTGCAAGGCTAGAACAGGAAGGCCCTACGCCCTAGCCTCAGTCAGTAAGGATGGAATACAGGAATGAAGAAAAATTGTATCTTGTATCGTGGGCTATTTCTTATTATAATCGTAAAGAAAGTTTGCGTTTATTTCAAGAAAAATATAATAAACCACCACCAAATGCAACCACTATTCGATACTGGAAGCTCAAACTTTTGGAAACAGGGAGCTTGGTCCTGATCGTCCAAGAAGCGGAAGGCCAGTAACGGCGACAGGAGACAACAACAAAGAAAATGTCCTCACCACTTTTTAAGTCGATCTAACAACTTCAACAAGAAAAGTCGCACAGGAATTGGATATTTCCAAATTTTCAGTAGCAAAAATATTGAAATCACAGGGGTACCACGATCACAAACCCATTTACACTCAGCTCATATACAACGATGATTCTAATAGACAGCTGCAGTTTGCTGAAACAATGAGACAAAAGTTCAACAGTGATCCAGATTTTCTTGGAAAGTGTTAGAAATTCTAGAAGAGGAAGAGCCATTGTTGTCCCAAGGCGATATGATGACTAAGCTGATTGATGCAGCATTGCTTGTATATATTAATTTAAGGTGTATATATATATATATATATACACATCATAATTGTAAGGTTAGTGAAAAATTCACCTAATTTAGAGCTAGCATTTTTGGGCTCTTGTGGCATCATTTTTTTGGAGCACTGCGCGTCCTTCCTACTCATTTGTTGAATGCGGCACTTACAGGGTGTGGTTTTATAGAGAGCTCTCTTGCAATTCAGTTTGGTTTAGCTAATACAAGATTGCTGCATCGTGCAATGGTGCAGGTTGTGTTGTTGCAAGGTTTAGAAAGAAAACCATAAATAGTGCCCCTTTTGTTTTTTATCTTAATTTTATGCAACTGAGGCCTAAGGTAGGCCCACATCGAGTCAGCAACCCTGAGGTAGGACCTAATAGGACCTCCAAGTCCGTAAGTTTTAGTCTAGCTTAACTTGGGCTATAGGTTGAACTGGCCCTTCAGAGCTTGGTCGTTCAGAGCTCAGCTGGGATTCTGAACCCAATAAAATAAAATATAACATGGTCCTTCGAACCGGATTCTAGCCCAAGACTGAGTCAGTGATTATTTTTGGCAAAGTTCTGATTGTGCAAATTGTAGCCCAAGTTAGGCCTTGACGGGTTGAGCATAATTGAGTTAAGGTACCAGGGTAGAAAGTTTGGTCGCCCAATTGCGAAACTTGGCCGCTAGTCTGTCGTTGTTTTGGGCCTACATTTTTACGGGTTTGGTTAATTTTGGTTTATTGCTCGTAGGCGAAGGTTGCAGACTTCAGTGCGCCAGTTGCTTGGGTGGAAAATTTGGTATTCCATACTGGTGGTTGGTTAGTAGTCAGTACCCCAACCAAGCAATTCAGTTTATTTGAAAAAAAAGCAAAATTTGAGTTTGATCAGTTTGGTTAAGTATTTTTGCCAATTCAGCTTATTTGGCATTGAACCCAATTGTTGTTTGCATTGAAGATGAGTGCAGCTGAATTGAACAAGTTTAAAAAAAGGAGAAGCGCCTACAAAGGTCTAATTATAAAGGTCATTGCCTATAGATTCTGCCATAGAGCAAGAGGATTTAAGCTTAGTGACTGCGCAGCTTTCCATATTAGAAACTAAAACGGTTGCTCTAAAGTAAATGTTAAAATTGAGGCTCTTATAGAAGAGGATGAAATAGAAAATAACATAATTTACTTTGAAGAGATTATTGATGACATAATTAAAGTATGCCACAGAGCAAAAGAGTTTGGTAGCTCAGTACAGTTAGAAACCAGGTCTAATAATGAAACACAACTCTCAACAAATGGTGTTTGTGAAGTTAAGGTTAGCAGATCTGCAGTTCAATTACCGAGGCTTGTACTCAAAACATTTTCTGGGAGTATCCAGGAATGCAAGGATGGGCAGACAGTTTTCAATCAGCAGTTCGTTCTAGTCAAGTGTTAAGTGCGGTGAAGTTTAATTATTTGCAGTCTCTCTTGGAAGGGGAGGCAGCAAAGACAATAGCAGGATTAGCATTAACAGAGGCTAATTATAATGTGGCTTGGGATATATTAAAGAAACGGTTTGGTAAGCCAGAGATCTTGATTAAAAGCCACCTCCGTGAACTTTTAGCTATACCTCCTGTTAATAATCCCAATAGTGTCAAGGAGTTACGGCTGTTATATGATGAATTTGAAGTTAGAACTAGGTCCCTGGACAACTTGGGTGTAGGAATGGAAAGGTATGGTGTAATGTTGGTTACTATACTGGAGTCTAAATTGCCTAGCTCAATTTTGCTTGAATTAAGTAGGGGACACACTATAGAACATGTGTACATCCCTCTTCAGCAGATGTTAAGTCTTTTAGGCACAGAATTAGCAAGACGAGAGGGAATTGAGTTTGCACAGTGGGATGTTAAACAAGGGGACAAAAGCAGGCACAGCACCAAAGTTTCCACAAAAAGGAATAGCCAGGTACAGTGTCAGCTCTACATGCATCCTCTGAGAATAAATTAAAGGGAATCAAGGAATGCATATTTTACGAAGGCAACCACACGTCATATAAATGTGAGGTGGCTGAGGCTTTACCTTTGAGGAGAGAAAGGACAGGGTAACTAAGTCCACAGCATGTTTTAAATGTTTTTGAAAAGTCACAGAGCAAGGTTTTGTAAATTTAAAATTTTGTGCAAAAAATGCCATGGCCGGCATCAGCCATTATTGTGTGAAACACTCCTAGTAGGCCTACCCCAGAAGTAGAGACATCAGTGGCACATGCCACTGCTATGAAAGGGAGTAAAAATAAAGGGGGGTTATTGCAAACAGCTGCAGCATTATTAGTTGGGAATGATGGAGAAGCTACTGTAAGAGTGTTGTTTGATAGTGGTAGCCAGTGTAGCTTTATTAAGACCAGAATTTCCAGAAAATTGAAGTTTAAAGAACTTAAGAGGGAAAATTTAAGAATTTCTGGGTTTGGGGTTTCCGTTCAAAACCGAACCAAAGTTAAGAAGGTAGGAGTTCTGGTTAAGGGGTTGTTACCACAAAGTCCCACTATCAAAGTCCAAGCTGTAAAGATTGAGGAACTTTGTGCTGCAGTCACTATTTGTTTAGATATGGCATGTGTCCAAGAATTGCAAGTTAAAGGAATTAATTTGGGCAATAATAAGTTTGAAGGAACAGAAGATATTAGTCTTTTGATTGGAGCTGACTATTATTGGGACTTCATCACTGGTAACATTGTCCGCACATCTCGAGGTCCGGTAGCTATTGAAAGTAAGCTAGGCTGGATGCTACATGGTAGCTATTGCAATGAAATGGAGGTTAAAGCTCTTTTTGTTAAGCTTGAGGAGAACAGCCATGGTTTGGAAAGGCATTTGAAAGCCTTTTGGAAACTTGAATCCATTGGCATAAAGGACAAACAGGAGAAGCAGGCAAGTACAGTGAACAGTGATGTTTTAGAGCAATTTGAAAAAGGGATTGGGTTTAGAGATGGTTGCTATGAAATTGGCCTCCCTTGGAAGGATTCTTGCAAACCCAGTTCAAACCTTCAGCTAGCTAATAGGAAGTTGGAGATTTCATTCCACAGGGTAAGAAAAAATGAGGAGCTGTTAAATGAATACAATGAGGCCATCCTAAGCTGTGTAAAGGAGGGCTATGCTGAAAGGGTGCAAGGTGAGCTGGTCAGCCAGGAGGCACATTATCTGCAACACCACGCAGTGGTATGGCGAGACAAAACTACCACCAAACTGAGGGTAGTTTTTGATGGCTCAGCCAAGGACAAAGGTGGTGTGTCCTTGAATGACTGTTTGGGTGCTGGACCAAATTTAAATGCAGATTTATTTTCCTTGTTACTGAGATTCAGGTTTGGTAGAGTAGCGTTGACTGCAGATGTGAAGCAAGCCTTTTTGCGGATGAAGTTAAAACCAGAGGACAGAGATGCAGTAAGGTATCTGTGGGTGGATACGAAAGACTTGTTGGAAAATGAACCTAAGGTTCAAACATATAAAATGAAGTCAGTGTTGTTAGGCCTCAGCTCTAGTCCATTTCTGTTGGCAGCTACTATGCAGTACCATTTTAAGAAATATTCTGAAGTCTATCCTAACACTATTGAACACAAGGAAAAAATTTTATGTTGATGATTTGCTGTGTTCAGTGGATAATACAGAAATGGCTAAACAAACATTCATGGAGGCTAGAGCTATAATGATGGAGGCTGGCATGGAGCTTAGAAAATGGCAGACCGATCATTTGCAGTTACAATAGTTTATGAGTCAGTCCTGTGTAGGACCTGATGCAGCAGAAAGTATTGAGGATTCTGATATTAAGGAGTTGTGGGCAATAGACACAAAAGTGCTAGGCATTGTTTGGCGGCAAGGAGAGGATTTACTTACCTTCAATGGGAAATCTTTAATAGAGCTGGCTGAGAATGAGATAAGGTGGACAAAACGTACAGCTCTTAGTTTGGCTTCGAAAGTCTTTGATCCTCTTGGATTCGTGGCTCCATTTGTGATAAAGTTAAAAATTTAGTTTCAGAGCCTCTGGGAAATTGGACTTGGTTGGGACCAAGAGTTACCTGATCATATGGTGGTAAGGTGGAAATATTGGTTCAAAGAATTGGCACATCTTGGAGACATTGAAATCCCAAGATGGTACTTTGGAGAGTTGAACAATAGCCCAGACAATTTGGAGCTGCACAGCTATTGTGATGCAAATGAGGAAGCCTATGCAACTTGTATTTATATAAGAGGCACATTGAAAGAGGAAGTAAGTTGCAGGTTGGTTGCTGCAAAGAGCAGAGTAGCTCCTTTGAAAAGGCTTTCTATTCCAAGGTTGGAATTGATGGGTACAGTTATTGCTAGTCGGCTTGCAGTTACAATGCAAAAGTCTTTGGCCCTTTATGAAATTCCAAACTATTATTGGACAGACTCCACTATAGTTTGGTACTGGTTAAGAAGCCAGGCAAGGAACTAGAAACCATTTGTTGCCAATAGGGTGGAGGAAATTAGAGCACACACAAATTCAAAGCAATGGAAACATTGTCCAGGCACCCCAAACCCAGCTGATTTACCAACACGAGGAATTTCAGTGAAAGATCTTGCACATTCAAGTTTGTAGTGGAATGGGCCGGAGTGGCTAAAACTTGGAAGTGAAAACTGGCCTTCTAATCAGCCTATTGTAGGAGAATACCAGGCTGAAGAAGAATGGGTGAGTGAGATGAGAAAATGCACTGCGAACAGTTGTCAAGTTATGCAGCAGGACCCCATATTGAGGCTTGAGGACATCAGCGGTCTGAAAAGGTTGTTAAGAGTGACAGCATGGGTATATAGATTTACAGACAACATTAAGGGAGAAACAAGAAGGGAAGGAATTCTGAACAGTAATGAGATTCAGCAAGCCAGGCAATACAAGGTGATATATGTGCAGAAGGAAAAATTTGGTGAAGAGAGAGAATTGCTCACCAGCAGTCCATTACAGGTTCTACCAACACATTCTGCTCTCAAGGATTTGGAATGTGTTTTTGGATCAGGATTTATTGAGAGTAGGAGGCAGACTACAGTTTTCTGGCCTTCCAGAGGAGAAAAAACATATAATTTTGCTACCTTCTGGGGGGCACTTTGTGGAACTTTTGATCTTGGATACGCATCATAAGTTGTTACATGTTGGAGTTAGAGAAGTGATAATAGAGATCAGACAACAGTTTTGGATTCCCAAAATTAGACAAGTAGTAAAAAAGGTCTTGCATAAATGTGTGGTCTGCAAGCGTTGGAGTGCAAAGCCTTATTATGAAAAGGTGGCTCCACTTCCAAGAGAACGGTGTGTCTATACTGCCCCATTTGATGTAGTGGGAGTAGACTTCGCAGGTCCAGTCTATGTGTATAAGCAAGGGGAGTCTACCAAAGGTTATATATGTTTTTTCACATGTGCTACCACCAGAACAATCCATTTGGAGTTGGTAAGCAACTTAAGTAGTGATGTATTTCTTTTGGCCTTTTAAAGGTTTGTGAACAGAAGGGGTTTCCCAAATAAAATCACATCGGATAATGCAAAAACCTTCAATAGGGCTGCAAAGGAACTCCAAGAAGTTCGGTCCTTGCTAAAAGAGGAGGGATTCCAATCCTACTTTTCACCCCATGGGGTACAGTGGGAGTTTATTGTTGAGAGAGCACCATGGTGGGGAGGATTTTGGGAAAGGCTAGTGAGAAGTGTAAAGTGTCCATTAAATAAACTTTTAGCTGATGCTTATTTGAGCAAAGAAGAATTCTGCACTGTTTCGTGTGAAGTAGAAGCAATGGTGAACAGTAGGCCTATCACCTTTGTTTATAACAGTAGGCAGGATGCAGAGCCATTGACACCAAATCATTTTCTTTGTGGTAAACGATTAACATCAAGCCCCAGTTTGCCAGAAGACTTACAGCCTATCCAGCGCACTCAAGAAGAGTTAACCAGAAGGTTCAAGTACCTTGAAGCGCTACAAGATCAGTTATGGAAGAGGTAGCAGATGGAATACTTGCCAGAACTCAATTATTACCCATCAGGTAATGTAAAGGGCTCCAATACAAATTGTATCAAGGTGGGAGAAGCGGTAATGATTGAGGATGAAAGACCAAGGCAATGCTGGAAGCTTGGCATAATTGAAGAGTTGTTTGTTGGCAAAGACAATTTAGTTAGGGCTGCACTGATAAAGATTTCAGGAGGAAAATTAAAGAGACCTATACAAAAACTCTATGCTTTAGAAATCGGCAAAAACACGGATAGTCAAGATGAAACAGTTGAGTTACAGCCTCATGGAGAAGGCTTGTAAACTTGCAGAAGGTAACGACAACAATGCCTCTTCGGTGGGGAGTGTTAGAAAATCTAGAAGAGGAAGAACCATTGTTGTCCCAAGGCGATATGATGACTAAGCTGATTGATGCAGCATTGCTTGTATATATTAAGATAAGGTGTATATATATCCATCTCATAATTGTAAGGTTAGTGAAAAATTCACTTAATTTAGAGCTAGCATTTTTGGGCTCTTGTGGCATCAGTGTTTGGGACGCTGGTGGCATCATTTTGGGGCGCTGCTCGTCTTTTCTACTCGTTTGTGGGATGTCGTACGTACAGGGTGTGGTCTGTTAGAGAGCTCTCTTGCAATTCAGTTTGGTTGTTTAGATACAAGATTGTTGCATCGTGCAATAGTCCAGGTTGCGTTGTTGTTGCAAGGTTGAGAAAGAAGACCATAAATAGTACCCCTTTTGTTTATATTAAATTCATGTAACAAAGGTCTAAGGTAGGCCCGCATCGAGTCAGCAACCCTGAGGTAGGACCTAATAGGATCTCAAATCCGTAAGTTTTAATTTTAGCTTAACTTGGGCTGTAGGTAGCACTGGCCCTTTAGAATTTGTCCGTTCACGGCTCAGCTGGGATTTTGAACCCAACAAATAAATAAATTAACAACGATTGGTTAGAGTAAGTCATGATATTTTCGTTAAAAACGCATTAATTATTTAAAGTGCTCTAACATATTTGTTTTTCATTTCTCAAAAAAAAAAAAAAAGTTATTTTTGAAATCAGTGACCAAAACTACATTAGTATACCGATTTTCATTAAAATTCGCTGCTAACCCCCAAACGGAAAAGATCCCTGGATTTTCTTGATAGTGGTGTGTTATATGTTCAATATATTATTTGAAAAGTATTTGAAATACAAAATTCAACAAGCTTCAACTATGCCATTGTATGACAATGTGACATTTTATTTTGTCATTTCATTTTGGAATGCAAAAATGGTGAGACTCATCGTTACTTTTGTGAGAAGCAGTGTATAAAACGTATTGGTTTAAGTATGAAATAATTTATATATATACACACACACACACACACACACACACACACACATAGTTATACACCTTTGGTTAGCTTCCGCCAGAATTGTTCATTCTGACGAAGGTCAAGCTTTTCACTCCACCTTAGACCTACAGTTTAACGTGGAATCCGAACCACGCCCCACCAGCAGCCCAGCGTCTTAACCACTAGGCCACCCAGGGTACCCATTTATCGACCAACCACTTTCTTTATTGTGTGGAAGGATGAACAACTGGGTTTTGCTGCGCGAAACTATAATGCTGAGGTGTTCTGTTAAGTTATCAGTAACTGTTGTGAAGCCATGCCTGCCGCGCGGACGTGAACTCTCCGAGTTCCAACGTGGACTCGTCATCGGATGTTATTTAAGTAACGTTTCTATACGAAACATTGCAGCCAAACAGGATATACCAAAGTCGACTGTAGCGGATGTTATCATGAGATGGAAGCACGACGGTGCAACTAACGCGAAAAAACGTTCCGGACGACCACGCAAACTGACGGAACGTGATAGAAGAAGTCTGGTACGACATGTCAAGAAGTCCCGCACGTCCTCTGCCGCTTCCATCACTGAGGAGGTAGGAAGAGCATCCGGTACCTCCGTTAGTACTGTAACTATCCGCAGAGAGATGCACAGACTCGGTTATTATGGTAGAGTAGCTGTACACAAGCCACTGATTACAAAAGTTAATGCCACGCGTCGTTTGGCCTGGTGTGTCTCCCGTCGTTCCTGGACCGTGGAGGACTGGAAAACTGTTCTTTGGAGCGACGAGTCGCGGTATTCACTCTTCCAGTCTGATGGGCGTGTTTGGGTGTGGCGACAGCCCGGAGAACGGCTTCTTCCTGAGTGTGTACGTCCAACGGTGAAGTTCGGTGGAGGGTCCATCATGGTATGGGATTGTTTTTCCTGGCTAGGGCTCGGCCCGTTGATTGTTATACCCACTACCATGAACGCTGACGTTTATCTCGACGTTCTGGACAATTCGGCCCTCCCTACACTGTGGCAATACTACGGAGATGGCCATTGTTTGTTTCAACAGGATCGAGCTCCCTGCCATACTGCAAGGCGTGTGCAGGACTGGTTTCGTGAAAATAAGGTGGATTTGTTAGACTGGCCTGCTCAGAGCCCCGATCTCAACCCAATCGAGCACATGTGGGACGAACTGGAGCGACGGATACGAAACCGCACACCACGCCCGGCTTCACTTGCATCTCTTGCATCAGCTCTGCAAGAGGAATGGCGAGCCATTCCTGCACAGACTTACCGAAAACTGGTGGAAAGTATGCCTCGACGTGTTGACGCTGTAATAAAAGCAAAGGGTGGACCTACTGGTTACTAAATGCCATAATAAAACCATTTTTCCCAAAACCATGCGGTGTCCGAATACTTTTGATCATATATATATATATATATATATATATATATATATATATATATATATATATATATATATATATATATATATATATATATTCAAACTTCAGCTCCCAAGTCTATCTCTCTGCCACCCTCTTCCTCCTCCCAAATTTCAGAATCCTGGAGTCGCCACTGTGGCTTTGTATATTTGCTTTGAAAAGTATCACATACACTGCTGTGATATCATTGGAATTTATTTATTATTAACAAATTACTTTTATGTATAAAATCCTTAAAAACTTTTCTCCCACCCTGTATATAGGTCTCAAAATGAGTGGCATAGCCAGCAACAAAATTTAGCAAAATTTAATTTTATTACAATGAGGTAAATCGAGCATTATTTTAATATATTAAATCATTGACACTTAAAATTTATTTCTTATGAAAAAGGATGGATGTAATCCGATTCTATGCAAGAGAGATCGAGTTGAGATGAATGACGTGGACGGAATATATTTGGCTGCGGTCACTGACATCGAAAAGGGTGACTTCCTTTTATCGTATCGGCCATTGTGGTGAATCATTGCTTTTATTCATCATGTTACTAATCAGTTTTTTCCTAATTAAAATAACTGAGGTCAGATTAGGCGTTTTGATAACTTAATTGGGTGTTAGTTTACTCCTAAAATCTTTTTAATAATGCTTGGAAATTAAATTCTTAAAACAGTAAATTTAATAAATATTTGAAATAAACCAACCTTGACGGAAAATTAACTTTAATTTTATCTATCCAAACAAAATCTCTACGTAGCCTGTGACAAGGAGTACCCAAAATGGATTGTTGTTTGCCAAGCACATCTCGTGAATGAGTGCTCCCTCTCGGGTCTCTGACCAAGTGAACTATTTTTAAATTTATTTCTTCCTGAAGAAGTCTGAAAGCTACTTTTGCTTCAGTGAGAACCGTTCTTATTATTCTAATGGAGGAGGAGTTACAAAGGGCGTCGTCTAAGGTCGGATCCATTTGCAATTCAGGATAATATTTTGTGATGTAACGTGTCTCCAAGTTATGATTAAAATATGGAAGCATCCTCTGATGATAGTAGTAAGGTCTCGCTGAAAACCGACAATCAAATACATCTCTGAGGAACCTTTTTACTGAATTTGTTTCGAGTGAAAATCCCGGTCTTGACCATTCAACGACAGGCTCTTCAGTGTAAAAACTATTCCTTGATACAGAGATTATTTCACTCGTTATTTTAGATCCTGATCTTATTTGCGTAAGGATTAGGACAAAAATAGTTCTCTGGTGTAAAGGGGAGATGAAGGAGAAGCGATTTACGTTTGCGAGAAATGTAGTTATTTCATCAGCAATGTGAAGGAATGATATTAGGAATATGAGCGTAAATTGAAGTCCAACAAGTCGCTTTTTGAAAATACGCTTCGTAAGAAAAACCCGTTGACAATTCATCTTACACGCGAGAAACAATTACTATGTTCTTATCCTCGTTTGAAACAGTAATCTTTATATTTTACCACTGTAACTGTAACTTATGCATAAAATATTAATATATATCCTTCGTCATTTCATTGAAATATAAACACATAACGCAAAATTGATATAATTCTTTATGAATTTTGACGTCACTGAAACTTTTGAAAATCAACTTAAAAATAACTTAATTCCAAATTTCGAACTCTTCACAAAATAAGTGACAGTTTAGCTAAATAATTTTGTTCTTTAAATTTCGTGTTTCTTTCCTAAGTCGATATTTTTAGCAAAGTTATTTCGGAACCGCACTCCAAAAATAAACGTTGTGTCTACGCACACACACACACACACACACACACACACACACACACACACACGTGTGTGTGTGGATGTGTTGAACAATATCTTTGAAAGTAATTTACTTGAAACTGATAATTTATTTTTTAAAAGTACAAAATGCTGAAACTATTTCTTATGTAAAATTCAATATTACAAATTTTATAGATTAACGAGACTTTTTGTCTCGAAATTTCAATTTTCTTTCCTTATTATGTTGCTCCACATTTATAAGAATTTTATTAATTAAAAATAGTCAACAAACATTTCATTTAGTTATATTTCATATTTATTTGTTGTGGTTTATTATTATTATTATTATTATTGTTATTATTATTATTATTATCATTATTATTATTATTGCACAATGCAATACATTGGAGAGTTTTAAAGATATGCTAATTTCGGCCAGATAAAAATAACCTCTTTGAAGGAAGAGGAAATTATGAAGGCCTAGTTTGTACGTTATCCTTAGTTGTTGTTGTTGTTGTTGTTGTTGGTTAGCCGATCAGCCCACCCTGATCGAGCAAGCCGGTGGCACGCAGGTAACCGATCGCCCTCTCCGGAGTAGACCAGAGGTTCAGCGCACTAGTGATGTGGTGTTGTGTTCTGTGTTGTGCTGGAGCGGTACAGTCTGTCATAATGTGTTCAGTTGTTTGTGGCGTGTTCTGGCGCAGGTGGCAGGTGTCGTCTGTAGAGTTGTCTAGTCTGTGTTTATATGTCTGTAAGTTGGGGTGATGTCTACATCGGAATCGTGCTAAGTTAACTCGATCCGATTGCTCAGGCTGGTCTCTGACCTGTCAATAGGTGGCGGCTTCGCACCTAGGACCGCATTCGGACCGAGTCGTGTTAGTGCTTTGTGGGTTAGGTGTGTGTGTATGTGTTTTCTGTACTGTGTGATGTCTGCGGGGCGTGGTATGGAATGGAGTATTTGGTTATAATGTCTCTCTGGTGTTACCTTAATAGTGCGAGGTGTTGGTGCATGATTGTACATTTAGTGGCAAGGGTGTTGTGGGTTAGTTGTCGCTGCTGCCACGAATTGTGTTCCCCTCATATCTAAATGTTCCCTAACTTTCAGTATTTTTGTTTGTGTCTGCAGGTGTTCTATTGGTGTTGTTTGAGTACATCCTGTAATGATACGAAGTGCGTTGTTTTGTATTGTGTGTAAGGTGTTTATGTGTGTGTTTGAGATAATGGGTGACCAACATGGGCTAGCATAGTCCATCACTGAGCGAACATATTGTTTGTATATGAGTGATGTTGTTTCCTGCTGATGTTCAAAGTTTTTGCCTGTTAGTACCCTAAGCGTATTAAGTCTTGACGTACATTTGTTTTTAATGTCTTGAATGTGGTTTGCAAAAGATAATGATGTGTTGTATGTGATCCCAAGTATTTTGGTCCTGTGAGTGTGTGGAATGTTGGTGTTGTTTAGTGTAATATGTGGTTGATTTTGTGGGCGCTACTTTGGGTCTATTGTGTGTGTGAGCCAGTCTTGTATACTGTTTATGTATGTTTGTAGGTTATCTGTAGCGGTGTCGATGTTGTTGTAGGTGGATGTTAGAGTGATGTCATCTGCATATGATAATAAGGTAAGCTTGTTATCTATGGGTGTTGGAATGTCATGCATGTATAAGTTGAACAGTGTTGGTGAGAGAACAGAGCCTTGAGGTCTTAATGGTCTCTGGATTGTTTCCTTCTCGCCTTTTTCAGTCGTTTTTCGGTTTATAATTTCCGTAATAATAAACAACAATGTAATAATCAATGTAATAATAATATTTATAATTTCTGTAGTAAAATAATAATGCAATAATAAATGTAATAATAAATGTAATAATTATGTAAAAAATAATAGAATCTGTATGTATGGAACAAGAAGTTAATTTTAATTTGTGCGAAGGTACTTATACGCGGGACCCTTGATAAAATGTCCTTCCGGTGTCGGGAGAACGGGATCTATCCTATGTGTGAATTTCTCAATGGTCCCTGGACTGTTTTCCCTCTTGTTTTTGGTTCATTCGTTTTTCTGTATCCACCCGAAGAGGATGCCAGTGGGCATCGAAACTCTTGTGAAAATAAACTCTGTCTATTAGAGTGGGTTTTCATTATCATATTGAGATTGGAAGTATATAATGAAATTAGTTCCAGTCCTGTCCTTCAAATGTTTTGATAAAAAGTTCTTTTAGGATTTTCTTTCAATTAAGAATAAAGAGAATGAATTCTTTACTAAATTTTGCTTTATTCTTTCCAAGTTTGTTATCCTCAGTCATTTTGATAAGTGCTCATCCTTATAGAATTATAATGCTTAATCAGTTCAGTTATTACATTTATATAGAGTGTTTAGCGTTGATAACACTGGGCAACACGTATTTTATTGAATGATATCTGACACTTGATTCTAGGTAATTTGGGTGCGCTGAATACGAATTTCAACTCGGTTTGGCTCTATCAGGTCCTGATTCTTGTCGACAGCCTATGTGCCATTTTCCAGATTTTTCAAATTAGGACTAAAAAATTAAGTCATGTGTTAAATTTTTTTTTCAAGTTTCATGAATACAAGCAGTTCAAACTACAGTAAAATTACATTATAACGATAGAAATGACTTAAAATAAAAAACAAACAGATATGAAGCTTTCACTGTGGCAAAAATTTTCTTTTGTAAGACTTTCTAGCGTATTTGCTTGTTGATGGCAGGTCTCTTTTCAAGCACCAGCAGTAATCAGCCATCATGTGGGAATCCCAGCGGCCTTGGTACCGTTCCTCCATAATTTTTATATCTTGGTGGAATCTCTCCCCTTGTTCGTCACTTACATCACCTAAATTACTTGGAAATTGGTCAAGATGGCTATTCAAAAAATGCATTTTTATGCTCATATTGCAACCTAACTCTTTGTAGTCCCTTAAAAGTTTTTTTACGATTTCTTCGTAGTTATCTGCCCTATAATTGCCTAAAAAGTTTTCTATCAAGTCCACGAATGAGAACCAGCCATTTTTTTCGCGTTCATTCATGACATTAGGAAAATTGCTGTCTTTAATCATTGTTCTTATTTGTGGACCGTCGAAAATTCCCGCCTTGATTTTTTCATAACTTAAACTTGGAAATTTTGAAGTTATGTATTTGAAACACTCGCCGTTCGTATCTAAAGCTTTTACATATTGTTTAATGAGGCCTAGTTTTATATGCAGAGGAGGAAATATGATTTTATCTCTGCTCTAAAGGTGGATTAATTACGTTTTTTTCTCCGACAGTAAGTGATGTTCGTGCTGGCCAGATTTGTTTGAAATAATGTTCTTCCTTGGCTCTGCTGTCCCATAAGCAAAGGAAGCAGGGATATTTAGTATACCCTCCTTGTTGTCCTAGCAGAAAATTAACCATTTTTAAGTCAACACATATGATCCACTCGTGCTCCCTATATTTGATAAGATTTAAAACCTTTTCTATATGTTTATACTTTTCTTTTAATTTTGTTGAGTGCCCAATCGGTATCGAGCCGTATAGATTGCCATTATGCAACAACACACACTTAAGACTTCTTTTCGAACTGTCTAAAAACAAGCGCCAATCATTTGCATCGTAAGACTCAACCCCCATCTTCTTTAACAAACCAACTATGTCGCAGCAATATACTAAACTATCCTCTGTTCTAAAATATTTAACAAGTTCTTCTTCTCTTTTTCTGTAAAATGAAATGTATGTGTTTGAAGTAAGCAAGTTTTTCTCTTTAAGTCTTGAAGCTAAAATTTCCGCAGCCTTTTTTGGCAAATTTAGATCCCTTACAAGATCATTCAACTCGACCTGGTTAAACTTTTGCGGATCGTTTTGACTTTCAAATACGCTGGGGTCAAAATCGGTGTCTGACTCCTCAAAGTGCATAACAATATTTTCAGGAACATCTTCAACTAATTCTTGAGTTGGCAGACCCTTAAATTTTGGAATGGGGATCTCATTTGAATGTAGCACAGGTCGTATCGCGGTGTCGAAATTTGGGTACTCGATACAATGTTTATTTTTCTTAGTGAAGCCCGAAGTCTTGACAAAGCAAAGGTAGCAATCGGTCTCGTGGTTAGTAGGCTCTCGCCACACCTGATATGGAAAAAAAATTGTAAAGCGTTAACAAAAGCGACGAGAGACTTGTTTTTATGAATTTTATCAAAAGTTATCACCCAAACATTTAACATTTCTATGTGTTTCAACCTTATGCAATATTTGAGATTCTTATAAACATTTTCTGTAAATTTTTGTTTATGTACCTAAGTTACAATTACATTTAGGTAAGTTACAGTATACTAGTGATTAAATTACGTAGTTTTATGAAATCATAAACTTACCATCGGAACTCCAAAAGGTATTTTTGAATCCGAACCCTTCGTCCAATGTCGCAGTCTTTCAATGCATATAGTGCAGGCTTTATGTGGAGCCCACGATTTATCTTGGTCCCCCAGTTTTATGCCAAAATAAGCTAAGTAAGCTCTTTTTACGAAGTCAGTTATATTTGCTCGTTGATGTGGAAGTGTAAAATTTCCACATATATAACAGAAGGAATCAGGGTTGTTTTTGCATTTGAACTTTCTAGTGCTTGCTGACATATTGCTTGATGTTCTGCCAATTTGTAAAGGTATTTAAAGCCCTTAATTCATATAAATTTAAGAAAATCTGAAATATAAACACAAAAATTAGTTTAAATAGGTACTTATTATGAAATAGGTACTTACAATCTATGAAATTAAACTAGAAACACGGATGAGTAGGTACAATATAAATTACGTCTAATTAAATCAACTATATTAAATCACGATGACAAAATTACTCACTAAATCATATGCCAATTCAAAATTATGTTAATGCCCAAACTTAATTAACTAACTCAACTGACTGACTGACTGACTGACTGACTGACTGACTGATTGAATTGACTGATTAACTCTGGAAACGAGTCGCTTTTATATATTTTAGTTGTCCCTCTAGAATACTCTACAGAGAACAGGAACGCTCGAGAAAATTTTAGAATTCTATGATATTTTTAGCTTAATTTACTAATATTAAAATGGGTTAAAAATGACAAAATTAAAAATATTTTTAGGGTGTTACATATAAAAATATACATAATACAAAATACCATAACAATAGGTACAAATACCTAGATAAAAACCTAGTTGCATAATGTGTAACTGCAAAAAGACAGCGAGTATTGAGAAAAAAACCTTTTTATGAATACGACGAAAGAGGAGGGGTGTTGAGCAAAATCAGGACCTGATAGAGCAAAACCGAGTAAAAATTCGTGCTCAGCGCACCCAAATTACCTAGAACTAACTGTCAAATCTAATTCAATAGACAAAAAGTTGAAATTTGTTCCCCAGTGTAATTAATTATACAGAGAGAGAGAGAGAGAGAGAGAGAGTTACAAGGAGTTACAAGGAAAAGTAGTACCTCAAAAGGCCTTGCGGCCCATACCGAGGAGGTACCAATGGCACCGGGTGCCAGGGAAAATTTTGTAAAAGTTTATTTTTCTTTCAACTATCCTAGCAGTAGTAGAAAACTGGATAGAAAAGTAGAAGGCTCTCTCCCCACCCTCCGCTCCCTCCCTGCCAGAGGCAGGTACGGAAAAAGGTTGAAGAAAATACCTTGACCCTGGAAAAGTAGCCAAGGAAATTTTACAGGAAAGTGGAGAATATATAAATAGCTCTATATTTAGCTTGCTCACAGAGACACCGAGCAAGCGAACTCCTGCAGAGTTTTCTGAGGTTTTAATCTTAAACTATGAGTGTTCAGTACTTTGTCTAGCCTATTTTTAAACAGATTTACACTGACTGGAAACAACCTCTGAGGGAAGTTGGTTCCAGATATTAACTATTTTATAGGAAAAGAAATTTCCGCAGACTGAGGTCCTAAATGTCTTTACACACTCAAATAGTGTGCAAGATTTCGTCTAACCTTTTCTTGAACTGATCCACAGAGGAACTGTTCACAACTTCCGAAGGTAACCTGTTCCATGTGTCACAGATCTTATACGTAAAGTAATTCCCACACACACTAGTCCTAAACCGTTTCAAATCCAACTTCCAACCATTGTTGCGAGTTGGGTTATCATTTAAACTAAACATACTTCTAAAATCGACATCGTTGAACCCGTAAGAGCTTAAAAACCTCGATCAGTTGACCGCGCAGCCTCCGAGTTTCAAGCGAAAACAAGTTCAGGGCGCGTAACCGTCGATTGTAGCCCATATGCCTAACGGAAGGGATTAACTTTGTGGCCCTCGCCTGCACTCGCTCCAGCCTCTCAATATCTTTCCTGAGGGTGGGCGACCAGAACTGCACAGCATACTCCAGGTACGGCCGAACAAGGGAATTGTACAGTGAGAGCACAATTCCTTGTTCCGAAACTGAAATTGCCTCCTGAATAACCCAATAGTTTCTGGGCTTTCTTTTCCACTCTACACACTGTTTCGTAAACTTAAGGTCGCTGCTAATTAGCACACCCAAGTCCTTTTCTAAATCAGTCACCTCGATATTACTGCCCAACATCGAGTAGTCCGACTTGGGATTGGCGTAGCCAATGTGCATCACTTTGCATTTACCCAAGTTAAACGGCATTTGCCATTTTTCGGACCACTCTCCTATCCTACCTAGGAGAGAGAGAGAGAGAGAGAGAGAGAGAGAGAGAGAGAGAGAGAGAGAGATTAAAACTTATCAAGTGATGTATCGCAGTTTATAGTTTTAGTTTTGTTTCTTAGATGCATCGGGCCATTTCGTACTCATGTTTAGTTGCTTGTTCCACAATTTAGTTATGTTTATAGACCTAAATTCAATGATTCTGGTCTTCAAAATGTCCCAAGGTAAGATTTTATGGCTTGTTTAATAGTGATCAGAATTTTTATACAAAAGTGCACTATTTAAACGTTTACTTAAACACGCACTTCATTATGGAGTCTGGAAATACAATAGGTTATACATTTCTTATTTTTAGGTTAATTGGATCACCTGAAGATCAGGGCCCCCAGCCTTCTTTAGTTAGCTTTATAAGGCTAACTAACGAAAATATCACGATCTAACCTAACCAATCGTCAAGGGCGTACAGTTGACCTAACGATTGGTTAGGTTAAGTCGTGATATTTTCGTTAGTTAGGCTTATAAGGCTAACTAAAGTAGGCTGGGGTCCCTGATCTTCAGGTGATCCGTTTAATTTTCATCCGAGGCTGCTTCTGTATACTGCATCATATTGGCACTTCTGTATATTGTATATACACCAAGATACATAAGTTGTGTCCTCCGTACACGCAGAAAAATTCATAAAAGACAGAGACAAACTAGTTTCAAAGATTTAAGTTTATCAACGCCACTCAGTTACCATGGAAACCAGCTTATGCTTTTTAAAGGAACCCTTTATTTGGAAGACTATTTTAAGAAACAATCATTATTATTATTATTATTATTATTAAGCAGACATTATTTTTCAACTTAATAACTGCCATAGAGTATGGCATCGTTTCTTAAAATGGGAAGAAAGACCGCAAATGATTTTAAACATATACTTATATAGAAAATAGTTATTTGATGATTAAAAGCTGAAATTAAAAATAAATAGATAACTAAATAAATAATATTAGGAAAGAAATAACTAGCGAGTAATTTGATACTAATGAATAATATTTTAATATTAAAAAATTAAAACGGATCACCTGAAGATCAGCCCCCAGCCTTCTTTAGTTAGCTTTAAAGGCTAACTAACGAAAATATCACGACCTAACCTAACCAATTGTCAAGGGCGTGCAGTTGACCTAATGACTGGTTAGGTTAGGTCGTGATATTTTCGTTAGTTATAAGGCTAACTAGAGAAGGTTGGGGGCCCTGATCTTCAGGTGATCCAATAAAACTAATAGGAGATAAAGCATCACCTGAAGATCAGGCCCCCCAGCCTTCTTTAGTTAGGTTTATAAGCCTAACTAACAAAAATATCACGACCTAACCTAATCAATCATTGGGTCAACTGTACGCCCTTGGCGACTGGTTAGGTTAGGTCGTGATATTTTCGTTAGTTAGCCTTATAAAGCTAACTAAAGAAGGCTGGGCGCCCTGATCTTCAGGTGATCCGAGATATATTTACTGGAGATGCCAAGTGTTTATTATTATTATTATTATTATTATTTTATTATTATTATTTTATCTTTACAGATGCATTATTATTATTCCCAAGAGTGAGCGAAACTTAAGTGTGATAAGTTAAGCGTTCACAAATGCACGTGACACAAAACGTAAAGTTTGGTGTTGTTTAACCTCCTTCGGTACAGCAAAGGTCATGTGACGGAGGGGACCGACATCTTTGTGTGGAGCCAAACTCCGGGTTGCGGATCTTTTCCGTTTCATGTATTGTTTCCGATTTTGTTGAAGATAAGATATTTAATGTAGATTTTTTACGCTGATTTAAAAAATGTAAGTCTTTTTTTGGAGAAATGATCGGTTCGAAAGTTATGTTTATTATTGTAATTTTGTATTAGGTCAAAAACTATAACAATACAACTGAAAACTAATACAAGAATTATTGTATTCTTTAATAATATTGGCTTATGTCACTAAGTATTTGTGTGATTAGATTTCGACCGTTATTTTCCTGTCCGGTTAAGTTAATTGAATGCTCGGTTAGGTAAACTAAATACCAGGTTAGGTTAATTGAATGCCCGTTTAGGTCAACTGAATGCCCGGTTAAGTCAACTGAATGCCCGGTTAAGTCAACTGTACGCCCTTGATGATTGGTTAGGTTAATTCGTGATATTTTCGTTAGTTTTAACGAAAATATCACAACTTAATCTAACCAGTCGTCAAAGGCATACAGTTGACCTAACCTGGTATTCAATTAACCTAACCGGGCATTATATCCATACAAAATTACAATAACAAACAACTTTTGAACCGCTTATTTCCCCCAAAAATCTACATTAAATATCTTATTTTCAACAAAATCGGAAACAGTACATGAAATGGAAAAGATCCCGAGTTGCTACATCATCTGAACTTTAAACTGTTTCTTATCCAACTACTCTCCAGATCCAATGTCGTTTAACCTCTAGCTGATCTAAATTATTTTTGAACATTTGGTCTACGTTCTGAATTAGCAAACTGAATCTCAGTTTTTGGATCACCTGAAGATCAGGGGCCCCACCCTTCGTTAGTTAGTCTTATAAGGCTAACTAACGAAAATATCACGACTTAACCTAACCAATCGTTAGGTCAACTGTACGCCCTTGACGAGTGGTTAGGTTAGGTCGTGATATTTTCGTTAGTTAGCCTTATAAAGCTAACTAAAGAAGGCTGGGGGCCCTGATCTTCAGGTGATCCCAGTTTTTTTTTATCGTACTCTATGTACACATTCCGAAATGGTTAGTAATGGATTCATTTTACATTTTTTGACTTACATTAATGAATGATTTATATACTCTACTTGTATATGCAGTTCTTGTATAGTTGCGTTTTAGTTTCATTATCATTAGTTATAATACCGTCCAAACCTATTTTATGGCCGTCCAAACCTATTTTTGAATATAAAAACTGGATGACAAGAATATATTTTATTAATTTCCAAAATAATGTAATTTTTAGTTTTTTTTTTTAAGTTTCCGATCGTATATGTTTGAATTGTCAACATTTTGCAGTTATAACAAATTTTATGGAATGAATCGGAGTAAATGGACTTTGGTTTACAGTTCTGTTATTAGTTTCTAACTTCTGTGAACGCTGTTCTACAAACATTTTTTCACAATAAATGAACTAGTCCCTAACTTATGAACATTGTATGAATTTATTTGTATATCGTATTAGCATCTACTGTAAATACTTCATGGTCTAACAGCAATCCGAAATAGAAGGTTAGTAAAATAAACTTAATATTTACTAGCGTCAAATGCGATAAAAAGCGCCGATAACACTGCCCAACAAAAAAAGAAATTTTTTGCTGCTGATTTAATTCTAAGACCTGTTTCTGGATAATATTGATGTGCTGATTTAAAAAATCACCTTAGATTTTGTCCATCACATCAGGTTTTCGTGCAATGCAATATGCCTATTTTGGGTGATCCATGAAGGGCGCTTATCAAAATTTATGATTTTTGAGACCTGTTAACAGCTGTTTTACTGTTAAAATTTTATCTGTGGAATACGCACATCTGTGCATTAAATCTAAAGGTCATGTACAACATATTAAAATCTTGGGAATCTGTGATTTCCCCAGGTGTGAGCGTGACGTCATGATCATGGATTCATTTTTTGCTTATTTAAACACTTTTAATCACTTTATGTGTCAATATTACCATTGTATATTAAAGTTCACTCCCTGCACAATTGTTTACTTTTCCATGCTGATTCTGAGTATGTAAAAACTTATTTTTTGAAAAGAAAAAAAATTGGGCATAACCCTGCCAAAATGCGATATCTCCAAAATATCCGTATTTGATTGCTCGAAAACCTGACGTGATAGGCAAAAACTAAGGTGATTTTTGAAATCAGCACACCAAAGTTACCTAAAAACAGGTGTTAGAATTAAATCAGCAAAATTGGTGTTGGGTAGTGTAATATACGATTTCTTTAAAAATAAGCTTCCTGCATTTTAAAAGCTAGTTGACGCAATCAATCTGACTCCTAATAATCATCACCTCCACAATTAACTCCAGAGTTTAAAGTTTTTTTTCAGTATTTTTACTTTTATATAAAACAGTTAATAAATTACGTTATTAGAGGAATCACCTGAAGATCAGAGCCCCCAGCCTCAATTACCAAATGATATCTTCGTTAAAACTAACGAAAATATCACGACCAAGGGCGTACAGTTGACCTAACCGGGCATTCAATTTAATTTATTATTATATTTGGTACTGTAAATCAAAAAACAAGAGTACATGGGGGCCCTGATGTTCAGGTGATCCAATTAGAGTTGTATTAACATTAATAAAAAAAGAATTAATTGCATAAAATTATTATCGCTAAGTTTAGTATTTCGTTGTGTATTTGACTGAGGACGAAAACATCAGTATTAACAAATTAGAAAAAGCCTTACAAGCTAAGATTTCACAGCACTAATAATAATTTCTTGTAATCGTTGATGTACGCACCAATGTTTATAATAGTCTAATACACACATATTAAATGGTTCACATATAAAAGCCAAGCTCGGGGTTAAGTTAAAGTAGAAGGATTTTTGCGCGAAATCCATTTAGATATAGAATTTATAACTAAAATCCATTTAGATATAGAATTTATAACTAAAATCCACTTACATATAAAATTTATAACTAAAATCCATTTAGATAAAGAATTTATAACTAAAATCCATTTAGATAAAGAATTTATAACTAAAATCCATTTATATATAGAATTTATAACTAAAATCCATTTAGATATAGAAATTATAACTAAAATCCATTTAGATAAAGAATTTATAACTAAAATCCATTTAGATATAGAATTTATAACTAAAATCCATTTAGATGTAGAATTTATAACTAAAATCCATTTAGATATAGAATTATAACTAAAATCCATTTAGATATAGAATTTATAACTAAAATCCATTTAGATATAGAATTTATAACTAAAATCCATTTAGATATAGAATTTATAACTAAAATCCATTTAGATATAGAATTTATAACTAAAATCCATTTAGATATAGAATTTATAACTAAAATCCATTTAGATATAGAATTTATAACTAAAATCCACTTACATATAAAATTTATAACTAAAATCCATTTAGATAAAGAATTTATAACTAAAATCCATTTAGATATAGAATTTATAACTAAAATCCATTTAGATGTAGAATTTATAACTAAAATCCATTTAGATATAGAATTTATAACTAAAATCCACTTACATATAGAATTTATAACTAAAATCCACTTACATATAGAATTTATAACTAAAATCCATTTAGATATAGAATTTATAACTAAAATCCATTTAGATATAGAATTTATAACTAAAATCCATTTAGATATAGAATTTATAACTAAAATCCACTTACATATAGAATTTATAACTAAAATCCACTTACATATAGAATTTATAACTAAAATCCATTTAGATATAGAATTTATAACTAAAATCCATTTAGATGTAGAATTTATAACTAAAATCCACTTAGATATAGAATTTATAACTAAAATCCACTTACATATAGAATTTATAACTAAAATCCATTTAGATATAGAATTTATAACTAAAATTCATTTAGATATAGAATTTATAACTAAAATGCATTTAGATAAAGAATTTATAACTAAAATCCATTTAGATATAGAATTTATAACTAAAATCCACTTACATATAGAATTTATAACTAAAATCCACTTACATATAGAATTTATAACTAAAATCCATTTAGATATAGAATTTATAACTAAAATCCATTTAGATGTAGAATTTATAACTAAAATCCACTTAGATATAGAATTTATAACTAAAATCCACTTACATATAGAATTTATAACTAAACTCCATTTAGATATAGAATTTATAACTAAAATCCATTTAGATATAGAATTTATAACTAAAATCCATTTAGATAAAGAATTTATAACTAAAATCCATTTAGATATAGAATTTATAACTAAAATCCATTTAGATATAGAATTTATAACTAAAATCCACTTACATATAAAATTTATAACTAAAATCCATTTAGATAAAGAATTTATAACTAAAATCCATTTAGATATAGAAATTATAACTGAATAATATAGAACAGAATAGTAAATATAGAATACGCACGAGTGATTGAGCTACTTCTAAAGCTGTACTATTATCTTATTTATTAAGAAGAGGAAATTGTAAACATTTTAAAATAATTAATTAATTGAATATGAAAGTACTGTATTTTCTACTTAAAAAACCCTTAAATGTATTCATTTTACAATACAGACATTCGGAAGACCGTCTTAAGTCACTATACAGTTTTACAGGTAGATTTGTCTTCCGTATAAAGAGAATTTGTTTGAGTTCTCTTACAGTTTGTGTGATAGTGAAAACTAGTGTTTTTTCTTAATTAAATAATATTTTGTCCCTTTATATTTATAAAATGAGTTCGTAAATACTGTCAGATATTATAAGTAAAGAGTACTTTTATTTCTTGCTGGGTTTTTTTTTTCGTTTTCATTGGCCTTCTTGGTTTTTTTCCATTGTTTTTGTTCTCTTTTTTTCCTGATTTTGTTGCTCTTGTTGCTGTTCTCGATGTTCTTTTGTTTCTTGCATTTTTTGTGGCTGTTGTTGAAGTTCCGGTAGTTTTTGTTGTTGTTGAAGTTCTGGTAGGTTTTGTTCTTGTTCTTGTCGTTCTTTCTGTTCGGGTCCGTACTCAAAGTGTTCTTTTTTTTTGATGCTTCATGTGTTGTTGTCCTTGTTCAAATTCTTCTTCTTCTTGCTTTTGTCGTTTTTCGTATTGCTCTTGTTCAAAGTGATGTTGTTCGCATTCCTTTTGTTTTTGTTCTTGTTCTTGATGATCTTGTAATTGTCTTTGTGATTGTTCGTCTGGTTGCCCTTGTTCTTGTTGCTGTTTTTGCTCACGTTTATATTGCTGTGTATTATTTTCCCTTTGCTCTTGTTCTTGTTCTTGTTGTTCTTTGTCTTGTTGTTCTTTGTCTTGTTTTTGTTCTTCACCATTATCTTGTATTTGTCCTAATTTCGGTTCTTGTTTTTGTTTTAGCTTTTGCTCTTGCTCTTGATTATGACTTTGTACGTGTTCTAGTTTCGGTTCTTGTTGGTCTGGTTTATTTCCTTGTTCTTCTTGTTCTTGTTTTTGTTCTTGTTGTAATTGTCCTTCAGAATGACCTCGCTTTTGTTCTAATTTCTGTCCTTGTTGTTCTTGCTCTCGTTCTTCTTCTAATTTTTGTTCTTGTTCTCGTCCTTGCACTTTTTGTTTTTGGCCTTGTTGTTCTTGTTTTAACTTTTGTTCCTGTTGTTCTTGTTCTAGATTTTGCTTTTGCTCTTGTTCTTGCACGCTTTGTTCTTGTTTTTGTTCTTGTTCTTGCTCATCCCCCTCCTCGTCGTAACAGAGAAAATAGTACAGTAGTTTGGACACTTCACTTATATCATTGTCTTCGCAAACCGTTAATTCTTCTATACTTTCAATTGATATTTCCTGCAGGATAATGTTTACCGCTGTTTCATCACTACAAAACTGAAATATTAAAAGAATTAAAGCTTAAATAGGCTTGATGGTTAACTCAAAATTTCGGATCTAGTAAACGGCGAGCATTCGAAATAGTGTTTTGTTTTGGGGGTTGGTTAACCTCCTTCGTAATACCTAAAGTCATATGATTGTGGGGACCTACGGCTTTACGCGGGATCCGAACTACGGATCACTACGTCATCCGAACGCAATAGACGGTGACCCTTCCAACTGCTAACAGACCCAATGTCGCTTCTTAGCAAGAAACGGGACGTTTAGTAAAGTCAATAAAACATTTATGACGCTTACTAAACGTCCCAAATTTTGCTGGGTTAACTTCCCTGATCGAGGGGAAGCGGTGTTGCGACAATGTTCACGATGTAGTCCATTCAGAGTAATAGTGATTATAAAGGATTACTTCCTAGTCAGAGTAGTCACTGTCAATCCCACTTCTATTCGCGGTCCATAAAAGCGAAAATACGCAAAATGAGACATCTAAATTTGAGAAAAGATTTTTTTCGATTTGCAAAAGAATGTCATTCTCATTTTTCCATTCGCGGTGAAAAGGCGAAATGAGAATGGCTAATATTTCCTAACGTAGCGGGACTTCATGTAACCTAATCTAACCTAATCTAACCTGGACCAAAGTGGGAAGGCCGTGTAGCAGAATGAAAATGTCATGAAATAGGAATATACCGATTTGAGAATTACTTTCTTTGAGGTTCTTTTGGTCCCGAAATGACGTGGGAACGACATTGATAATGATAATGATAAGCTTTACTGGCAGGATTGAATGGGATGATACAATAATAATGATAGTAAGAAGGAACTGAATCATTTAACTATTTTTAAAAGACGTATAAATAACCGATCAACTGGTTTTTAATATTAGCTCTTATTACAAATATTAAATATAACTTGTCTCTCTCATATAGTTTAATCTATATGATGTTAACTTAATGGTAAATTACTACAGCTGATATTCTTAAAATGTTAACATCTTAGAAGAATATTTAACAACTTTTGAAATTTGGTTATTTTTGGTTTTGAATGTCGATAAAATACTGTACTTCAATTTCGTTCAAACTTTTAATAGTTGGTTGGTCAAAAATTCTATGAGTCATTTTGAGAAGCATATAAAAAATACTTTCAGTTTTAATAATCCTCAATTCTGAAATTGTAACGTATTTATCAATGTTAACATGTAAACAGAGTTACCAATCAGATTTACTTAATAATTGATGAAACCTTCTGCTGAAATTTTCACACACACACACACACACACACACACACACACACACACACACACACACACACACACACACATATGTAGTATCCCATATATACTTACCTTTATCATATTCCTAATTCCATTTAATATATTGTATAGAAGCGGTTTATCGAAATATGTGGTGTACCTCCGAATACTTTTTACGAAGCTTCTTAAAAGGTCATTCTTTATAGCTTCTCTAATTTGAGACGGAGAACCAATCTCAGCCATATTTGAAACGCACCAAATGGCTTCCTTTCTAACAGACGGCTCATCCTGAAATTTATATGACGCCTTAATTTTAACGCGTCTGACAAAACGTATAACATTTCCTAAACTACTACTACTACTACTACTACTACTAATAATAATAATAATAATAATAATCGGATAGAGTAATAAATTATTTAATAACGTCATATTTACACACTACAAATGTTTCAAACTACTTTTTTGCAACGGCATAAAAATTAATGTTCTGATAATATGTATACAAAGTGTACACGCCCTGACCAGCCATTGCGTGGCTGGCTACGAGGGCAGGAGGAGGTCGGAAACCAATTCCCTCCTTCACCAAATCCCGCAAATGAGGCAGGATGCTGCAGAGGGGTCGATCGCAGGTCGATCCTGAGCCGTCGTTCGAAAACATCATAACGTAAGTTATCTTAAACTGTCCGCTGCTCTGTCTGCTTTAGAAATGAGAGGACAAACTAAAGTATTCCAAGAGTACACTGACTGTACTGTAAGTCGATAGTAGAGCAAGAGTAGATGAAGCAGTTTTTTTCTTGCCAAGTGGAGTCCTCTAAAACTATACTGTAGAAACGATACAAGAGGTACACAACATCCAAGGATTAAAGAAAACTTGAATTTTTACTTTCATTATACCTTCGGATCAGTAAGTGTACCCTTTAAATATTTTAGATTGAAGGTACATTTTTTTTATATTTTATTTTCCGTTCTAGGCACGGTGGATATTTTTTATACTTTACTAAAATTCACGTGCGGAGAAATGGACATAATGTTGACGTTAGTGAGATTACATAATTTCAGGACGGCAATATACAGGGAACCAAACAAGCATGAAGAGTATTTGCAATAAATGTAGTTTATACTAATTTTTATATAATTTTGAAGTTACGTAGTTCAGTTAAATAAGAAATTATATTCTCAAATTCTCGGGAAATTATTAGTGCTTGAGGAAATTGTTTATGATAAAACACCTTTTATTTTGCCAAAACGAGTGCATCCGGCTTCACTTATTCCGAAACCGAAGCCGGTTTCACATTTTAAGTGAAGCGAGTGAAGTAGTTTTCAAAGATAGTCAGAGGTTCAGTTTCAGTTCAGACATAAACGAGTACAAATCAAGGACAGAACCTTGACTACAAAACAACGCTGAATTTTTGCGCAACTTGGGAAGAACAAAGCAAAATTTTTATTGTTTTGTGGCACTTTTTCTCAAATACATATGTATATACACTTTTCCTTATGAATGGAAGTAAAAATCATTATTGCCTTTTCACTTGCTTTGTCATTATGTAGAGAAGACAAATAAGTCCCTTACCACGAAGTCGTTTCGTTGGGATGTCAAGAGCAGTGGTATAAATCATCAAACTGTCAACAACTTACACTTACTAATAGTATACTACATGAATTTATCTCTGAAAAATTAATATATTGCTATAACCCCTTTTTTAGGTTTATGGAAACCTTTATTAATAAATTACGTCATTAATAATTGCAGCGAGTCGTGGAAGAGCATTGGCGTCAATAACTTTCTGGATCTGTGAACGAGTTCCACCCATGATGTTGGACAGTGCCCAAGCGCAATCCTGGCGAATTTTACGAGATTCATGATCCAGTTGTCTTACGAGGACTGGAATCACTCCAGCAGCTACTATTGCCTCCGTCTGGAAATACACCATGGTTAGTGAAGAACCGTAACAATGGTATCAAATTTTGTTTTATTATTTTTTGTCGAAGGAGGTGTGGGCATTTGTATCCAAATTCACTTACTTGATCATCAGTTTCAGCCATAATATTTCCAACCGTTTTAACAGCGGGCATTATTTTTTTCTCGTCATTTGAGTTTAAATATTCTTCAATTATATAAGGAACAACATTTGCTTTCAGAACTTCGTCAATTTTAGTTCTGTCACTTTCTGTTATATCGGTAAATGACCAGCACCCATTTACTGAAAATAAGTATATATATATATATATATATACACCATTACCTTCAACTCAACTCGATTATTTTAAAGTTTTTGTTTCGAAGAAAGTTATAAAAAAGTGTTAACAAGAAATAAAATGGATTACTTCCATTCTGTCATTCCCATTCCGATTTTCGGTCCTCAAATGAAAATGACCAAAAGTGAAAAATCCACATTTGACAAAAGCGTTATCTTGATTTGGGAGACGAAGTTTTCGTCGTTGAAACGGCGCCAAATAGGAATGGCTAATATTTCCTAACCTAACTTATTTTCACCAATCATAACCTAGCCTAAACAGTCGTAACCTAACTTATCATATTCTAACCAATCCTAACTTAACCTAACCAATCGCAACCTAACCCGGACCAAAGTGGGAAAATCCGTGGATGGGAATTAAAGTGACATAAAGTAGGAATGGCATAAAATGAGACTGGCATAAAATAGAAATTGCATCTGCGGACACGGATGGGAATGGGAATGGCATAGAATGGGATGAGACCATAAAATGTTGTTAAAACAATGAATTAAAAGTTACTTACAATAAATTTCTGCATCATAGTGATGAATAAATATTTTGGCAGCTTTGATAAGCACAATAATATCTTGACGAGAAAGGCTGAGAGATTTGTGTCCATTTATAATCCGGAATGTTTTTGCGAGTTTTCGTAAGCAGTCAAGCTGCAAATGGTCAGTAAAATAGCTAGCATGAATTCAGAGCTGGGCAATAAATACATTGAATGTATTTAAATACTAAATACTAAATACATGGGAGAAATGTATTTAAATACTAAATACTAAATACATTTTACGAATGTATTTAGATACTAAATACAAAATACATCAATTGTATTTAAATACATTTGTAAATACATTTTAAATACATACAAATTTTAACATATGCATTCACTAATTCACTAAGCCATGACACGCACACGATAAAGAAATTAACCGCTTTCGACTAAGAGTGGCACACAACTGATTGAACTGACACGTTGAAACATGAACCATGCTGTACTACACTGTCGACGCGTCGTACTGTGCTAGTACAGAACGTGTATTAAACCAGTAAAAGTATTTACATTTTTATATTTTGAGTATTTAAATACATTGTATTTAAATACTCATTAAAGTATTTAAATACTATATTTAAATACATGAAAAACAATGTATTTATAAATACATTTCTAAATACACAAATGTATTTAAATACGTATTTAAATACAAATGTATTTAAATACTGCCCAGCTCTGAGCATGATTAATAGTCATCATTATCCCGATAGCTAACAACAATCATCAAATTAAACGAGTAAAAAATGTAAAATATGAAGAGTACTGACAGACTACAAAAGAGTGTTGATAAGTTTCAGTTTGTTGTAAGATGAAACTAAGTAAAACGATTTTTCGTCCTATGTGATATCAATTTTAAGTTACACAGATCTAACACTTAATCAACGAACTTCGTGGCTCAGTGGTTAACCCTCTATGGACAGAATTTTCTGTAGGGTTGTTATAAATGCGTGTATATGAAAGGTTAGAAATTTGTAGCAGTTGTCCATATAGGGTTAAGGATGGTTAGGTGAAAGGTCTCGTGCTCGACTGCCGACGCTGCGTCGGATTGAGTTAGGCCGGCCACCTACTAACCTACTCTGCTAATGCTCGGGTGCGGGTGACTCTCGGAGTTCAGTTCACGTTCACTTACCCTGGGTTCCAGACTTACCTCACTGTATGGGGGAATAGGGAGATTCGGTTGTTACCTGTTACCTCTTACAAATGAGCATTCGGACCGGTAAGACGTATTAGCAAATGTACGAGGGCCACTCAATATATTTTGCCCCACCTTTTTTTTCTTTCCAAGTTTCCTTGTAAGTTCCAGAAATTTTGTACACAAGTAGTTACATACCTTTTTTACAAGTTTTTATTTTTCCACATAGTTTCCATCCTTTTCTACGGCTTTCCTCCACCTCGAAACAAGGGCCTTTATTTCTTGCTGGTAAAAGTCCGCTGGGTTCCGCTGGAGCCACCTCTTAACCTCCTCAACCACCTCATCGTCACTCTGAAACTTTCTTCTACGAATAGCATCCTTCATTGGCCCAAACAAATGGAAGTCTGAAGGTGCCAGATCCGGGCTGTATGAAGGGTGGGGTAATACAGCCAAGCGCATTTTTGTGATGGCCTCTCTTGTTTGCAAACTGTTGTGTGGTCTTGCGTTATCGTGCAAAACAAGGACGTCTTCCAGTTTTCTCTCCGGTCGAACTCGCTTTATACGTCTCTGGAGTCTCTGTAGGGTAGCAATATATGCCTCTGAGTTGATTGTTTGTCCTTTCTTTATAATGTCCACCAGAATCACCCATTTCATGTCCCAGAAAATAGTGGCCATAACCTTTCCTGCAGAGAGAGCCATTTTGAACTTTTTCTTGCGTGGGGAGTCTGCGTGATGCCACTCCATGGATTGGCGTTTTCTTTCAGGTTCAAAGGTGTACCCAAGTCTCATCCCCAGTCACAATTCGTGAAAGGAAGTCATCCCCTTCTGTCTCGTATCGAACCAACGACTCGGAAGCAATTTGTTTTCTTTGGGCTTTGTGATCTTCAGTCAGTTCGCGAGGAACAAACCGTGAACACACTTTTGAGTATCCCAGTTGCTGAATTATCGTATTCACACTTCCTTCACTAATTCCTAGCTCCAGTGATAGTTCCTTGTGTGTGACGCACCGATATGATCGAATGATGCTGTTAGCACGTTACACAGTGTGAGATGTTACAGCCGATGCCGGGCAACCGCTGCGTGGCTCATCATCGAGGCTGGCTCTCCCTCTCTCTGATGATCTCACACGTTTAGAAAAGCGTTCAACTGTGCTTTGATCAACAACAGCATCTCCGTAAACGTTTTGTAGACGTTTGTGAATATTTCTAATTGTTTCCTTCTCTGCGGTTAAGAACTCGATAACAGCTCTCTGTTTCCGACGCACATCATTGTCAGACGCCATTTTCGAAACTGTGTTAACCATCGGTTTTATACAAGGGTGTTTAAAAGCGGTTTTATACAAGGAGGGGAGGTTCAAACTGGAAAAATCTGGTTATGTGAAGCGCAAAAAGTTCAAACTTACAGCCCAAAAGACATTTCAGCCTATGGCCTATTATTTAGCTAAGAAAAAAGGGGGGGCAAAATATATTGAGTGCCCCTAGTACATCGTCTTCACAGTAAGATAAAGACAGAAAAAGAAATTACTCTAACCTAAACTACGAGTATACTTAATATTAATTAAGTTTACAAAATATCATTCAACACTTACTGAGGAGCTGCTTTTCTCAGCGAGATTATAAAGAGCTTCCAGTGCTCCTTCATCAATAACGTTTTGACACATGAACAGACTGTCGTTAGCCAAGTTTCCAATGGCTGAAACAGCTTGAGTGGCAACTCTTTCATCCGGAGAATTCAAAAGAGCAATAAGTTTCGAGATGGCTCCTGCCTCTGAAAGATGTAAGTTATCATTTGGTCTTTATTTCTCGTTTGTAAAGATGGAGATATATAAAATAAGCGAAAATTTTTAGTTCTTAGTTGATAACTTTAATAAAGTAGTATTAAGGAACGGAGTTTGGTGTAGTTAAATGAAGTAAAATATGGAATCTTGCAACTTTACGATACACATTTTTGTGGTTATGCATTTTTATGTTGGCAAATGTACGATAAGTGAATTATTCTGTCACCAGTATTGGGCATTTGGTAATTACTTTAATTAAGAAGCTGTAAATTTACCATACACAGCCTTCGCATATTCCGACATCTCTGAAACTAAACTTGTTAAAACGCCAGCAGCTTCAAACTGCAAATTTGAACTGAAAAAATAATAAATAAATAATTAAATAAATAATAATGTATACTATAACCAGTATATATTATAATACAAAATATACAATACATAAAATCATTACAAAACTTACTGTTTCTCACAGGTAAATAAAATATGAATCTTTACTCAATCGAATTTATGAATCTCACAAATATTTCTATAGAACGAATTAAGTAAAACTGTTCTTTTAAAAACAAGATTAAAGAAAGTCTTTGTTAAGTGTAAGCGAACTAGTTTATCGGTAATATCCTCTTATCTCCCGACCAAATTTTAATATGCCCAGTTAAGTCAACTGTACGCCCTTGACGACTGGTTAGGTTAAGTCGTGATATTTTCGTTAAAACTAACGAAAATATCACGACTTAACCTAACCAATCGTCAAGGGCGTACTGTTGACCTAACCGGGCATTCAGTTAACTATATTAAAACTTGGTGGGTAGATAACAGGATAATATCATATTATCTAATGATTGAATGACTTCACTTTTGTGTCACTCTCTACGCTGACTACACCGAAAAGAGATAGTGCAGCTCCATCTCAGTTTAACCGAAGACTTTTCCATGAATCCGTGCTTTATACCTTTAACTGACACCTTAAATGTAAACTTTAATCCTAAACCCCCCCCAAAATTAATAGTTTATTTAGTTTAAACGTAATTTAAAAAAAAAAATGCAGAATAAAAATTTCTTGTTGTTTTACTCATTGCTTGAAAGGCAGGATACGAGAGGGTAAATAGCGTTCCCATCAATGTATATGTCGGAGAGGGGAAAATCTTGATTAGAAAGGTGTTTTCTGGCACTTTTGATCCCCTTCAAACGTTCTTCTTCGTTTGCACTTTTAATCATCTTAATTATCGACTTCACTTTTTCCTCATTCATATTCTGAAAAAGTTTAACGTGTTACTTCTTGTCTTTAAAATGGAGGCTGACAAGGGAAAGTGGTTTTAAGTGTAATATAATAATGTTTGGGATTATTTAACCTCTTCATAACGACAAAGATGACGAAAGGGACCTACAGCTTTATGTTGGATCCGAACCATCACCTAAACGCGGATGACAGTCACCCATCGAACTAGTGAACAGATCCAATATCACTAATCTGAAGGATAGCGGTTTTGCTACTTGTCCACGACATAGCAGCCCGATGTACGAGTAAATTCAGTTCTCAAAAACTTTATTATATGTTTTTGACGGTTAAGAATATAACAATTAAATTCGTGAAATTCTACAAAAATAAAATTTACACAAAAACTATTTTTTGTTTTGTTTTTGGTGATTCGTAATATTAATTCTTTAGGACAAAATTGAATCTCAAAATCGAGGCGCAAAATTTAGGAAAATAAAATAAAATAATGTAATTCAAGTACTTGAATCACTTTCCTTTATCATTTTCCCAACTATCCGCATAATAATATCAATTTATATATTATTTCTCATATTTTCTTGGCTTATTTTCGATTAAACTTACTTTTTTGTTTATATTTCCATCTTCGCTTCTTTTTATTTGAGATTTTGCCATATTGTATACTTCGTTTTTATTTTCTTCTTTTTCATCTCTTATTCTTTCTTTCTTTTGTTGTTCTCCTACGCCATATCTCTTCTCAATTTCTTCTTCTGCGTCAGAGACGTCGCATAATTCACGCAAACCGTCCTCGCTTTGTAGCTAAAGAAACAGTAAAGATTTTTATTTGTTGCCATGATCGCCTTTTATTTTAATAAAATAATTAAGCTTAAAAGAAGTTCGATACAAAATCCCGACACTCAAAATCCAGGAAACTTACACGGGAGCTTTCAGTAACAACCTTAACCTAAGTTAATCTAGTTTAGGAAATGTAACCTGTCGAGATTCTACGTGATGCGATATTTGAGTGTCGGAATTTCGTACGAATATTGCACAAATTTATATAAGGATTTTTCGGTCTAGAGACATATACTATAAAGGACCTAAAACTCAACATGGAATCTAAACCACGGGTCGGTACATCATCTCTAGACGCACGGGACGGTCACCCATCTAACTACTATACCCAGATCCAGTGTCACTTAACTTCGCAAATCTCACTGAAAGAGGCGTAACGACATGGCCACTACGTAGCTAGTTTATTTTTAAGAATGCTGTTAATTACAGTTAAATTCTTATGTATATTAAATATAACTTATACCTTTTATACAGTACAGGCATATCTATGAAGGAATGTGTTTAGATAAGAAAAACTAATTTTTGTATACTTTTAAGACTTTGTGTGCTTTTACCGAAACTGAGGGAGTGGGTGACATAGAAGACAATTTCCTTTTCTGGAGAAGAGTATCTTTTTGCTTCTTCAAGTCCAGTTGATTCGGAGATCTCGGACTGCGATAAAACATTAATAACAAAACGTGAATGGAACTCGGATGTCACTAAAGAGATATAGGTTGGTAGATATAACGTAGACAAAGAGAGCCGTACAGAGTGGCCACAAAGTCCCTTTGCAGTGACATTACAGTATATCTGTATGTTGTCCTTGTTTTTCACGCAAAGGGACTTTGTGGCCCCCCTGTAGATATTTTAGCCTAGTGCGATCTTTTCATTTGCATCATACAACAAGCCACTCCGGCAATTCGAGTCCACTCGAGGTAAATAACAACACCTTGTATCAAGGAGACCAAAAAAAGTTGTTTTTTTCTTTTTAGTGAAGGATCAGAAAACTGGTCTTAGCTTACGTTATCCAGGATTTATTGATTTACTGTATAATAAAAAAACAATCATTCGCGCTTTTTGAGGAAGAAAAGCAAAACGAAAACTATTACTTAATTTACCCGATAGGTGCCAGTCTAATGTTCTTCTTTGAGTATGCTGAAGAACTCGAAGCACTGTGGCACTCCATCATAGGCCTTTTCATGGACTTCGTCAGTTCTTTCAGGCGAGCGCGACGGGCTCGTATTGCTTCCAACTGTAGTAAGAACATAAAAATATTTAAATCTTGTGTATTTCTTATTTTAAAACAAACTTGCGATATTTTTTTCTTGTGTGTGTGTGTGTGTGTGTGTGTGTGTGTGTGTGTGTATGTGTGTGTGTGCGCTCGCGCGCACGCACAAGCAGACTTCCCAAAAAGAATGAAAGAGAAGAAAAACGTAATGAGAAAAGGTGAGCATGAAGGAGAAATGGGTATGAAATGAATGGAATGAAACCATGTCATTTTTACATAAAGTCTGAATTGTACGCTTACCATAGTTAGTTACATCTCCTACGGTGTTTGTAGAGTCTGCCATACAAACATACCATCGTCCTTTCCTATAGTTAAAAGCCATGATAAGCACTAGGAATATTAATGCATGAATATTTATGTACGTGATAAACTTTTTTAAAACCGGAAAATAAACTATTTTGTAAATCCTTGAATATAAAATAATCTTCCAAGAAACTGAGGTGATATTAAATGCATTTCTGATTTATTTAATACGGTGGTTCTCAACGGGGGCGATTGTAAGCGATTTGGGTGTGGGCGAGGCGAAAGTAAACTCCAAGGGCCTTGGGGAGCGAATTGGTGATTACAAATAATTCTTGGGCGGGGTGGGGGGTGGGGGGGAGCGGGAATAAATTCATATAAAATCACATATTTAAAACCACTTTCAATTTTTTTCAAATTTAACCAAATATTTAAATAATACTTTTGTTTTTTTTCACAATTTGATTTACAAGTATTGATAAAGTTTTAGCCGAAGTTTCTAAATTATGCGGCAAACATCAGGCGCAACCCTCACACTGATATATATTTATCGATATTGTTTATGCTCAGTATTGATTGTTTTAACATATTTGTAGTGTTCATACAAAAATAAATGTTTCTAAAATTTTATAGGAACATTAAACATTTATAGGAATTAAATATTTTATATTAAAAAATGTTTATTTTTTATTTTTTGTTCGAGTTAGGGCGGGAGGAGCGATCTGACAGACAGCCAATTTGTGACAAAGGGGGCGATGTGCTATAAAAAAAGGTTGAGAACCACTGGTTTAACATTCTCTCTCTCTCTCTCTCTCTCTCTCTCTCTCTCTCTCTCTCTCTCTCTCTCTCTCTCCACATGTAGGAGGTTTTCCGGTGCCATGGCGGGAAATGGGCTGAGCGAGGGAGGGTGTTGGAACATGTATATAATATGATAAAAACCAATTCTATTTAAAGGAAGGTTCAGTAGGAATAAATTGAACAAATTTATGACATTAATATCAAATAAAAGTTTTGCCATTATAGGAACTCTGAAGGGGAACTCAACATCAGTAGATATGAAATGTATCACAGAGAGGGTGCGTAGTGAGTAGTGTCCTTCTGTATGTTAGGGAACACTTTAATACCTTACAACTAAGCAGGAACTATTAACTGTTAATTTTAACCTGAAGTATAACATGTTTAAATGAAAATTGGTTTATAGGCCTCCCAACATCATTCGGTTGAACGCAACATCGATCTTACTGTATACATTACTTGATGAAGTAATTAATGATAGTTTTTCTCTAATAATATATAGGTAATTTCTAATGTGGAATTGACTGAGATACCAGACAGATGACGCTGGAGGCACCAAGATATTAGATTTCACTGATGATAATTTGGACTTATACCCTTTTTTCGACAAGACCACAACATCGACATTCTAAAAACCTAACCTAACATAGCGTAACTTAACCTAACTTAACCTAATAATAAGTTGTCGATAGACTGTCAAGTCGATCAGATGTGCTAAGGCCGAACAATTTTCTTAAGGGAATAAAGTCACAATAAAATAGATTTATTAAAAACACAAGCTTTTGAGGAACTGGAAGTGTGGAAGGGGGACTAGGAAAACGGTCCTGTCCTCCTTGCCTCGAGTACGATGTTAAATTTTCGTCACCGTACTTGAGAAGGAACACTTAAAGATTAGACAGGGTTCAAGCTAAGGCAATTCAACTTTTTCACTCAGTGACAAATCGTATGAACGCGGATTAGCTGACTTAAACTTGTTATCATTTTATAACCGTAGGTTGCTTGCTGTATTTATTCAAGGTTTCAAAATGAGCTGTATCAATAGTGTGAACTACACCAAATTACTGTATATGTTCTTAGCAAGGATTCAAAACGTAATAACGGTTTTTAATTAGAGTTAAAACCAGTATTTGCAGCAATTTCTTTTCTTATAAAATTGACAAAAGCTGAAATCAACTACTAACGGAGGAGGCCTAGTCTCCAGTACGTATGTGGAAATGCTTAAGTATATAGAAGGTATCCCAGTAGTCCTACCCCAAAGTCAAATATCATGTTGTACATTATGGAGCAGAACTTTTGGGACACTCTGTAGAATAGATAGGCTAATGCATAATTTAGATTAACCTCTGCCTCATGACCTAGTTGTTAGTCCGAGATTCTCAGTGTATACAGGTTGTTTTATTCACTACTTTTTATACTAATTTCTCTGTTATAGGTTTGCTTTCGTTCTCCCTCGGTTGGACCAAATGGTTTTTCCTTGTAACACCTTGTGATTTTCTGTGTGTGTGTGTGTGTGTGTGTGTGTGTGTGTGTGTGTGTGTCTCTCTCTCTCTCTCCTGACATCTTTCTTCACTTGAAGGAGCGTTTTAGTTCTTTGTTCCAAGTCACAAGAATTCATTTTAATAAATCATTCCTGCTAAAATATTCCTTTTGCTAAAAGTCATATTGATTGCAGTTCCTCATGTTAATTTTTATTGCTTTTACCTTCGCCCTAATGTGCAAAGTAAAACCGTCCTCTCTTTTCTTGCCAGTAACAGCACGCAAATATTTACGAACGTATTATTACGATATAAATCTGAATTCGAAAATAGTTTTGCAAGTTTTTTGTACCTATATATATATATATATATATATATATATATACATATACACACGAGAACAATGACTCGCTAAGTAAAATATAAAATTTTATTAAGAAATTATATACTTACATCTATTTTATTGGCTCTGGACCCATTTTCTGCCAACCTTCGTGCTATCCTTTCCTGACGAAGTTTTGTTGTTTTACTCCAACAGGATGGAAATGAGGTGTCCTTTGCGTCGCTGTCATACTTGATGGTATACTGAGTATTTTAGTTTTTGAGATATTCGTATCGCATTATAATACTTCAATTTGAAAATTAATTCCTTCATCCATAATTTCGATAAAAGGTTTATCAATATTCTATTAAAAAGTTACGACTCGTAAAAGCTTTTGTATCGCATATTTATGACAAACGGGTTCAGTGTTAAAATTTAAATAAGTTATACGTAATAAAACTCCTTTGAAAATGTAATGAAATGTAATAAAACACTTAAAAATTGAGTCTGTACTATCAATTACCTAATTTAAAGTACTTCTAGAATCTAGATGAATTTGAAACTATAATAGACAAAATTAGTTCATAAGTGATATTTCTTTTCAATTTGTACGATATAATATTTTTTTATTCACGTTCAACCCCAACTTTTTATTTATTTTTATACAAATATTCATTTATTTTCAGATTAACAAATCGCTAAAAATATTTTAATAACATCAAAGAATTTGGGATTACGATGATTTTTCACTCGTGAGAGAAATAAATAATTGATGAATATATTTAAAAATTCGAAATATGAAAACCAATTCGTAAATATTAATTACATTTCCCATTATTCACTTTCTAGCTCAGTGATAAAATATTGGTACAAAAAACACGATAATCACCTTTAATTTTTTATAGATTTGTAACAATTTGTTATAAAAATATGTGAAAAACTCAATTTCTTACTTGAATAAACACGATAAGGAGAAAAAATAACTTAAAAAAACATTTTTTTTAATATTATAATAAAATTTATATATATATATATATTATATATATATATATATATATATATATACGCGAGAGAGGCGCGTGTTAGCTCTTACAGTGACACAGTGCCTATAACTTCAAAAGTGATCGACTCTGTATTGATAAACTAGAGTTACTAGACCATTGGCTTCTTCCTTCCTTCACGTTGTGTAGTTACCATAACGACGAATAAATGCAGCGTTATCTGATTTCTTATGTGTATAATGATTCTCTTTTCTCTTCTCTTTCTCTCTCTCTCTCTCTCTCTCTCTCTCTCTCTCTCTCTCTCTCTCTCTCCTTTATTTACTTGAATTCCGAAGACGAACTATAAATTGCCATTTTGTATCATTTATTGGTAGTAACCAGTCAGAATTTGGTTCTGTTATCCGAGAAATGTCCATAATTGTAGAAAATGCTTTGAAGTGATTTCTCGACCTTAAATGAAGACCATCTGAGAAGATTACTTTCGAGTTAAAAAAAAAAAAAACCAAAAAAAACCAAGAATGTGCCATTTTATATCGAGAAAATCTGATTATAATAAAGGTTCTTATTTTTATTTTTTAAATGTGTGTTTTTTTTTTAATTTCTTTGATTTACTTAAGTTTCGTTATTCCTATTTCGTTTGTGTGAATATAAAAGAATTGTTTACATAATTGAGATTTTTTGTCTTTAAAGAAAGACATTTAAAAAATAAGAATGTAAAATTATGATAGTAAATTAGCAATTATCACTGCATGGAATTTGCAAATTAACTGAATTATTAAAAACTATTTTTAGCCTAACTATTATGTATCGATTGGGTTATACCCTTCGGTTGTTCCTCGTTAAAATAATTAGGGAAAAACACGCTATGTAATTAGTGTCGTGAAAGAAATATATTAAAAGACAAACGATGCATTCTTAAAGAATTGCGAAGGGACTGTTTAAGGCATGTTTGAAGAAAGGCTTGGCTAGCTGGTTGGTTTGTACTTCAGCCAGAACGGGTCACTAAGATGTGGAAACTAAAGCCAAGATGGGTTTATGAAAGTTACTAACAGCTATCTCCTCACAGTTACTCGAACCGAACCAAACACTGTCCCAAATCAGTCTTGAGAAATACTGTAGGGACGGGGGTAGTGACGAACTCGCTGCACGTAATGTATTTGGCTCGACCCACTTCTCATTTTAAAGGGGACTTATTTTTTCCCGGTTGGTGGCGTTACTGTCCATCTCACTACCCTCACTTGGACGACAAACATTAAATTAACTAGCCAGTTAACCAGGCTTGGGTCAGGCCATGAATGAGTTGCTTACAAAATGGGAAGAAAGTTCCAGTGCGGACCCCCAATATTTATAATTTCTCCTGGAAAATAGGTTTAGGGAAGAAGAGTTTTGTTTCTCCCAAGAACCGTGGTAGATCTTCAATCCCCTTCTCTCGTTACTCTTACTTGGTAGTTTAAAATACGTTAAAAGAATGGTCGGGCTACATGTAGCCACGTTGCAACACTGCTTCCCGTTAGATCAGCGAGGTTAAGCGACAATGATCCTGTTCAGTAATTGAATGAGTGACCGTTCTATGGTTTCAGATGATATAGTGACCCTTAGATGATTCTGATAATCACATATCATTAGTGAAAGAATCGTCTTCACACTTAGAATATTCGTAAAAATGGCGTCTGTACAGTCAGTTTAAAGAGTCGACTGTTGCGAAACTCCACGTTTCTTACTAATGAATATCGGTGCCAGCATCCGTAGCTGAGTGGGTAACACCGTTTCCCTATAAACGAAGTGAAGGCACTGAGGTCGGGGGTTTCAACCCCCGATAATGTTGGTAATAATGATACAGGAGTTAGCGCAATGGGCCGCATTTGGTGGTCTGAGCGCTGTACCAGTTTCTGTCCCTCTTGACTGATTATATTAATGAATATCAGCACGAAATATGTACTTTGATGACGGAATATTTTTAACCAACTGTACATATTAGTTTAATGCATTAACTTATAAAAAACACGTTTATTTTTACTTAATACTAAAAAGAATAATCAGAAGTGTTGCTGTTTGGTGTCATTTGTATTGCTTTGTATTGCTTTGTATTGCTTTGTATTCCTTTGTATTCCTTTGTATAAAACTGTAATATTATATGGGTTATGAGAAACATTTAATGATGAAAGTTAAATTAATTATTTGTGTTAACTACCAGCGTAGCACTTTAGCATTCTATTCTTGTTCACGCCAGACGATTTTACTTAGCCGTTTTTTTTTATCAACGACTTGCTCGGTTGTCAGAAGATTGATTACACGTTTGAGAATGCAACGTAGAGATGACTTTTCCAGGAAATTAAAATAAATTAAATGTACACGCACGTTTTATATATATACACTCGTGTGTATATATTATATATATATATATATAATTATATACCTTACCTTACCTTACAACCTTACAAAGGTTCCGCGTGATGATTTCTCATTTCGCGAAGGTCAAGCTTGTCGCCCCTCCTCTCGAGTTGGCCTGGTGAAGTAGTGAGTTGGATTCTTGCGCTCTCCACCTCACATAGCCAGGTACGCCCGGCTCATCGGGGATTGTTCTGAGCCAGGCGTCTAGTCTTCTTTTGAAGATTTCCACTGCAACTCCCTTCGTGTTTCTTAGTTCTTTGGGCAACTGATTAAACAGTTTTGGTCCTCTCACTACAAAACTATTTTCTTTCAGGGTTAAGGATGTTCCCTGTCTCGCCTTCAATTTGGGAATACGACACAGTCTACCGCTTCTACTTTCCATCGTTGTTTGGGGAGTTATGGGATTCAGAGTAAGATTAGGGACTAGTTTCTCCATTATTTTCCAAGTGTAAATAATGGTGTATCTCTCTCTTCTCCTTTCCAGTGAATATAGGTCTAGTTCTCGTAACCTTTCCCAGTAATTTAGTTCTTTGCACCCATTGATCTTGGCTGTGAAGCTTCTTTGGATCCCCTCCAGCTGTCTAATGTCTTCTTTTTATATGGGGAAGTTAGGACCGAGCAGTATTCTAATTTGGGTATTATCAGGGTTTTCAGTAGAGGAATCATTACATTCCTATCCCTTCGTTTAAAAGTTCTCAATATCTGACCCGTTATTCTCTTTGCTCTGTTTACTGCTATCTTATTTTGTGTTTCAAATTTCGCATCATCTGTCATTACAACCCCTAAATCTTTTGCTCTGGAATTTCTCTGAATTTCCTGTCCATTTGGGGTATAATATTCCATGCACTTTAGGTCTTCTCTTTTTCCGTACCGTAATAGCTGAAATTTCTCGGTGTTAAACTTCATATTGTTGTCTTCAGTCCACTTGTAGATTTTGTTTATGTCGGTTTGTAGAGATCCTATGTCTTCTGGGTTTCTTATTTTTCTACTGATCTTTGTGTCATCCGCAAAAGATGTTACTGTGCTGTCTCTGTTAACGTCCTCATCTATGTCAGTTAGCATGATTATGAAAAGTAGTGGAGCTAATACTGTTCCTTGTGGTACTGAGCTGAGGACCTCTGATTCTGATGAAGATACTCCTTGTACTGTAACGACTTGCCTCCGCTCACTAAGGAAATTATATATCCATTTCCCTACTTTTCCTGTTATTCCCATATATTTCAGTTTATGTATTATGATTCCGTGGTCACACTTGTCGAACGCTTTAGCAAAGTCTGTGTATAGTACATCATAGTTTTCATTACTTTCAAGTGAATCAATAATGTTGTTGTAGTGTTCCATTAGTTGTGATAGGCATGATCTGCCCGATCGAAACCCGTGTTGGTTATCATTGAATTTTTTCTGAGTTTCCAAAAAGTCATAGATTTTCTGTCTAACTATTCTTTCAAATATTTTAGTGAGATGAGATGTAAGCGACACTGGCCTATAGTTTTTGGCCTGGGATCGATCTCCTCCTTTATATATTGGGACTATGTTCGCGCTCTTCAGGATGCCCGGTATTTCTCCCGTGTCTAATGATCGTCTCCATATCCAGTATAGGGGCTCAGCGATTGCATTCTTGCAGTGTTTGATCAGTGTGGCATTCCATTTATCCGGTCCTGCCGCTGAGCGTGTTTTTAGTTTCCCTATTATGGCTTGTGTAATATCATCCGTCGTGAAGTCGAAATCCGTTATACTTTCCCCTTGTGGTTCTTCTTCAAAGAACGCGTTTCTATCGCAAATCAATTTGTCAGTTTTTGGGATACTGAAAGATGATTCATACTGAGCTTTTAATATTTCAGATACTTCTGTTAGATCATCAGATAAATCACTGTTCTCATTTTTTAAAGGTCCGATAGTCGCTTGGTTTTTCGACTTTCTTTTTGCAAAATTATAGAAGTACTTTGAGTTAACCTTTATCGCTTCTATAGCGTCATCTTCTTCTTTTTCTGTATGCTTCTCGATTTGTTCCTGTATGACGACATCGATACTTTGTAGTTTATCATTTAATATTTTTCCGATGTTGTTATCTTTATATATATATATATATATATATATATATATATATATATATATATATATATATATATATATAATATATATATATATGAAAATTATTTCACGAAGGTAACACGTGAAAAATATTTATGATGAATAAAACCACGAAGGAAAGGAAACACAAAATGGTGCTCAAGCGCTTTCGTCTAATGACATCCTCAGGAACACTGAAGTACATAAAAAGGTTAAGCCTATATATAGGTTACAGAAAGAAAAAAGAAAAAATAAATAACATACATACACACACACACACACATATACATATATATATATATACATACATATCTATATATACAAATACATACATACATACATACATACATATATATACAATAAACAGAGAAGTAAAAATAATAAAAAAAAAAAAAAAAAAAATTAAAAATTAAAACCTTAAAGGATTACCAGTGAGGCGTACAGATTTGTAAGGAAAAATATCGATTTTTAGCACAAGATCAAATTGATTATAAAAATACAAATTTATACTGGAACTCTGCCGGGTTTTAACACAATGCTGCCTATGGTCAGGTTTCGATATATATAAAAAAATAAAATGCAAATTAAAAGTTAATCGATTTTTAGCACAAGATCAAATGGATTATAAAAATACAAATTTATACTGGAACTCTGTCCGGGTTTTAACACAATGCTGCCTATGGTCAGGTTTCGATATATATAAAAAAAATAAAATGAAGACAAGTTTACCAAAGATTTAATGTTTTACTCTTCTTATCTAAATCTGTTTTAAAGGAATTCAACATAACAGGATCGAGTTGAAAAAGACCTTTGCTTATGTTGAAGTTATTTGAAAGTTGGATAATGGCAGACTCAAGAATATTTCTATTAACAATGTTGCTTGAATGGAATAAAACTGAAGCATTATTCCAATCAATACAGTGGGCTAACTCTGACAAATGGACAAAAAGGGCACTGGACAACTGTCCTGTTCTAACGGAATATTGATGCTGTTTTATACGTGTGTGCAAATCCTTTCCCGTCTGACCTATGTAAAAGGAATCACATTGTTTACAACCAATTTTATAGATAATGCCTGAATTATTGATAGGGCTATTTTTTACTATGATATTTTTCACAATATTGTTATATGAAAATACTACATTAATATCCAAAAGTTTAAGTACATTAGCAATGCCTAAAAAGCCCGGGAAAAATGGAAGTACTAAAATATTTTTTGACAAAGTACGAGTGTTAATATTGACACGATAGAAAGTTCGTTTTGCCTTGTTGAGACAAGATTCCATAAACGCAGATGGATAACACAATATTGTGAAAAATATCATAGTAAAAAATAGCCCTACCAATAATTCAGGCATTATCTATAAAATTGGTTGTAAACAATGTGATTCCTTTTACATAGGTCAGACGGGAAAGGATTTGCACACACGTATAAAACAGCATCAATATTCCGTTAGAACAGGACAGTTGTCCAGTGTCCTTTTTGTCCATTTGTCAGAGTTAGCCCACTGTATTGATTGGAATAATGCTTCAGTTTTATTCCATTCAAGCAACATTGTTAATAGAAATATTCTTGAGTCTGCCATTATCCAACTTTCAAATAACTTCAACATAAGCAAAGGTCTTTTTCAACTCGATCCTGTTATGTTGAATTCCTTTAAAACAGATTTAGATAAGAAGAGTAAAACATTAAATCTTTGGTAAACTTGTCTTCATTTTATTTTTTTTATATATATCGAAACCTGACCATAGGCAGCATTGTGTTAAAACCCGGACAGAGTTCCAGTATAAATTTGTATTTTTATAATCCATTTGATCTTGTGCTAAAAATCGATTAACTTTTAATTTGCATTTTATTTTTTTATATATATCGAAACCTGACCATAGGCAGCATTGTGTTAAAACCCGGCAGAGTTCCAGTATAAATTTGTATTTTTATAATCCATTTGATCTTGTGCTAAAAATAGATATTTTTCCTTACAAATCTGTACGCCTCACTGGTAATCCTTTAAGGTTTTAATTTTAATTTTTTTTTTTTTTTATTATTATTATTTTTACTTCTCTGTTTATTGTATATATATGTATGTATGTATGTATGTATGTATTTGTATATATAGATATGTATGTATATATATATGTATATGTGTGTGTGTGTGTGTGTATGTTTTATTTATTTTTCTTTTTTCTTTCTGTAACCTATATATAGGCTTAACCTTTTTATGTACTTCAGTGTTCCTGAGGATGTCATTAGACGAAAGCGCTTGAGCACCATTTTGTGTTTCCTTTCCTTCGTGGTTTTATTCATCATATATATATATATATATATATAACACACACACACACACACACACACACACACACTAAGTCACAACAGACGTTTATTTTTGTACTGTAAGTTCTTTGATAGATAATTCATTCTCTCTACATATCATTTCCAAAATAGCTTCAGAGGAAAATCAATAGTCAAGGACCAGCCAGGTGTTTTTTTTCTTTTTTTTTCTTTTTGCCTCATATTGACAGTTTTCTATTTTTGTGAAATAAGTTAAAATATTGTTAGTCGAGGCAAATATTAGGGGAGGAATTTAGTTAAAAAGAGATTATGTGGCGTGAGCCCGGGTTGTATGGGAACTATACCCCGTATCCCTCCTTCTTACTCCCCAAAATTAAAAATAGGAAACAATGGGTAGTGTTTTAAAGTGAAAAGTTTTTACCATGCCCCAACCAGTAAATTACGTATTTATACCCCTATGACCAACTAAACATTTTAGTGATACATGCCCAACGCGTGGGTTAAGTTAAATTAAGAAAGGTTACTTCAGGTGAACTTAGCTTAAGTTAGATAAAGAGAAGCGAATTGGCATTATCTCCTTATAATAAATTTGTTGAGGAGGTATGTTAGGGTATGTTAGAAAAAATAGAACATTGCATTTCCCTTTCAAATTAATCTATTCTTACACACGAGACATCACAGTACGACGTTTCTTCAGTGGACAAAGAATAAAATATTAATAACGTTTCGACTTACTTAACTTTCATCGTAACAGACTAACAGTTAAGGTCTTATGACGCAGAGGACCTACAACTGTTCGTGCATGGGATCCGAACCACCACGCCATCTAGGAAGATTCAGAGAAACACCTTGATGGCTGAAATATGAGGTTTGATCCGAGACTCGAACTCAGAACCTTCAGATTAACAGCCTGGCGTTTCTACCACCACAGGTTAACTTGAAATGTTTAACAAAACGCAGTATTGACTGCCTTATTCTTTATTCATCAACAAAGAGAAGTGTCTTTTATAAGGTTAAATTTTAATCAATGTATAACTGTGGTTAAATATACGAGTAGAAATTCACCGAAAAAAATATAGATTTTTATTTTATTTTATTATTTTTTTAAATTCTTTTCGACGAAAATAAAAAATTAGTAGTTAGTAATGGATCTCTCTCTCTCTCTCTCTCTCTCTCTCTCTCTCTCTCTCTCTCTCTCTCTCTCTATATATATATATATATATATATATATATATATATATATATATACACACATTTTAACTGCAAACAGCACACAGTATAATTAATGTAAAGAACGACGCTTGTGTTCTCCCTCCTCATCTTGTGCGGAACGCTCTTCTATACAAGCGTCGTTCTTTACATATATATATATATATATATATATATATATATAAAACTGGTTTTTGCTTCCGCCCGAAATGTTTATTCTGACGAAAGTCGAGCTTGTTGCTCCACCTTGGACCTGAAGCTTAATGTGGAATCCGAGCCACGACCCACTACGGGTGGTCAGAAATTTCAAAGTCCTTGCCCGGACTCAATCTCACGACCTCCCGATCAGCAAGTCCAGCGTCTTAACCAGTAGGCCACCCAAAGTATCCATTTATCTATCAACCCATCTGGAATGATAAAGAGCTGGGTAAGCTGCGCGCCGCCGCTTGCTTTCGCCGGGAATCGAACCCGGGTAAATAATCTTTAGTTTTTTATTTTGTAAGTTTATTGCGTTAGATTAGCTAGGAGCATTAGGTCATTAAATCCAATTATCACAATATCACTGATAAGCGTAAAACCAACGAGGCGAAAACAATTAAAAAGCAAGTTTTTTTATATCGTAAATCGCAAATAATAATAATAATAATAATAATTACAATAATGCCTCATGTAAGTTTTTTTTTTATTTAAACCATTTAAGTACTGTTCAATTACGATGTTCATGCTATATCCTTTTCTTAAAATTTACCTAAACTTCACAAAATCAAAAGGTACTTTCGGCTCCTTTTTTTTTAACCCATTAGTGCACATTGGTAGAATTTCCTACCGCCAAAATTGTTTGTCATTATTGCATCATTTTTTCTCGTATTCACGTGATCTTCGGTACGAGTCATTGATATGACGCAATCGTTTAGATTACGTCATGTCAATGACTCATACCGAAGATCGCGTGAATACCAGAAAAAGTGATGCAATAATGCCAAACAATTTTGGCGGTAGGAAATTCTACCAAAGGGCGCTAATGGGTTAATGAAATTAATGAATAGTGTAACTTCATTAAACCCAAAATTGTATTTTGAGCGTCTCTGATATAACCATGATAATCAATCTGGTTGGTCAGAAACTGGTACAGTGCTTAAGCCAACTAATGTGACCCACTGACCCATTGCCCTAACTCCTGCTTTATTATTATTATTACCAGCATCATCGGGATTCGAACCACCGATCTTAGTATCTTCACTTCACTTATAGGGAAACGGTGTTGTTACCCACTGAAATATGGACGTGTCTTTACGTAACCATGGTTACCTATTTCTCAATATCATGATAACAATAACAAAAATCTTTTATTTCTCTTCACTAAATAAGTATTATAATATGAAGATAAGTAAGAAGTTCATAAAAGAGTGAAAATTAAGTGTGATAAATTGAGAAAATCATAAACGGATGAAGAGAAGATGATTAAAAAAAATGTTAACACTTATATGGGAGAGAATTACAGAGTCATCCAATCAATATCATTAGAGCCTTAGGGCTCTGGAAGCAACGTTTGACCGCTTTCATACATGCATAGATATCCGTGGACAGCGAGTAGAGACTGTTTGAAGCACTGTTTGCATCACGAAAAATGTTAAGAAATAAATTGGAAATAAAAAATAAAACCCCTTATAATAGTTAACATTTTTTTGAATCACCCTGTATATTATTTGATATTAATATGGTAACCTATAATATAATTAAATGTAATCTATAATGTAATTGATGTAATACAATTTATATATGTATATTATGAAACAAAACACAAATTTGTATAATTACTGTACAGTGTACACTATAAATTTGGCGCTTTATGTCTATTTTAAGTAATACAGTATATGTAAAATTTATGTCTAATTGTAAGCTTGACACCTAAAGTACATTAACTGCATTTCCATTATTTTATGTAAGGGTGATTTTTTTTTGAACGGTGCCTAATGTGAGTACTTTGTTACTTCTGACAGTCTCCTATTCTCCTATGCTAGTCAAGACAATAGAAGAATTCACTAAAAAGAATTATTGTCCATTAATTTGTGCGTACATACTACTAAGATTATTCACGATTAATGTGTAAATGGCTTTAATCGGTTTTTCAGTGGTAAAAAACGATTAAAAACCGTTGTATGATATGGTTTTTATTTATCGCCAAAATAGGGTTTCTCGCCATTATCACGTGTCAAAATTGCAATCAAGGAAGCGAAATTTCGATTTACCTGAATGATGCATTATTTGGAATTGTGTCTCTTATAATGATAATATATTTAAGACAAATGAATTATAATTGAATTATATTTAATTAATAGATAATAAAAATTAGAATAGTTTACTGTTTATCAACCATATTGGAAATCTCCATATCGTCTCATAATGCATTTAGATACGTAATTTGTAAATATAGTTACCAGTGTAAATAAAATTCACTAAGAAATCCTTCATATTTTTTTATAATTCGTTGTTTTAATTTAAAATTCTCTTCTCCAAATAAGATAAAAATTGACTCACGTCATTTCTGTCTCCTTTTCCACCAATCCCCCCCCCCCCCCCCTGTCGCTTCCTGAATGAGTTTTAACGATGTTTTCAAAATGGAAACGGGGGTCTTTGCGTGGTGATCATAACCTCTCACAACACTTCTGATTGTTTCAGCAGAAATTCACTGCAATTCCGGTCTTATCTTAGCTTTCAAATACTCAATTGTTTTTGTTCTCTCTACGTAGACAACAGATTTCAAATGTCCCCACACGTAAAAGTTAAGGGGGTGTAAGTTCCGGAGATCATACTTTCAATCATACTCTCAACCATACTCAACCGTACCATGCCGTACTCTAAACACGAAAGAAAAAAAACGTAACAGCCATGTCTCAAGACATATGAAACACCCTGTATAATAGATTTAATTTAATAAAAGAGGCCATAGTGCTCCGCAGCACAACACCAGTGAGATATCAATGGCTGCATAACAAATTATATTTCTTACAGAAACTAATTAAAATTTTGTTAAGCTACATTTAGTTTAATTATTTCTTTGAATTTGTAATTTTTAATAAGATTAAAAAAATTAAAATTATATTAAATTAATTTTCTTAAAAATATATACTCCTAAACGTCATCTCGACTGTGATTCATTTGGTTTTCTATTATTTAGCAAATTGCATCGAATTCCATTGCATACGTATTACATTAATTATTATTATTATCATATCATTATTATTATTCTTATTATTATTATTATTATTAATTACACTAATTAGTAGACTTATTAATGGATATTTTCTATTTTTTCTTAGACTTCAATATATATATATATATATATATATATATAACCTTACAACCTTACAAAGGTTCCACGTGATGATTTCTCATTTCGCGAAGGTCAAGCGTGTCGCCCCTCCTCTCGAGTTGGCCTGGTGAAGTAGTGAGTTGGATTCTTGCGCTCTCCACCTCACATAGCCAGGTACGCCCGGCTCATCGGGGATTGTTCTGAGCCAGGCGTCAAGTCTTCTTTTGAAGATTTCCACTGCAACTCCCTTCGTGTTTCTTAGGTCTTTTGGCAACTGATTAAATAGTTTTGGTCCTCTCACTACAAAACTATTTTCTTCAGGGTTAAGGATGTTCCCTGTCTCGCCTTCAATTTGGGAATACGACACAGTCTACCGCTTCTACTTTTCACCGTTGTTTGGGGAGTTATGGGATTCAGAGTAAGATTAGGGAATAGTTTCTCCATTATTTTCCAAGTGTAAATAATGGTGTATCTCTCTCTTCTCCTTTCCAGTGAATATAGGTCTAGTTCTCGTAACCTTTCCCAGTAATTTAGTTCTTTGCACCCATTGATCTTGGCTGTGAAACTTCTTTGAATCCCCTCCAGCTGTCTAATGTCTTCTTTTTATATGGGGATGTTAGGACCGAGCAGTATTCCAATTTGGGTATTATCAGGGTTTTCAGTAGAGGAATCATTACATTCCTATCCCTTCGTTTAAAGGTTCTCAATATCTGACCCGTTATTCTCTTTGCTCTGTTTACTGCTATCTTATTTTGTGTTTCAAATTTCGCATCATCTGTCATTACAACCCCTAAATCTTTTGCTCTGGAATTTCTCTGAATTTCCTGTCCATTTGGGGTATAATATTCCATGGACTTTAGGTCTTCTCTTTTTCCGTACCGTAATAGCTGAAATTTCTCGGTGTTAAACTTCATATTGTTGTCTTCCGTCCACTTGTAGATTTTGTTTATGTCGGTTTGTAGAGATCCTATGTCTTCTGGTTTCTATTTTTCTACTGATCTTTGTGTCATCCGCAAAGGATGTTACTGTGCTGTCTCTGGTAACGTCCTCATCTATGTCAGTTAGCATGATTATGAAGAGTAGTGGAGCTAATACTGTTCCTTGTGGTACTGAGCTGAGGACCTCTGATTCTGATGAAGATACTCCTTGTACTGTAACGACTTGCCTCCGCTCACTAAGGAAATTATATATCCATTTCCCTACTTTTCCTGTTATTCCCATATATTTCAGTTTATGTATTATGATTCCGTGGTCACACTTGTCGAACGCTTTAGCAAAGTCTGTGTATAGTACATCATAGTTTTCATTACTTTCAAGTGAATCAATAATGTTGTTGTAGTGTTCCATTAGTTGTGATAGGCATGATCTGCCTGACGAAACCCGTGTTGGTTATCATTGAATTTTTTCTGAGTTTCCAAAAAGTCATAGATTTTCTGTCTAACTATTCTTTCAAATATTTTGTGAGATGAGATGTAAGCGACACTGGCCTATAGTTTTTGGCCTCGGATCGATCTCCTCCTTTATATATTGGGACTATGTTCGCGCTCTTCAGGATGCCCGGTATTTCTCCCGTGTCTAATGATCGTCTCCATATCCAGTATAGGGGCTCAGCGATTGCATTCTTGCAGTTTTTGATCAGTGTGGCATTCCATTTATCCGGTCCTGCCGCTGAGTGTGTTTTTAGTTTCCCTATGGCTTGTGTAATATCATCCGTCGTAAAGTCGAAATCCGTTATACTTTCCCCTTGTGGTTCTTCTTCAAAGAACGCGTTTCTATCGCATATCAATTTGTCAGTTTTTGGGATACTGAAAGATGATTCATACTGAGCTTTTAATATTTCAGATACTTCTGTTAGATCATCAGATAAATCACTGTTCTCATTTTTTAAAGGTCCGATAGTCGCTTGGTTTTTCGACTTTCTTTTTGCGAAATTATAGAAGTACTTTGAGTTAGCCTTTATCGCTTCTATAGCGTCATCTTCTTTTTCTGTATGCTTCTCGATTTTTCCTGTATGACGACATCGATACTTTGTAGTTTATCATTTAATATTTTTCTGATGTTATCTTTACAATTACTTAATTTTGCAGTCACTCTTTTTCTCTTTCGGAACAATGCCCTCTTTTGTCTTTCGAACCTGCTTCTCTTTCCTCTTTGTTGTATCTTTGGGACATGTTTTTCCACAATTTCTAACGTCTTCTCCTCTAACGTCATTAGCATCTCTTCCGTTGTCTTGGCCTCGAAAATGGTTTTCCAATCTATTACTTCCATGCTGGATGTCACATCTTCCCAGTTTATAGCTTTGGAGTGAAAATTAAAAATTTCGAATTTGCTTCTTTCTGTTGTGCGTGTTCTTTCCTTTCCTGTTGCCTTTATATTAGTTGTTATTTCAATGATATTGTGGTCTGATATCATAGTTGGGGATATTTACATTATCAATTAGATTACTGTTGTTTGTGAATACCAAATCTAGGCAGTTGTTTTTTCTTGTGTTTTCTGTTATTTCTTGCGTTAACATAAATTCATCAGCTAAAGCTAGTAGCATTTTTACCTGCTCCTGGTCTTCTCGTGTGCCCCCCTTGTCCTGGTGTATACATATATTTTTTCCTATCCTTTTATATTTCATGAATGGGAAATTAAAATCACCACAGAGAAAAATATTTGGGGTTGGAGAGTGTAGATCTTTTACTAAGTTTCTTACCTCTGTAATGGAATCTGAAAATTTTGAGGTTGGCGTGTTTGGGGGTCTGTACATTACAATTAGTACCATATTTAATTTTTCAATTTTTGCTGCTACACATTCTACGTAGTTGTTTGAGGTACTTATAGCCATTTCTGCTATGTGCCTTTCGCGTGTGTAAATAGCACATCCTCCTTTACGTCTCACTGTTCTGTCGGCTCGGAGGATGTTATAGTTGTCAATTTGTATTTCTTTTTTGTCAATACAGGACTCACAATTTTCACAGTTCGCCTGGCAGTCCTTTAGATGAGTTTCCGTGAGGCATGCAAAGTCTGCTCCGGCTTCTTGCATGAGTCCTTTCAGGTATAAACTTTGTTCGTGGACTGGTTTGATTTAAGGCCCTGTATGTTGGCTAGGATTATTTTTATTTTTTCTCTTTCTTTTTCGCATACAGGTGGTTCCGATTTGTTTTCCAATGGGGGTGCCGGTTTCGTTGCCTTGTGGTCCTCCGAGAATTTACCTCTTTTTATCTTTGTCGGTACCTGTTGTCCCGATAACGCATGAAGTGCTTTGTTCGTACCTTCTGTCCGGCTCTCGGATTTCTATATTTATATTTGTCAGCTGGTTTTGTAATTGCTGAGAGTATTTAGCAGCTGAAATGTGTTGGCTGCGTCTAAAAAATTTCCACTCTTCTTTGATGTTCGTTTTTTCTGTTCCCTCGTTGCGTTCCTTTGAGGGTGGTGGTATCGGCATTTTTTTTCGTATTTGCAACTCCCATATCTTTCATAAGTGTTGCAGACCGTAAGATGGTGGAACATGCATTTCTTATCAAACTTGCAGTATCCACTTGTGTAATGCATTTTGCATAATGTGGGATGTGCATATATGCATTGCCCATCCCGATATCTGCAGTTTCCTTTCGCGTAGTATTTGCATACGATATTTTCTACGCTTCTGCTTTCTTTCTTATTATTTTCCAAGTTCTTAGTTTTGGCATTATCATTATTTTTCTTTGGCTGTTTATTTTCTACGTTTTTAGTTATTATCTTTTATCATTTCGCTCGTTGGACCGTTTGTCTACTTCGCCACTTTTACTTATTTCTTTCCTTTCATCTATGTCTTCCTTCCGTATTATATTGTTTATATCGTTATTTATTATTAAGTTGTTCGTTATTATGCTGTTATCGTTATTTCGTCTTCTCTCTCATCCACCCTGTTTTTCGTTGGGACCATTTCGGACCATGTGTCCCCATTATTTCATTCTTTTTTGTAACTTTCGAGTCTGCTATCTCCATTTCTTTAAAGACCGCGAAAGAATTTACGGTCTGTGTACATGCGCCACATAGAAATTTGATCCCCACGACTTGTTTCGCGTTCGAGACAAGAGTTATTTCCCTCTCATTCCAATTCATGCAGTTAAAGTCGTTTAATCGTTGGCAGAAATCACATCTAATCGCTAGGCTTTCCGTTGTTACTAAATTGCACAAATTACAGATTAAGTGAGAATTTGGACCCATATCCATGCTATTCCTTAATTAGCTTAAGAAGAAATACCCACACAAATTCTTTATTTATTTATTTTTATTCTGTTTCTTTCCTTTCGATGGTCGAGGGTATTTCGAGGGTTTTCTGACCTTTGTTTTATGACCTTTTTCCTGCTTTGTTTCAAACTTTCTCGAATGCCAACCGTATTTCGTTTTGAATATATACGTTAAAATTGGTGATAAATTATGTAAACTGTATTGCACTTTCTTAATTTTAATGAATTTCACTTTATAATTTATATGCACGGATTCACTGATACTTTATACACTTTCGGGTGCAAACAGAATAAACCGCCGAGTAGATTATTCCCTTCTAATTTGGGTGTTAAATAGAGAGAGCAAAACAACACGTCCATTCACCACAGGGTATATATATATATATAAATTGATGTAACTACCTCTAATGGCAGATTAATTGCTTTGTCATTCATTGGAAATTAATTGCTTTTGACCGCACGAGTGCATGAACTCAAAAGTAAAAAAGAAAAGAAAACGGCATTTTTTTTTTAAATTTTTTTTTTGCCGAAAACCAGAAGCTATAAAGGTCCGAGGAATGAAGCTCAGATTAGTGTAACAAAGCGAGAAATTTCCATTTAAATACAACAAAAGGCATCTTCCAAGCAATTGTCCGACGATGCCAATTTTGTATTATCTCTTTTATGCCATTAAGCTGATGCCCTTCAGGAAATTGGCACAGAGCCGAACGACGGACGGGTTACAAGTTCGATATATATATATATATATGTGTGTGTGTGTGTGTGTGTGTGTGTGTGTGTGTGTACCTACATCAAAGAATGTGAAAACTCTTTCCAGCATGTGATAAAAATATTAGATTGAATCCGATTTGATAATATTTTCGTGTTTGAACGTCCAAATTTGCTTAGATTTATAAATGAATTGTCGAGCTTTGAACAATTCCAAACAAACGTAGTTTTAGACTGTATTTATTGTTTTCCCTCTTCACTTATAAGTCCCTAATTTAGAAGGTTTTTATTTTGATTGTAGGTACATCACTCTGAACTAAGTATGCATACTTCTTTAATTACTGCTGTAACGTACAATAAATGTAATGTACAATAAATATAAAATCTCTACCGAAAGAAGCGAAAAAATGAAGAAGATCGAAATGTCCGGATGAGTAGTGGAATATAATCCTGCATTCAACTTGTCTGATAACGTTTGGCGTTTTCATTAATAAATGATCATCATATTACTTCAAATTTACTATATCATCAAGCAGAGCCATTTAAAATTTTTTGAAATGTTAACTTTCAAGCTGTTTTTGTAAGTGAGGCTTGCGCGCGCAATGAAGAGATTAATAATAAGGATGGGAGAATTAGTTAAATTCATGTACAGTGATTTATAAAATACTAATTTGAGTGTATTGTTTTTACGATCACTTTCTACGTGTACATTTTTTCTGTTATTGTATGACTCGCAACTAGCAGTAGGAGGATAATAATTACTTAAGTTTATGATCTAATTTAACAGCTGGATTGTATTTATTTTCTTTATTGAATTTCGTTTACAGCTCCCAAGTTAGACTTCGACCACTTTCGATAAAACACTCCATCAATGGCGTTATAATATTGTTTTTATATGTTACAGGCTATGAGGAAAATATACAAAACAGTCAATTAACGACCTTACTAATCTCTCATAGCGACTTATTGTCACCTGTCATTTAGGGAACTGATAAATAAACTGGCACGATCCATGAGTTTAAAAATCCGTCCAATTTGAGTCAAAGAGGGGCAAAAGTGTGTATATATATATATATATATATATATTTAGGGTGTCACTAGGTAATAGGGGGAAAATTAAACGATGGATATTTTCCTATGACACCCCCTAAAATTGTTCCATTTGGTGTAAAACATACGGAAGAGAAATTTGGTCCTGATTGGTCATCATTTAAAGGTCGCCCTCGTCACTGAAAACAAGACCCATTTGTTGACGTCAACAAGCTGTTCAGTGTTCACAGCTTGGGCCGAACCAGATAATAAAAAACAAGGCAATTTGGTGAAATAACGAAAGTAAGACACTTAAAAACGCAAAGAATACAAACAGTTTATTATAATCAAATAGAAGACATAATTTGGCGAATAATGGTACAAAATGGAGAAGCAACAAAAGCAAAACTTTGAGAAATAAAATACATATACAGTAGCAGAATAATTGGTGCTCATACGCTGATCAGTGATTAGTTCTTTCGCGTCCTCACTAATGCTGATTTGTTCGGAGCTGGGTGTTGCTTTCTGTGGTCAGTGACAACTTGAACGAGGAACTGGAGCTGTTCTTCTTTCACTGTCAACTTTCCGTTCAGCTCCTTCACCAGAGCCACGGCCCGTTCTGCTCTGTTTTCACCACTGCAAGTTTGGAGACCACATCCCGAGCTTGCACGTATTCAGAGTTTGACGTCCATGAACTGGGATGGTGGAGCAGAAAGCAATCTGGCAACTGAAGTTTTGAGAAGAATCCTCGGGTGTTCTTTGTGATCAGTTGCTCCAGTCCTTTGCTGTCACTGAGGAACATAGTATCAAGAACCAAAGGTCGTTTTGGCGGCATGTGAGGGGCTTCTTGATCTAACGCTGCAACCATGCTGCACTTCACTTCCATCGATATCCTCTCATCAAAGAACGCCAGACCCACTGCCTCCTCCGAATGGTACCACAGGTGCGCAGACAGCTTCTTGGTGGTACCATCAGAGATCTTCTTGTGCGGGTATCGAAGGAGCGTCCTCATCAATTCCCAATCATTCAGCGGAGCTTCGATGGACAGATGAGCTGTTGCCCACGCTTTCATGTAAACTAGAACAGAAAAGAGGCAGATATCTCGAATTCCGCGTTCCTCAGTGTTCGTCAGTTTAAACTGTCTTCGGAAGAGCCAGATCTTGATGGCATAGAGCCCCTTAACTCCAGTACATGGTGTCTGCACGCGCAGTGTAACAGGTCACGTCCAACTTTTTCTTCCAGAAGAACACAAGTTCCTCCACGGTGGCCTGTGTTTGTCGCGGTTGTGTCGAAACACATAGATTTGACATGATCGGTCACTCCCCATTCATTCAGGCAATCTATGATGGCATTTGTTTGTGCCAGCGCGGTTCCTGACAGAAGTTTTGGCACCCCGAGGAGCTGCTCTGTCCCGGAGCCAGATACAAGAATAGGTAAGCGGTCAACATATTCTCGTGACGTCAGATCTTGCATGAGTTTTCCGTCCCAGTGAACAGTCAACGGACTATTGCCTTGGAACTCGCTCTTCAGTTGCCGAGCCTTAAGGGTACGGAATTTTTCACGCTGACGATGAATGGATCCACGATTGATGTTGTAGTCGCTAGCATCATGCCCTAAGCTGGAAGCTGCCTCAAACAGCAGATATGTGGCCTTTCTTGACGAGAGTTGCGTGCGATCAAGCGCTGCCGCCAATTCCGATGTCATGATGTTCTTCGTTGCTCTTTGTTTAGACGCTAACGAACCACCACATGCTCCTTTTTCTTCGCTATCATCTGAGCTGGAGGATGAGGCCTCCAAAACCGCTTCGTTGGATACTGCCTCCATTTCAGCTGCTGATCACTTTCTTCGTTTCTCCTCTTCCTCCCGACGTCGAGTACAATCTTTGACTTGGCGCTGATGGGTCATGTCCAAACCTGCCATTGAACCTGGACGTCCTTTCTGGCGCTGCTGCTGAAGGAACTCCCAATCCTCTGGGTACTTGACCAATTTCTCACAATCAGCGTGGGCGATGTCAAAGAGACGATCGAGGCGTTCAATGAATTCTTTTTCTTTCGTCTTGTGTGAATCGCTCGTCCTTGAGGCGTGTTTTTTGAGTCCTTTCCACTCCTCGAAGACTTATCCAGTTTGCTGACGCAGTGTGTCTCGAGTCTGGTTGGAATGTGAGCTTTCTCCCAGAAGGACATCACTGCTCGAAGTGACTTCCTCAACGCGTCACGTATTGTCATTTTCTTTTCATGGTGAAGGTAAAGGAAGTAACCGAATGCTTGCCTGTAGGAAGGAAGCTTGCATCCTTTCACCTCATCAACCACTGCCCCTAATAGGTATATACACTTCCGGGTTTCCATCACCAGAAATCACGTAGCTGAAATGAGAAACGGTGAATCGTTAAGTATTGTTCACTTTATTTCTCAGATATTCAGACACACACAGATACACACACACACACATATATAGAGATATATAGATATCTAATGAACGATTATGGAGACGCCGGGCAAGCATTAAACTTTGGAAGGCGGGGGCGACCTTTTATAGTTATTCAAAAAAAAATTTTTCAGTCACCATGTTTTTTTTACCAATGGAATAGATTTGCGGGGTGTCAGCATGAAAATTTCAAACTTTGCATTTAAGTGACACCCTAAATTATATATATATATATATATATATATATATATATATATATATATTATATATATATATATATATATATGTTTTTGCCCCTCTTTGATTCAAATTGGACGGCTATATATATATATATATATATATATATAATATATATATATATATAATAATATATATATATATATATATATATATATTGGGAAGTCATCTGTAAATTGTATAATTTAGTTGGTCCCTTCAGCTTGGACATGATGTTGATGTGCTTGAAAGTGTTCAACGTGGGTCAACCAAGCTTATCCTTAACCTAAGAAGATTGGAATGCAGGGAGGGATTGGGGGAGGTGGGTGTGTTTCGTTTTGAGAGACGTTGTACGAAGGGAGATGTGATGCAGATGTTCAAAATGTTTTCAGGTTTAGACAATTTGGATATACGTGACTTTTTCTCACTGGAGGCTGATGGGATAACTCGTGGGCATAGTAAGAAAATTGGGAAATAGACTTGTAGACTTGATCTACGAAAATACTTTTTCAGTCATAGAGTAGTGGATTTTTAGAATGACTTGCCATGTGATGTGGTAAACGGTAACTCGTTAGTTAATTTTAAGAAAAATTTGGACACTTTCATGAATGAAAGAGATAGTTTGTAGAGTGTAAATACTGTATATTCTAAAATTAAGTTCTGCAAAAGGCTTGTCCAACATACGGCTCACCAAAGATTTGTATCAGGCCCGGCTGGCGGATACTGAAAATTCATTATGCTAATGTCATATTTTATTTCAATAAAATTTAATTTTACCTAAAATTTGCACACTGGCCCTCGGTGTGGGTCATTAATTGAAATATGGATCTTCATGAAAAAGGTTGGACACCCCTGTTGTGCAGGCTACTTTGGTAATAGTAAATTGTTGTATGCTAATTGGCTGACTTGAGATTAACATTCTGCAAGATTTTAAATAGTAAAAGATTGTAAATAGACAGTGCATATTCTTAGCTTAAGTTATGTGGGCTACTTTGGTAGTACTAAATAGTTGTATGTTAATTCTCTGACTTGAGACTGACATTTTATTATAAAATATAGCTATCTTAAATAACCTCGATAAGCCCCAGTGGTTTCATGTTTTTCAAATGGAATGTAATGTAAAATATATATACACATATTGTATATTATTATTTATTTATTAATATTAACAATACACACGTTCACCCTATATTTTTTATTATTTCTATTAATTTTCAAAGAAAACGATTAATAGCGTAAACTATTTAGTATTCATTTAGAATAAATTTTGAAAATTTTGCTTCGAGTGAGCTTAAAAACAGTAAAAATGTTGGTGGAACATTTAGCTGTAAGATTTTTTCGATGACGCCATGTACGAATTACAAAAGAGGCTTTTATAGCATGTTGAAAGAATCGTTATGAATATTACTTCTGTTGTATGTTAAATAAAGTCGTACTTGTGAATTAACTGTACGTGAGGAATACACATATCAACGGACAAAATACAAAACGATATTTATAATCTATTCCTGAGTAAAATACTAGATAGAGAGATAGATAGATATAGATACATAGATAGTTAGATAGCTAGCTAGATATTAGAAAGATACAGTCAGTGGCGTCCTAGCTTACATGACGCCCTGGGCGAACCTCACCTTCAGCGCCCCCCCCCCCACCCCCCCCCCCCCCCCCCCCCCCCCCCCCCCCCCCCCCCCCCCCCCCCCTGTTCGCCAACACACACACATTCGAATCCCCCAAAATAAAGGACAGACATAACTCTTTCACAAATAACTTTGTATTGGACTAATTGTTGGAACTTCAGAACCAAAACAAAGACTCAAATTTCTGAATTTTACAAATCCTTCATCACGTAAATAGAATAACTCACTTAAGAGAATGTAATTATGATACTATGAACAGGAAAAATACAAATTAAATTGCACAACTGCCATAAATAAAACTAGAGAATCAAATTTCTAAATTGTACAAATGCTCTATCACATAAATAGAATAAGACACTTTAAGAGAGGGTAATTATTATGCTACACTTGAACAAGAAACAAAATAATTGCACCACAGCACAACTGCCATAAAGCCTGACTCTTCTTACCTTCCTTGATGCAAAGTCATTGATCTTTTATTATTTATTTTATTTTATTTTTTATTTTTATTATTTCTTTATTATTTATTCTTATTTTTATTTTTATTTTTTTTGCAGGCGCTCATGCCGCCCTCCACAAATGCCGCCCTGTGCGGCTGCCCATATTGCCCATATGAGGAACCGCCATGATACAGTAGTTCTAATAAATGGAAATAGAAATTCATAATTAGCTAAAGCACTTTACAAGTCATATTAGAATGGAATTTCTTATCTTCTTATATATCTTATCTTATGAATTAAATTAATTTTGGCAAAACAAAGTCTATTGAAGGAGGACACACGAAACAATTTTGTTCAAATATTTCAGCATTTATTATATATTAACTCGTTTGAAGTTCGTCTGAATATTTAAGCAAAATTTCTTCTAGTTCTGTGGCATAGCTATTTATTTTAGGGTCTTCATCATTTGTGAGTTCCTTGATTTGTTGCAGAGGGAGAACTTTTAAAATATTCTTTGCCACGTTTTCAGGTACTTTGCTTTTCTGAAATAGTTTCATTTTAGGTTTTAAATCCTATTTGGAAATTAACAGAAAGAATTATGGCCAATAATATCATTCCATTTTTAATTATATAAAACAAATCTTCTAAATATAACTAACTAAAGAGAAGTACAGTACCTGTATCACATTTTTTAGCGCTTTCAGAATTTCTATTGACAAGCTGCTAGTCTCTTCCTGCGAAAATGTGAGAACACTTTCCGCGAGGCTTTCCAGATCATTTCCCACTGTTTGCTGTACTTGTTCTTCGGTTCCTGCGTTTACTAGATTCGCAACACACCATGCAGCCTCTCTTCTGATATAAAATTCATCCTGATGTAGAATACTAACGTTATTTTCCAGCAATTTCATAAGAACGCTACAAATTTAAGTATTTCCTTTAGTTACTAAAATCTCTTGTTATACTCTGAGTAAACATTGATAAATAATACCTTTTTAACAGCATCAGCAATTCGTGGAAAAGCATTGGCGTCAATCACTTTCTGAATTTGGGATTCAGTTCCTGCCAAGATGTTTGAGAAAATCCAAAAGCATTCCCTCTTTAGATCGCTGTCGGAATTGTTGGTGTATTGAAGAAGGAGAGGAATCACTCCAGCAGATATCGTTTGGTCAGTCTTCAAATTAAATTAATGGTTAATTTAAGAGAATTTATACCATAATTAAATTTTGCTCTTAATTATTTTAATTATTATTATTATTATTATTATTATTATTAATGTGGTGTGTGTGTGTGGTGTGTGTGTGTGTGTGTGTGTGTGATATACTAAAGGCAATTGTATCTATGCGAAAGCACACATGGAGAAAAATTCTTGTTTGAAACAACTAAATATTTGCACACTATACCAAATATTTAATCCAATTATACTATAGGGTTAATTCAACTGTACTACAATTGCACTACAGTTGCACCAGCGATGCTTAATTGTATAATAAAGCTTAAGTAGTTCGTACAACCACAAAAAAGTTGAACTAACAAAAGTATAGTTGGGTAACCATTTGGGTATAGGTGTTAATAGTTAACTCTATAGTATTACATTAACTATAGACTTTTCTCTCGGTGACCTAATTATAAATTACTTGCTCATCACTGCCCGTTATTATGTTGCCAACCATCCTTAGAGCCGCTAGAGACGTTTTCGTATCGTTTGAAATCGAAATTTGTTCGATGACGCGAGGTAAAACATTCGCTTCGAGAACGGGGCTAATTAACTTCTGTTTTCCTCCGTGATGTAAATGAAGGTCCAAAGGGTGTTATCTGGAAGAGAAAAATTAACTAAAAGTTAAATATAGAATAGATAGAACTTTATATAGAATTATATAAAGAATTATCCTTAGAGAGAAGGAACGTATATTCTGAATCATATAATTCTATACGTAACTAAAAGAGAGAGAGAGAGAGAGAGAGAGAGAGGAGAGGAGAGAGAGAGAGAGAGAGAGAGAGAGGAGAGAGAGAGAGAGAGAGAGAGAGAGAGAGAATTTTACTTACATTTAATTTCATAATCTTCGTGATTCAAAAACATTTTGAAGGCTTTCAAACATAATTCAAAATCTGACTCGGAAAGATTGACTGGTCCGTGTCGAAAAAGATTCGCGAATACCCACGAAAGATTTCGAAGGACGCAAACCTAAAGAATTTAAGCAATAAATATTAAATGAAAATATTACAATTAAAACTACTGTCTTATAAATAATGCACCACCAACCCACACACTCCACACCCTTAAAAAAAAAGAGGTTCTTTTGCATTATCCTCCCAACACTAATTTTTTTATATAATGTTGGTTTGGTTTTGGTTATGGTACTTTATTTTCCTTCCATTATAAAAAAAATTAGTGTTGGTATTAGGTTAGGTTAGGTTAGGTTAAGGTAAAAACAGCCCGCCGCAGGCGTTAGCCGTTATAAAAAAAATTAGTGTTGGGAGGATAATGCAAAAGTACCAAAAAAAATTATGAAATCCTTGTATATTCTTTTCGGATCACCTTAAGATCAGGGCTCCCAGCCTTCTTTAGTTAGCCTTATGAGGCTAACTAACAAAAATATCACGACCTAACCTAACCAATCGTTAGGTCAACTGTACGCCCTTGACGATTGGTTAGGTTAGGTCGTGATATTTTCGTTAGTTAGCCTTATAAAGCTAACTGAAGAAGGCTGGGGGCCCTGATCTTCGGGTGATCCTTCTTTCTTCTCTTTCATACGTTGTACAAATTTGTCATAACGGAAACTGTAATTCTTAGTTCTTACGTTACTTGCTCTGGCTATATGTGAATTCTATAAACCAATGGTTCTTAGCCCTTGGGTCGCGACCCCAAATTGGGTTGCCAAGCCATTTTGATTGGGTCATTAAAGTGTCATTTATCATATTATATTATCCTCATCATTTTATCATTAATTATTTATTTTATTATCTATTACCAGTGAACTGTTTGAAGACATGGGTCGCCGAGCTAACCCCAGGACCAGACTATAAACTATAGTCTATAGTTTATAGTATAAACCAGGGTTCCCAAACTTTTACACCAAGGATCCCTAAATATTAATATAGCTAATATAGTTATAGTTAATATAGTTAATATAGTTAATATAGTTAATGTTACTATTTTCCAAAAGTTTAGAGACCCCCTGGAAGCTTCCTACAGACCCCTGGGGGTCTGTACAGACCACTTTGGGAATCCCTGGTATAAACTATAGACTATAGGCTTTTTATTAAACTCAAGAAGAAGTCGAATTGTTTGAATATTTTAGCGTTGTCATTACTTACAGAATTAGTTTTTTCGGCAAGTTCATAAAGAGGTTTAACTGCTCCTTCGTCAATTAATTTTTGCTGCAGGAACAAACCTTCTCCTGCTAAGTTTCCAATGGCCCAAACAGATTTGCTGGAAACCCGTTCGTCAGGCGAGTTTAGAAGAGTTACAAGTTTTGGAAGTGCTCCAGCATCTGTATTATCATGTAAATATTAAATTGATTTAAATATGATATTTGGAGAAATATACAGGGTGTCCCAAAAGTCTGGACTCAAAAGGAAAATAGATATTATATTTTAAAGTGAAACAAACACATTTCTAATGTCACTTTTACATATTCAGGAAAGAACATACCCTGCTGGCTTAATATACCAATCAAGAGAAGGTGGAACTGATATTACTACATGTTTCTGGAAAAAGCCAGAGGGAGGCATGTTCGTGAAATAACTGACATGCGATGCCTCCCTCTTGCTTTTTCCAGAAACATGTAGTAATACTAGTTCTACCTTCTCCTGACTGATATACTGAGCCATCAGGGTATTTTTCTTGGACCTTTTCCAGTTTGTGTACCGTTTTTCATATAATTTATTTTGCTTCTTTTCATATCAAAAATGAGTGATCAAAAATGAGTTCTTGATAAACTAACCTAACTAACGTAACCTAACCTAACCCACATTATAACTTTCATCACTTGGGCACAGGATGTTTACTATGCTGTATGTAATGTACTGTAGAAAACGGTACATAAACTGGAAAACGTCCATTTTCTTCCTCAAATATGTAAAACTGACATTAAAGATGTGTTTGTTTCACTTTAAAAATATAATGTCTATTTTCCCTATGAGTCTAGACTTCTGGGACACCCTGTACACGTGGTTTATAACAATGTTGATGATTTTTTCTAAATTTATTGCATTTCATTTTACTTAACAAAAGATTTGAGCATTTAAGTTTTATGTATGGCTTTTAAATTGTTTCTGTTTTATAAGTTAAATTTAGTAACAAACAGGAAACCATTCTGAAATTACAAGTACCGTAAACAGACATAGTGTTTTCTGTAGTCTCTGAAGATAAATTTAGTAGTCCCCAAATGGCTTCATACTGTAAATATGGACTGAAAAATAAAAGTTCCTGTAGTCATGGAGACCTCTGTGAATAGGCAAAAACAGTAAGAAAATATCGCAGGCGCTAAGATGAATTTTTAAATTTAAAGAGTCTGAAGTGATATTAGAAGCCTCTAGGCTTCCTTCAAAGAACACCATGAATACCACCCCTCGGTCTATACCCATAATGAGGTGAAAATATTACACATCATATGAGGGCGAGTGTTCTGCAAAGGCAGATCGCCATCCTCATGCTCACTTTCAGAAAAAATTCTCCTAGAAGCAAAATTCTAAAAAGTGCCAAAAAGTACTAATCATAAGGAACCCTTTCGGGCCGCTACCCAATTTTAAATGTACGTCCTCGAGCTCTTGAATGGGGACGTACCACGTACGTCTCGGCGCGAAAGGGTTAATGATTAAAAAAATGTATTGCCCTCACTAAAAAGAATTAAATATATTAAAAAAAATTAAAAAACAGTAATTTTTTTTATGATTTTAAGAATTTTGTCGATAAGTGAACTTTTTCCGAAACTTATAACAACCGCCTCTTAAGTAAAACCAGTAACGTTAAGCCTACGAAACCCACGTAAGCCACTATAGCTGTAACGCCACATTTGAGTTTGAAAAGGCAACTCGTTGTGTCTGCATATTAGACAATATTAACTAATTTTCCATAGAATTATTCTTAGAGATAAGGAAAGTATACTTCAACTCATTTTTATATTTAACTATTTAATAATAATAAAATAATTTGGTTTTCAGGTTTTTTTTTAAAAAAAACCCTTTAAAATGAGGTTCTCGACTAAGTTCTTGACTAATAGTTAAATCTTTCAATTTAAAACATATGTTCTGACTGTATATATATAAACAGCGGGTTTTGAACCATCGAAACTTACTCATCACTGGAAAGGCAGGAGACAAGGAGGGGTGTAACCCCCGCCTCTACGAATATATCAAACGGTGGATCACAATCACGGGAAAAGTATTTTCTAACCCTGGAAGCGCCCCGCAGTCGTTCATCTTCCGATGACCCTTCTAGCTGTTCAATTATTTCCTGCACCATCTCGTCTGTCACTTTCTGTACAAAAGAAAGATTTGGCTGTTCAATAAATAGTTAGATGGGTAACGCTAATGATATAACTGCAAAAATATTAAAAATCTTGCTTTTTTTTCCCCTCACAGTAATATACCTCTCCAGTTTCGAAAAATGTTCTCTAGAAATATAAACTTTGTAAAATGAATGAAAAAAATTAGTAATTGTTAAAATCTGTTTCTTCAATTCAGTTCCATTCAATCTTTACTGGTGAAAATAAATATTACAAGAGTACCATAATTTTAACAGAACGTACATTTGCTAATTAATATTAATATTTATTTTTCATGTTTAATTTCGCCCTTAAGCTTTAGGCTTTACTGGGCTCTCAGATTAATTATAAGATAAATCACGCATTTCATATATTAGTAGTTACGATTTGGTAATATAAATATTATGATTAATTATAAGATAAACGCATAATAATTATGAATTGTAATACATAAATATAATTAGTTATTATTATGGTTAATTATAAAATAAAAAACTTCAAGAGTAGTCATGATTATGTACGATAATATATATAAATATTATAACTAATTATGATTACTTATTATTAATTATAATTAGGATTACTTATAATTAATTATAATTATGATTACTTATAATTAATTAATTATGATTACTTATAAGATAACACAGAGGTTATAGTTATGTAAGGTAAATTTTTAGGACACACGGACGAACTTACAGTTAACATGAGAAATTAATTCTGTAAAGCAATATACATCAAATTTGATCATTAGAATAGTTATAAAACCCACGATATTAAATTAATAGTAAATATAATAATTAATAATTGAGACAAGTAATATAGAATACATATTTAATCCTTAAATGCATCAACGCGATTTCAGTAGACTTTGTTAACATTTATTTGGACTTATTTTTAAATGCATTTACGTTCGAAATATTTTAAGATGACGTTAAATCATTCCATCATTTGACGCCTAAATGAAAATAAATGATTTTTGAGATGAAAATACTCTGAAGTAAGGAATCGAAGGTGAGGAATAACCTGACTATTTCTATTACTAGTCTGGTACGAGTGAATATTTATTCACTGTAAGCTACTAATTTTGTTTTTTATACATTTGTTAATAAAAACAAAATGTGCCAATTTGATTGTGTTTTTGGTCTTTAATAATTTCAACCTTTTAAAGAACATACTTGTATGATCAAGAGAGTCTGCGTCAGATAATATCCTTATTGTTCGCTTTTGAACAACAAAGGTACTATGGAATGCGTTATCAGAAGTATTTCCACATTCAAGATTGTGGTATATCATATAAGGAAGAACAAAAGTGCGTTACAGAGTTAATAAAACCTGTTTAGGAACTATAAATCGAAGTTTAAATGTTACCTATAGCAACACTCCTAGAGATCATCTTGGGTATACAGTGGCGCTCATAAGTATTCGTACAGAGATATTTCAGTTATATTCGTCCTTATTTTTTGTATCATGCATACGATAGTTACGAAAGGTTTACCGTTTGTTTGGGAAAACAATATAGAATACAAGTAAAAAACTTAGTTTTATTCCAATGTATAATGTAAAACACCAAAGAATTTGAGGAAAATTGAAAGTTGAAATGCAAAAGTTTTCGTACATTTACAAAATTATTTAATACTTTGTGTGTCCACCTTAGGCATGAAGAATTTGAAGTTTTTATTAGTAGTTTTTTTTTAATGCAGGAAGGAGGGGCCAAGGGCGAATGTCGCAAAAACACCTCCCACAGAAGAAGAAGAGAGCCAAAATCAAGGTCCAAGGTTTACGAGATGCTTGGACACTGCGTTTGAAAAATTGGCGGTCATAGACAGGGGGAAAGATGAATTGAGGAAGAGTGTTCCAAAGTTCACCGGTTGAGTAGATGGAAGATTGAAAATACCGATTAACCGTTGCATTAGAGAGTTGGACAGAAAAGGAATGAGGATATGTCGAAAGTCTGGTACTGCGTGATCTCCTTAAAGGAGGAGAAGGCAAACAGTTAGAGAGTTAAGAAGAACAGTGTCCGTTATAATACGTGTAACCTTATAATAAACAGTAAACTTTTTGTAACTATCCTCTGCATGGTACAAAAGATAAGAACGAATATAACTGAAATATTTCTCTGTAAGAATACATATGAGCACCACTTTAACTGATATGGTTCTTCCACGGCAAGTTCTTATCTTATCGATAGCATTACGCCTAAAAAATTTCGGAGCTATTGAAAAATAGGGACCCCAGCCTTCTTTAGTTAGGCTTATAAGGCTAACTAACAAAAATATCACGACCTAACCTAACCAATCGTTAGGTTAACTGCACGCCCTTGACGATTGGTTAGGTTAGGTCATGATATTTTCGTTAGTTAGCCTTATAAAGCTAACTAAAGAAGGCTGGGGTCCCTATTCTTCAATAGCTCCAAAATTTCGTTATATTGCATTCTTTTACAACGAGTTCGCTAACATCCAGATATCATGCGTTAGAGATCCCAAGATGTACATCCCAAGATGTACACTTCTTTTGATACTAAAAATCACAAAGTTTGCAAAAAACTTCACTTTTTTCTACGTGAAGGTCAAAATATGATAATTAAAACCCACTCTAATAGACAGAGTTTATTTCCACAAGTTTCGACGCCCACTGTATCCACCCGAAGAGGATGCCAGTGGGCATCGAAACTGTTGTGGAAATAAACTCTGTCTATTAGAGTGGGTTTTAATTATCATCACAAAGTTTGTTTTATTAATATTTAAAAAGAGTTTTTTTAAGACCAACCACTCCACAACTTGGATAAATTCTGTTTTTAAACGTAAACTTCGGTGTTTTAACATCTTTACAAGAAAATGAGACACAGTTATACCAACTGCAAACATTGCAAAATCAAGAATATCGGAATATCTTTGAATATTTTATTCTTTTTTGGTTATTCTTTTCAAGAACCAAACTAAATCATTATTTATTATTCATTTTTTATTGTGCTTTTTTTTTTAGAAAGTTTATGTTTCTAGTCGAACTTTTTTCCGAAACTACATAGATCGCCTGGATAAAAAGCAAGAATTTTAGTATTTTTATAAAAATGTTCATAGAACGATTATATTATTTATGGATTTTATTTTTGAATTATGTAGAATGCGTATAAAATTAGGAAGAAAGTTCACCTGTAATAAATTAACAGGTGTTGATACATTTTGGATTATTTTAATTGTTATTTTCCAAATGTACTCTACATTATTCCTCATTATTGCGTATCAGTGCCTTATAACGGGCGGAAAATACCCAATTTGTACCTCAGATATACTACTCTCGTCCTCGCAGGTTTTTGTTTTGTTTTCCTCCCCTTCCGATGTCTTCCTTTGATTTTCGTCTTCTTTCAGATATTCCTGAAAGGAGTTACGGGTCATTGTTTGGAGTAACAGGTTTCTAAACTACTTTCTAAACTACTCGTAACTGAAGACCTTTTGTAATAATAAGTGGAAGGAGCGCCAGAAACTGGCACAGAGATTTTGGCATACTAATGCGGCCGACTGAAGCTCATTCCTACATGTATTATTATTAGTTAGCAACCCATTGGGAGTCAAACCCCCCGACTTCATTGTCTTCGCTTCGTTTATAGAGAAACAGTGTTACCCACTGAGCTACGGGCGTTAGCCTCGGAACGCATATACACACACACAAAAGAGTCCCGATAACTCGGACCCACCCGTAATTATCTGGAACTCTTATAAATCAGACGCACCACATTGTCACCCACACTTATACAATATAGCTGACTCGGTCGCCATGTTGTTTAAAATCGGACGGTAGAAAATTTAAAAGCAATTTCCCGAAATAAACTAAATCGTTTACCGTAGTTGTAATTCTATCAGTGTTTAAAATACAATTTGAATGCCTTACCACTGTAGAATGAGAATCTGATCTGTCAGATAGATCTGGACTTCTAAGCAATGCATCCTCCCGCAGTTTTTTGTCCATTTGATTCGGAGATCGTGACCTGTAAGCAGATTTTGAAAGAAGCCTTAATCAAAGTTATTTCAAAGTACGAAAGAAGTTTCGTTTTTCAGTTGTTTGAAGGTTTGAAAAAAAAGTCAAGAATTTAGCAAATTTAGATCAAACAGTTTAGTATTTACAAAGTTTTTAGAGTTCAATTTGTTGCGAATTAAACTTTTTAATAAATGCATTGTAATATCAACCAGACATACTGAATATTTTCGTTTTCAAACGCTGTCGGCAACATTTTATTTTATGTAGAAAGGAAGGGGTAAGGGCGAGCGCTCACAAAAAATGCTCCCCTCTATATAAGAGAAAGCCAAAATCAAGGTCTCTGAGGCTCACGATGCCATTATTATTATTATTACTTTTAACCCTTTAAGTCTCGAATTTTTTGTAGGGTTAAGTTATGAATGCGTGTATTTGAAACGTTGGCAATTTGTACCTTTCGTCCTTAAAGGGTTAAAGAAATTTTGAAAAGATTGTGTAGTGTGTAAAATGGACAAAAATGGACAAAAATGGGCGAAAAATGCATGTATGTGGAGTGAAGAATATTAGGGAGAAGTGTGTTTTTGAGGGCATTCTTGGCTGCTCATAGGGTAGATGAGACACGAAAAAAGATCAGCTAAAGAGGACAGTGACAGGAGAAACGGGAGTTCCAGTGCTCCCTGTCTCCTGCCTAACGTTTCCCCCGGAGTACTTCCCTGGTCGATTGGTACCTACAATCCCCTCCTCATTTGGGAGTAATTAAATTTCAAAAGTAATGAACACTGTAAAGTGAAGAAGATGTGTTCGAAACTAAGAATACAAAACTCACATTCTTCACTCATGAGTTTTGCAGACTTGCAAGCACGACCCACATCCTCTCAAACTTTGCTGACACGGTTTGGTCATATTTATATCTATTCTGTATTACGATTTTAATTCTGCATCCCCTCAAAACTATTGGCAGGGTTTGAGGTATCATACTTTGTGATATTACGGATGTATGATTTGCATTTCGATCACTTCGATGCGTTTTCATTCCAGATACTCACATTCAGTGTCATTTTATACGTTCGACTGACATTTCGCTCACTTGCATATACAAGGTTCCATCTCAATACAAGTGTACGTATAAGGATACTTAATTGTTCTCTCTCTCTCTCACACACACACACACACACACACACACACACACACACACACACATACACACACAAAGCCCAAACTTGGTGTTTCAGCTTCATGTGAGTGATACCCAATCGTACACCTTTTCTCACTCTGCTTTTACAAACGGAGTGTTGCCAACACTCACATTTTGTGACATCACCCTTGCCAACATATACATTTTCAAATCTCACTACTTGCCATCTCGACTAGCAAACATTGCACGCAACTCTCATTCATTGTAACTTGCATTCTATATCATATAATCTGTCGCAAATAAAATTTCACTGAGGGCGTTCATATCGACCAAGCAAATGAACTCAAACAGACAGACAAATAGACAGACACTTCACTCACTCTTATTTTTGTTTTTCGTCAAAGTATTAACCGAAAAATGAATAATTTTTACTTAAAACAATTTTTTTTAGTTCTTACTCAATGGGCGCAAGTTTTATTTGGTTTTTTAAGTTTTCTGGAACTCTGTCGAAATATTCTTGGGTTTCTCGTGCCGGGGATTCTGGTCGAGTTGGTTACCTCCTTCAGGTGAATTCTTCTCGTCATTATTGTTTCGTGTAACTTCAACGAAAAGAAGATTTTAATTAAATTCGCAATTAATGATAATAATATACGAGTAGTATTTGGCAGTTATTTCCGCCAGGGTATCCTATAATGGTGAAGTGCCGGGTTGTTAATCTGTAGATCCTGGGTTCGAGTCCCGGCCCAGACGTCAGATTTTAACGATTAAGGTGATTTATGGGTCTTCTCTGGCGAAGAAGTATCATAGTTCGAACCACACGAAAAGCTATAAGACCCAGTGACTTTAGCTATTATTATTATTATTATTATTATCGCAAGCTTCTCCATGAAGTTATTACTGAGTGTAACTCTTTGCATTCAGCATATGTATATTCACCGATATAAGCAAATTATTCCCAGTTCTTGAGTGAATTTTAACCTGTTATAAAAAATAATGATTTTCTAGTTTGTATAAACTTTTAAACATGAGGAGAAAAATACATACAGAGTGATTCAGAAGTCCTGCCTCAGTAACAAATATACATTAAATATGTTCGGGGTAAGGCTTTTGAATTACCCTGTATATTACCTATGTTTATCTACAGCGGTGTTCTTTTGATATCACTGAAGAAGTCCAACATCTGTCAAAGTGTTCGGGCGAGTCAAATGCAGCTTATTGCGCTAACTCCTGTATTTTTATTTGTCAGCACCATAGGGATTCGAACCCCTGACCTCAGTATCTTCACTTCCCTTATAGGGAAACGGTGTAACCCAATGAGCTACGGACGCAGACTAAAGCTTGGGGTAACCGAAGCTTCCACTGCATATAAAGATAATTAGGTCGACATTATTTTTAGCGTCCACCTTACTTAATCTCATTTTGGCTAATGCCAGACGATTTTATTCAGCCTTAGGGAAAATCCTTGCATATAAAGGGTTAGCATTTTTCACACATTAAGCGTATGATAGTACATTAATTACTTTTTCTTTCTAAAAAATTTCTTTCGTTGCTAATCTTCCATTTCGGATGGAACGAAATTGCATTTTGTTTCTGAAGGTCGATCCTGAACCGTCGTTCAAATCCTCATAAAGTAAGTAAGTAACCTTAAAAATAAAATCCATACGTAATCTCTGCATTCTACAGCTAAGAAAGGTACATTTTCACCTTGTCAGGAAGCATTTAGGAAGAAACAAATGTTTCCAAAGAGGGAAAATGGAGGTCAAAGTGGAAATAATCTATAGTGACTCTTTTGGAACCATTTCTGAGGAGACCATGTGAAGAGTACGTAAGAATATTCTATCTCAACCATTTTCTTAACAGAAACAACGTGTATTTTCAGTAAAAAATTTATACTAAGACATAATTAAGTATTTCATTATTATATACGTAAATAGCTTCGCCATTTCTATCATGAAGATGATGAAGGTTCGATATGCTCAGGGATATAAATATTGCTACGCTGTTTCTCTACTTGAGAGGTATTTGCGGATCTGCGAAACAAATTCTATGTCTGTGGTTGTAAACTTGCTTAATAAACTTGCTTAATAAACTTGCTTAATAAATGACTTACATTAACTTTGTTTGCGTTCAACTCATCTTCGGCGAGCCTTTTTGTAACTGATTTCTCTCGACGAAGTTTGGCCGCCTTGTTCAAGATGGGAGGAAAAGAAAATTCTCGCTGCTTCGGGTTCATTGTGAATATTCCAGTATTTCGGTAAACCTGCAAATACAGTTTATATTAAATATAAATAGCAGGTAATATCAGATTTAAATACAGAAGTTTGCAGGAATAAATTGAACACTTTAAAAATAAATATAGTTATACTTTTAACGTACATAACCTCTCGGAGATACGATGGATAAGTCGACATATGCAATCAATATTTTGTAGCCTTTCCTTGAACTTCATGAACGACTTACAGACGTTGTAGCATCGATGCAATGAGAAAATGTTTGGATGACGCTCAAATCCAAATTTTACCAAAATTTAGTCATTATTTCCTTTAAATTTGATGCTGCACATGTTAGGAGAGACCTTGTTCTTTTTGCAAATGGTAGTCAAGATGTTTTAAGGTGAGACGGGCTGCACAGTCTTCTACAACATATGCTTGTTGAACTGGAGGTTTTCTTGTAAAACGATGTCAAAGAGAAGGACACCTATATATATATATATATATATATATATATATATATATATATATATATATATAATATATATATATATATATATATATATATATATATATTAGTTAAAATTTGTACTCAAGCATTTGGAAGAGGCGCCAAGATTGACCAGCAGGGGCGCCAAATTGACCAAACGGGGGGCAGCCCACCCCCGCCCACCCCCGTAAATCCGCTAGTGTGTTAAACTATCCCTTTTTAACTTCTTTCGATATTTTAAATTAATGACTTTGAAACTGCGCTCCGGGAAACAGTGGGGTTTGGGGAAAATTTTCAGATTTTGAGCCACCTTAGTTTTGAAATGAATATTTGACTATTGTAAGTCACTCGATATTCACTTATACTGATTTTTTTTTAACATGATTGACCCCCCCTACTTCAAGAATGAATTTATCCCGACCACTTCGTTTCTCGATCTTTTCTCATGAAAATGAGCGAGTAAATGAAACCCGTGTTAACTGTCTCGAACAGTTACAAAATATATTGGAGCTACACGTAAAAATTCTCGAACAGTTACAAAATATATTGGAGCTACACGTAAAAATACTCCAATTCTATAATAGGATTCCTCAACGTAGATTGAAATTTTGAAAGAGGTTCCCTGGTCTCAAAAATCTGAAAAACCACTACTTTAAAATGTGAATGTTTATCGTGATTATTTGCATTTTTTTATTGTGCTCATTTCTCGTTTCACTTTTGTGACCAAATGCAGTCATGGATGCGCGCAACCACAAAATGAAAAAGATACCACATTATTATACAGAGTTTGTATTAAACAATTTAGAAATCGCGGAACTTTTGGTGTTACTTTAATAAAAAGAGTCCAAACTTCACTGAAGGAACTAAAAATAAGATTATTCCCAGGAGGTCTGTATTAGAGCAGCATTAACACACTTTTAGTTGAAAACAATAAATAATTTTTCTGAGTATTCTTCATATATATATATATATATATGATGCAAACCCACGAGGAAAAAGAGAAAGTGATTCCAAGGTCTTTCTCTATTCATCAGTACATCTCGTCAGGGAATAACGAGGTGTACTTACTGCTGAATACACGAAAGGCCTTGAAATATTTTTCCTTTTTCCTTGTGGATTTGTATTATTCATTCATTTTACGTGTTTAATTGCGAAATTCATCCCATATATATATATATACACACACACACGAACCTATGTTTATTAATATTTTATTTAATCAAATTCACACCATATTAATATCTATACAGTTCGATATGATTAATGCATGACAAAACACATAAATAAGAAGAAAATATCAATCGATTAGACTTTCACCAAATGCGAGGATGTTTGTATAATATTGTATTTATTCTTCAGTAAATGAATGTTTCATCAACAAACGGATTTAGATCTATCACCAGATAATATGCTAAACTTTTATGATATAGAAACATCACTAACTAATGACAGTTTAACTGTAGCGAGACCACGAATGTTCATAGTTTGGGATATTTTGAATGAAATCACCATGGTGAAATTATTGAGCGGTGCTTTCGTTAAGTTTCAGCGTCATTGGGAATGAACAACACACGCAAATCGATCTTGCTTTCTTTTTTTAACTGCTTTTATATTGGTTGGAGATTTACTGGTCTTATTTTTTCGCAAGAGAGTATTATACAGCTTTGTGTTTATGTTTCAATTCGATTCGATTTTGTTTTTGTATTGTAGTAACAAAGTGTAAAATGGTGTTTACCAGGAAAGTATAAATTCATATGAAATGATAGGAAACGTTTTGTTTTGGTAATTGATATTTATTGATAATTATATAGTGGTAAAGTTCCTTTAGTTAACCTGATAAAACAATTCTATCAGTTTTATTCATGAGAGAGAGAGAGAGAGAGAGAGAAAGAGAGAGAGAGAGAGAGAGATTTTCTATCCCGAAATTGCACTATTTTGGTATGGACGAAAGTATAATCTATGATACCGATATCATACCCGTATTTTACTTTATAGTTAACGTTTTTCTTCTCAGGTGGTATGAAAACATTTGAAGAAAAATGATGGAAAAGATTTATATAAAAGTAATTATGCCTATCGCATCTAACTGAATGAATATATTCATTAACTGTAAGTAACTTCGTCGTAGTTACTGTTATAATACTGCTTTCCGTTGATCAGCGAAATTAAGCAGACATTGGGTCTGGGCAGTAATTGGATGGGAGACCGTCCTCTGTGTCCAAATTATGTGGTGATCTGTGGTTCGGATCCCACATAAAGCTGTAGGTTCCCTCCATCACATGACGTTAGACGTTACGAAGGAAGTTAAACGACCACTTCGTTACATTTTGTAGCTGACATCATATATGTAGAGGTTGTCCACAATGTCTTGTCACCCCAAGTAAAATACTAACTGATTTTCGTTTTTCTTTCAGACCCATTTGAAATGTGTGAGAGCAGCAACTATACGATTGAACAACGCATATTGGCTGTACCTGGATCCATGAGCGACCACGTAATGGCAAAACCGTTGAAAATATTCGTGCAGCGCCTCCAAAAAGGAGCTGCACCACTGAATCGGTCCTGGAAGTGTGCATGAATATTTTCAATGGTTTTGCCATTACGTAGTCGCTCATGAACCCAGATACTAACCAATATGCGTTGTTCAGTCGTAGGGTTGCTGCTATCACACATTTCAAATGGGTCTGAAAGAAAAACGAAAATCAGTTAGTACTTTACTGGGGTGACAAGACATTGTGGATATCCTGTATTATAACACCTTGCATACGACAGACATGATTCATGGACTGTAATTTAAGATACTTATAATATCTATACTTTCGTTGTATAACCTCAAAGTATACATGACCTAAAAACACCGTTGAGTGTCTTGGTTAAAGGATGAGATGTTGTAAATATACAAAACCAATAATAACTACACGGGCTCCCTCGGGCTCCCTCGGACGCGTTCTGGGGCTTAATGTTACAGGGGTTAAAAGATAATTAACGTGAAATCTCAAAATCGATCTTTGAAATTATTTTTGCTGGAAGCAGAAATAGTGTAGATTTCTGCTTTCGTTATCTTTAACCCTATCGCTTAACAAAAGGTAAAAAATGGTATTCATCTCGAAAGGACTGCATGAACCGATATTTATGATAAAATTCCTTTTTTAATAAATTTAGTCGAATTTATTTCCGGAGGGGAGAGATTATCAAAAAAACGGCATGAGACCTCGAGTATCTCCTGCTGGGACGTATTTGCGATGTAAAATTAATTAATTTTAAAAATTTTTGTCGAATTTAATTCTGCAGCGGCGAAGTCGTAGCTCAGTGGAACATCTTCGGAGCTTGTTAGGAATTGACGCGTTTACGAGTGTGACAGCGCGTTGAAGAGTTTCCATGACTGCAGCAATCTCTTTTCAATGGCAGTAGAAGCCCGCATTACAGTTGGCTCTCCGAAACTAAGTATAATAGGGTGAAGGTCGTGAAACACACAAAATAAAGTCTCAGTAGCACGGCAAGCTTGTCCTCTGCCGTTTGCAATTCAATGTTTTTGATGGAGAGAAGCCGGTGTCAAAAGTATTATAGTTATTGAACGTTGATATCAACTTTGCAATTCACTGTACCCGGTTCCTTCTTATTTTCAGATATTCGGCAACGGAGCAGTGGAGCATTTTTCTGTCCACCCTGTTGTATTCTTGAATAATATATATCCGGCAAAGTATTTATTTTCTCATTCCTGCCTTTATTTGGTAGAGGGGGAGGGAGGTTTAATGAAACTTATCATTTAGTGTATATGATCGCATACACACACACACACACACACACACTATATATATATATATATATATATAAAGCAGCAGAAAACTTGTTATTGGCTGGTCGTCCCATGAAACCAGAATAGTTTGAATCCCTTTTGTGGTAATTAAGCGGAACTATTATCTTAAAACACCCGTAAATATGACAATCACTGATAGAGGGAGGAAGGGCTCAGCCACGAGTGAACGCATTATTGTAGTTTTGGAAGTAAAAGTTAATTAAAAGATATTATATATTAATAATATTTATTTCAACTGATATAACACCATAACACGCGTAGGAATATATACAGAGTGGCGCAAAAGTCGCGCATCATAGGAATTTTCAGTGTTGATGGCTGCGAAATTAACAATAGACGAAAGGGTGAGCTTGGTTTTAATGTATGAAATATCAGGTACTACAAATCGCTGAATCGGTACAGAATTTAAATTCTGTACCGATTCATCGATTTGTTAATTTCGCAGTCGCAGCCATCCCCTACCTAAAAGAAAAAATAATACATTATAATCAACACTTAAAATTCCTATGATGCGCGACTTTTGCGCCATCCTGTGTGTGTGTGTGTATATATATATATAGATAATATATAACTTTGTTTGCCTGGTTTTCGCTTCTGCCCGTACTGTTCATTCTGACGAAAGTAAGGCTTGTTGCCCCATCAGCAGCCCAGCGTCTTAACCACTAGGCCACCTATTTATCTACCAACCACTTTCTTTATTGTGTGGAAGGATGAATAGCTGGGTTTTGCTGCGCGCCGGGTCTCGAACCCGGGGCCGATGGATTCGTAGTCAGCGACGCTAACCACTACACCACCGAGGCGCCTTGAAACGATTGGCGGATATATATATATATATGTGTGTGTGTGTGTGTGTGTGTGTGTGTGTGTGTGGTGTGTGTTCATTGGTCATCAGAATGTTCGAATAGAATTAAGTGGAGTTTGGCGGCGATCGCACCAATAGCTTTCTCATCATCGTAAGTAAGCTTTTCAATATCCTTCAGAGAAAGTTCTTCTAAAATGATTGTCGAAGCTTCTTTTGGATCGCTACATTTCTGAAACAGAACAAATGAATTAAACAATTCTCTTCTTTGTTTATAAGACACGTAAAGTTTCGGGACTTTATCTTCTTGTTTGAATTTACTTTTAATATTATAAGTGGATCACTTTATATTTAGTTTCGGAAAAAAGTTCTCGTAAAATATAAGTTTCTAAAACGCTTGAAAAATTACTAAATGGTTAAGTTATGTTTTTCTTTCGATCTTTTATTCTTTTTGGGGGTACAAATAAAGGTGCTTTCCTGTTAACGGGAATACCCACCCGCCCGCCATCATCTGGACTCGTATCTTGCGGAATTCATTTGGCGACAACGTACCGAAAGCAGCGACGTTTTTTCTGCGATTTTAGATGACAGAAAGACATTTTGGCCCCCTACTAACTGATTATCGCTTACGTATTAACTAATTTCATTTAAATGATTAATAAATTCGGTACTTACGTATTATCGGGACGACCAAACTGTTTATGATGTATTTTTGCTCTTGTCATTTTCATTTAAACTAACGAAAATATCACAACTTAACCTAACCAATTATCAAAGGCGTACAGTTGACCTAACCGAGCATTCAATTAACCTAACTGGGCGTACAGTTGACCTAACCGGGCATTCAATTAACCTAACTGGGCATTCAGTTGACCTAACCAACCGGGCATTCAATTAACCTAACTGGGCATTCAGTTGACCTAACCGGGCATTCAATTAACCTAACTGGGCATTCAGTTGACCTAACCGGCATTTTCCGTTATATTAACCTGTTAGGTTAATTCAATGCCCGGTTAGGTCAACTGTACGCCCTTGATGATTGGTTAAGTTAAGTTGTGATATTTTCGTTAGTTTAAACGAAAATGACGAGAGCAAAAATACATAACAAACAGTTTGGTGGCGGGCGGTTGGGTATTCCCGTTAACAGGAAAGCACCCAAATAAAATTTAAAGAACGAAAGCCAATCATTTCTCATTATTAATTTTTCATGTTTTTTAGAATTTTTTTTCTAGGTCAACTTTTTTCCAAACTCTACGTTATTGGAAAGCTTGGAATTTAGGGAATTTTGGGCATACAATACAATGACTCGTATATATGATTACTGAGTTAAATGTTTTCTTATATAAGTTAGCCTACGCACTTCAGTACCTTCAGATTAATCGTAAATTGAATGCTTTACTGTAATACTGAATTAATTTTGTTGTCAATATTTATTTATTTAGCCTAAAACAAACATAAATAGTTATCAACAATAAATATTGTAAGGGTAGTAACACAAATTGTTATAAAAATGATTTTACAATGCTTGAGGATGTTGTTGTACATAAATGCGGACAACGCTAAATAAAGGTTTGACTCCTCAACCCTACGGCGACAGCCATACCTTTCCTGCAGTGGCTGGCTAAGTCAGGTTCTCTAGCCGCTAGCGGAACTCTAATCTTCCAGCCCCAGTTACCATGTTAGTTAAGAGTTCACCGTACCGTATTTGAATGATGGGAGCGATGGGGCTGCAGCCCTTGGATTCAGGAGTCTAACCCTCATTTAGTGCTGTCATCATTTATAAACCTTATCATCTCGGGGTCCTGTTAAAAAGGGTTAATCCCATTATTACAGTGAAATGTTAAAATGGAGGTTACGGTTTCTTTCTTTACCTCCAAAATATTTTTAATTCCTTCTAATGTGACGTGTAATTGTTGCTTATCAACTTCGGGTGTTTTCTTGGATATACTTCTGACTAGGCTTTCCAAAAGGTTTTCACGGATTGCTTCGTCTATCTGCGCTTGACTTCCACTCTGAGTTAGATTCGAAACACACCATATTGCTTCCTTCTTAACCCGGGGTTCATCCTGAAATATATGTCAACTGTTATGCCGTAAGTCCTTTTATAGCATAAAAAAGGTATAACGTGTATATAAAATTTATAATAATTTTCAGAATACAGTATTATATAAATTACTTTGTTAATCGCAACAACAAGTTGAGGAAATGCATTGGCATCAATGACTTTCTGTATCTGTATCTCAGTGCCTGCCATAATGTTTGAGAGTGCCCAAGCACAGTCTTTGCGAATGTTGCACGAGGAATGATCTAGGTGCCTGACGAGGACTGGAATCACTCCAGCATTTACTACTTGGTCAGTCTGAAGATTATTGAAGAACAATATGAGTAATTTAATCTGATTTTCTACCTGATTACAATTAGGATTTCGTTAAATATATGACGTATGTTTCACAATCAGCAACTGGAATCAGATTAAGTTATCCTTCGTTCTTATAGGGAGTATCATACCTGTTCATCGGTGCCTGTCATAATGTTCCCGAGAGCCCTGACTGCGGGAGTGACTGTTTTTTTGTCAGTGTTATCTAATAACTCTTCGATAATACGAGGTAAGATACCGGCCTTCAGCGTTTCTTCGATTTTCTCATTGCCATTATCGGTGATGTACACGACAGACCAACAAGCGTTCACTGAAAATCTGGAATTGTCTTTATAGTGTTTCACGGTACATAATTTAATTTCTGATGTTACAAAGCTCACAACCAAACTCTCGTCTGTTACACAATTTTATGTAGTATAAAAGTCTAGAATTGTGCTATCCTTTAATGACAGGTTGGTTTGAGCAGTTCCGATCTTGCGAGAGTAATGCAAAAACTTCCTCTGTTTATAGTGTTTCAGGATTTTTTTTGGAGGGGGGGGGGGCTAAATTTAGGTGATTTAAGATCCTAGATTTAACGTTAAAGGGTGAGACAGATGTACTGAACCATATCTGTTAATATTTGCCATTGTTCATCACTATGATAGCTAGTTCGTTTGCCATTGTTCATCACTATGATAGCTAGTTCATTTGCCATTGTTCATCGCTATGATAGTTAGTTACAAATGATAGCTAGTTACGAGTTCAAAAGCCTTGTTATTATAACGAAATTAAGCGACATTAGGTATTAATTGGATAGGTGATCGTCCTCCGCATCCAGATGATGTACCAACTCATGATTCAGATTCCAAATTAAGTTTTAAGTCCCATACGTCACATGACCTTTTCCACTATATAGGAGGTTAAACAAATCCCTCAAAATCACACATCTAACATAACCTATATAGAAAATACAATGAAATACATCTTCAGCATAGTTTCAATACAACAAGCTTTAACTACGTTTATGAAAGACTTGGAACATCTTTTCATCTATAAAGAGTGAAGATTTCACAGTTTTAATGATCCTGTGATTTTACATCATAAAAGTTTGGGAGGAAAATCTAACAACTCACAATGAATTTCTTTGTCAGGATGGTGCAAAAACAGTCTCACAGCTTTGATACAAAGACTAAGATCTGAATGCGAAAGATTTAGAGGTTTGTGTCGAAGGATATTGCTGAAGGCCCACGACAAATTTCGGAGAGAAGAGAGCTGAAAATAAAAGTGAGTGGGTGGTCACTTTGAAAAAAAAATAGAAATATTGATAACATATTAGGCGTACAGAATAGAAAGGGCGTACGCCCGAAAATCAAGTTTTGAGATAAACGCATTTATTAAACTTAGTGAACTTATTACTCGTTAACAACTGAACCGAGTTTAATGGTTTTTGTCTCAAGCCCGTGTGAAGGCGCGTCACACCCACGGAATACAGCGTGCTGATTGGTTACTTGCCGAAAACGGGATATTGGGAAACCAGGGTATACGCCTGTGCTATTCTAATGGCCTCATCTGTGTATGAAGTATCATATAAAGCATAGGGTATATCCATTTTCTTTTGTTTACTATATATCGTGCGATTGTGTAAACATCTAAGACTTTAAAAGACTTTTATTCCAGTTAATAAAAATAATAGAAACCTTTCAAAAGGTCAGATGTTTAAAACAATTACCGAATAGATACTATGATTCGTTTTCTGTAAATGAAATTTAAAGGTACACTAAAACAAAAATTTATTGATCTCTTCCTGATAAATTTTTACTTACCGAAGGACTTTTCTCTATAAGATAATAAAGGGGTTTGATAGCGCCTTCATCAATTACCGTTTGCCACAAGAAAGAACTGTCTCCTGCCAAGTTCCCAATTGTCCAAACGCACTGGTCAGACACCCGATTATAAGGGGAACTCAGGAGAACGATAAGCTCGGGTAAAGCTCCACCCTCTTCAATACGCATGGAAAGATAATGTATTACAGGTTTATTATAATTAATTTGTATTTTATATAAATATAATTTCTTTATTTATATTCAGTACGTTACTTTAAAGTTTAATAATGTTTATTCCTGTGTCATTTAGGTGAACTTGTTACATAATGAGTTATTATATACTCACCATAAACGGCCATTGCATGTTCTGTACTTCCTGAAGAAATATTCGTTAGAGCCCAAGCAGCTTCAAATTGTAAATTAGGGCTGCAAAAAAGTATATATATATGTATATATATGCACACACTTATGAGGTTGTAATATTCACCTGATATACTGTACAGTATATGAATTCCTTACGTTCCATCAGTGTTTGAATTTGTTTAAATCGCACATACGCGTGCGCGCATATACACACACACACACACACACACACACACACACACACACACACACAACAAAATAAGAGAAGCTCTTACACAAATCTTATTATGGAAATCTGTACTTGTAAAAATGAATATTATGTAAATCTTTATTTGATTTGAGAACAAATCTGAAAATAAACCAAATTGAAAATGATTTTATGATGGTTTACGAGGGTTTTATTATCGTATTAAACATGGTAATCATTTTCATTATACTAAAAGATCATTTATGAATATGCCTGCGTGAATACGTGAACGTATAATGAAATGGAGCTGATATATGTAAGGTTTAAGCATAATAAAATGCTGCGGATGGAATGCCGACATTTATACACGCTTCAGTGAGTCTCTCTTGGCTATTCTCGAGTTATCTGAATAAAGAACAATTATCAAGGTTACGAGGTTGTACAGTAGATATTTGTCGTGTGTATATATATATATTTCAGAAAGTTTTATCATGTATTTAAGATCAGTTTACTGGACCGATTAAATATGGCATTTTAAATATAAGGGAGGTTGCTGCATAACGTTTAGATGGCTGTAAACGTCTCGCAATATCTCATTATCTGGAACATATTTTATTAGTTGAAATGTTTAATATATTACTAAATGTTTGGCCAAATATTAATTTCTGTCTACAGGGTGATACGTCGATGGCGATATTCCAAAAAACCTCATAAACAGCAAAACCATAACCGAATAATGCGTAATGTAGGGAACATTTACAAAAGTTAAACATAATTGTTACGTTCATAAATATATAAAAGTAGCTTCAAAATTTCTGCACGATTGTGTGCCAATATATACGAATTAAAGTGGGGAAAAACTAAGTTAGGGGGGGGGATGCTTTTGAGGTTCTAGAATATCAGCATCGGCATGCATTTGGTGTAAGAACAATCAAATCCAAAGGAGAAACGAAGCTCCCTGGCTCCCTGTGTAAGATTGAATTTTATAAATAAATTCTTCCGCCATTTTGGTCGAATTTCGATTTCCAGTTTAAAAATAAATAAAAGGCGGAATCCTTTCATTCATTACTTTATTAAGTCTTTCTGAACTAACCTTCAGTGGACCTAATGATCTTTGTTACAGTATATAAGTCTGCAACTTCCTTTCAAGCGACATATAAAAATTTTATTTTATCTTAGAAAAAACAAGAAAACTGTATTGCATTACAGTCCACAGGTGTTCTAAATAACTCCAATACATTTAGACCCACTTGTAGCTAGATAGGCAGGAGACGAGAGGGGGAATAGCCCCCGCATCGATGTACGTATCGAAGGGAGGATCTTTTTCCACTGAAAGGTGTTTTCTGGCCCTGTAGGTACCTATTAATCTCTCTTCTTCGGTTCTTCCTTTAATTTGTATAATCTCTCTTACATTTTTCTCGTTCACTTTCTGAAACCAAAATAAGAATCTTTGTTGTTCAATGAATGATGAAGTATTTAGGTTCGGTCTGTATACACTTGAAAGAAAGGCCTCTTCATTTACGGGGTTTAACAGTTGCGGAAAAAGTATGCTTACGAAGTTTCTTAAAAAAATAAATAAAATAATTAGCAGTAATTGTTTTTATTTATTTTATTATTGTTTTTGTATAAAATATACAAAGGAAAAATTACCAATTAGTATTTTTTTATGCTTTTTAGAAATTTTGCTTTTAGGCGAAATTTTTTCCGAAACTGTAGGTCGCGGCCATGTGGTTACACCGCTTTCCGTACGATCATATGTCTGGATAGTATAGTTGGATAGGTATACAACCGTCCTTTGTGTTCAAATGATGTAGTGACCGGTAGATGATTCGGATTCCACGTAAAACTGTAGGTTCCCTCCGTCACATGACCTTTGTCGTTACGAAGAAACTTAAATGTTCAGACATTTCACATCACGATTTCAAAACCCCCAAAAAAAGATGAACGGAAAAATTCCTCTGCGCAGAAAAGTGTAAATCATTTATAAGTTATGAAGTCTTAAATCCTGTTTACCTCGAATGCGGAGCTCTCATATTTGCCGGTTTCTCCTTCGCCAACTCCTCCCTGAAGAGATTTGTATTTTAGTAAATAAATATATTTGAGAGATATCATAATTGTGTGATAGGTATTTTAAATAAAAAAAAAAGCGTATGACATGAGTCTCAAATGTATGACATGTGTCTAGAAAAAGTTTGGAAAGAGATCCATACAATTTAGAAGTAGAAGTGAAAAGGCAAAACTTTTAGCTCAGCACAAAAATGAAGTTGGAATAATTCCTATTTTTAATACTAATAATAATATTTCTGCATGTATTCCCCGCTGTATTTCAATGGTTTTAAGCTGAAAAATATGTATATAAACACATGCAATATTTTTTCCTTATTGGTATAAGTATTCGTATAAGATACAATACACCTAAAAAAAGAAAATTTCACTGATCTTAAAATTTTAAGCTTTCAAAGTAGACCTACATTTCCATCACTTTCGTCGTTATTATCTCCACTGTCATTATCTTCTTCCTGTACTTCCTCTTCCTCTTCACTCTCTTCTTCTTCTCCTTCTTCCTCCTCCTGTTCCCCCTCCCCTTCCTCCTCCTCCTCCTCCTCTTCATCATCATATTCATAATCTTGTTCGTTGAGGGAGGACCTTCGTATATCATCGCCCATAACTCGCCCCTTCCTCCAACTCTGCATGAGTTCCTCTTCGTACTTCGTGTCATACGGCTGCAGGTAGGTGATTCAGGCGTTTATTTTAAGTCGTGTAATGTTAATGGACGCTTGTTTACATTATTTTCTTTTTCAACCGAACGATGACTGTTTACATTTTTAGAAGAGTTTACCATTCTTTGCGTATAAATTAAGTAGGTTCATGGTTGGATATTCCAAAATATGGTAAGCGCCACCTCCCCAAAATTTATTTTTAACTTTTCAAAATAGTTTTCGTTTTAGAATTAGAATCTACTTCCGTTTCTCTCCCATCGTAACAATAGATTCCAAATGCTCCTGAATGTTCCCTACATTAGACATTATTCAGTTTTCCTTCTGTAATATTGTGATTTTGCTACTTACGAACTTTTGGAATACCACCATCTATATTATATATATATATATATATATATATATATATATATATATATATATATGTTTTTTATAAATACTATTTTATAAGATATTTGTTACAAAAACATTTTAGCAATTACGAATTAATTAATACGAACTACATTTGGACTTCACAAAATAGGATTTAAAACGTAAAAATTCCCATAAAAAGCCCCAAAAAGTCACAAATCCTAATTGTAACAATAGATTACGTTCAGTGAAATTTATTGAATAAATCAGCCTAAGTTTACATTTTCTATCAGTGATATATATATATATATATATATATATATATATATGCTACCCCTAGCACATACCCCCCCCCCCCCTTTTTACCCTCATATTTGCATATATTTAAATGGGAAAAATTTTTTATTTCTTAAAAAGTACACTATGTGAGAAGGTTTTTTTTTATCACTTTAACAAAATATTAAAAAATCAAGCATGTGCTACCCTACTACCCCTATCACATGCCCCTCCTCCCTTTTTTACCTTCATATTTGCATATCTTTAATGTTGTTATATGTTACATGATAAGTTTTTTGTTTAATGCTTGATATTTTTATGTTTCAGATAAAAAGAAAATTTTTCAGATAAATAGAAATAATTTGCATTTGCTTTAATTATAATTTGAATTATCATAAATTATAAATTACATATAATTTGATTTTACTTCTGAATATAAACTATGCCTAATGGAAGCAAGTCCTCAAATGCAGCCTTTGGATATCCTACGGAATTCCCAGCAGCCATGACTCCTTCAAAAGCAGATGTTGTGAGACACTACCTTTTTGTGCGCCGTTGTGAAGACGCTAAATCAAAAGGATCAGCAACTGCTAATGATTGTTACAGGGTTGTTGTAAAAGATATTGAAGACATTTGGATGAAATTTTCTTTTCCTACGATTAACACCAAAGGTATCTATCTTAAAGTCAGTCGACTAATAGAAGAAGCCTCAAAATTGAACAAGGTGCCGTTACATCGAAGAAATGAAAGTTTTGCCTCAAAAGTAGCTCAGTATGATGAAATGTTTGATATATCTTATTATGAATGCTATGGTAAGGGAATTGATAGGAAATCTTGCAGGTGTAAGGATAAAATACCAATGGCAGAATGGGAGTCTTTTGTGGGTCAAAAGCAAAAAAAAAAATCAGTTAGGACCAATTGATCGCATAGCTAGTTCAACAAAGAAGAGATCTTTAGCAAGAGCCCAAGAAGCACAAAACCGTCAACTAAAAGCACAAGAAGAAATGACTGAAGCCACCAATGTTTTGCCATCGGAATTTATAGAAAATACCGAAGAAGACATGGATGTAGATTCAGAGAGTCAGGATGTAGATTATGAGGCCGATTTAGAATTGACAGAATATTCAGAACAGGCACTCCTATAAAACCTAGCATTAACAGCAGATCGTTATCGTGTAAGGTGTAGAGCTGCAGCTGCAATAATCAATGCAGCTTTAAAAGATATGGGGATCCTTAACCACACCAACATGCTTGACAGAAAGAAATTAGAAAGAGAAAGAACTCGCATGGGTGAAACAAATACTTTCAGGTCTAAATCCGAAAATCTGAAGATGGAGTGCCTTGGATATGATAGAAGGAAAGATAACACATTAACTAAAAGTGGAAAGATAAAAGAAGAACACTATGTTATTGTGAAAGGAACTGGAAGCATCTATGTAGACCATGTCACACCAGATACTGGAACTGCTCGCTGCATAGCAGAAGAGTTGATAACTATTTTTCAGACTCGAACAGCACAGATACTATCAAAGCTTTACTGTATGGTGGTACTCCTGTAAATACAGGACAAATTGGTGGAGCCATAAAACTGGTTGAAATTCATCTTAACAGACCAGTGCACTGGTTGGTATGCCTCTCACATTTGAATGAGCTGCATTTTATGCACGTCTACAAAGCCATTGATGGTAAAACAACAGGTCCAAATACTTTTGTGGGTTCAATTGGGAATAAACTGAAAACAGATTTAACAAAACTGGAGGTAGTCAAATATTCTCGCGTAAAGGGAAACATTAAAGAAATTCCAGCAAATGTTGTGAAGGAGCTAAGCAGTGATCAAAGATATCTGGCAGTGCAAACTGGAGACACTTCTCAAGATCTGTCCACTCGATCCCCAGGTACCCTTCACCATGCTCGCTAGCTAACTCTAACCAACAGAGTCCTTCGATTATATATCTCAAAGCCAAATCCCGATAAAACCCTTCAAGTTATAGTCAAGATTATTATGCAGTTCTATGCTCCAGGGTGGTTTTGGATAAAATCTCATCCTAATGCAACTGATGGTGCATATAACTTTTGGCATTTAATGCGCTTGCTTCGAAATTTAGATGAACAACATAGATCAATCATAGAACCAGTATTAAAGAATAACGCCTACTTTGCCCACCCAGAAAATATACTCATATTAATGGTAACTGACAAGAGACTAGAAATTAGGGAACACGCTATTCAGAAAAGCATCCTTTCAAGAACAGAATTTTCAGGTACCAGAAACTTTGAGTTGCCTCGAACCCTCAATTTCCACCGAGATGATCGATTGGCAAAAAGAGATCATTACTCCTCCACCGCTGCTAAACAATTTTAGCGACGATAAGCTACTACAGGCTCGATGTAAGCCACTGGAGATAGCTTCTTTTCCATGTCACAGTCAAAGTGTGGAAAGAGCAGTGAACCTAGTAACAAAGGCATGTCAGGAAAGAATAGGATATGACAACCGTCAAAAGTTTATCTTAAACTCATTAGAATCAAACTGCCCAAGTTTGAATGGAAGGCCCAATGGAATGAGTAAGAAACATACGAAATAAAATTTCCAAATGATATTGAAAATTTCTTCCCTTTTGATATGATAAGGAACAATGAAAAAGTGAATTGAATTTTAGCACATTTATTATGCCTCTAATTTTTTCTTCTGAATATATTGTTGTACTTAATTAATTTTCCTAATACTGTACATTATTAAATAAAATATTATACGTTAATAAAGATTTATGTCATCAAAAAACTTGAATGTAGAGTAAGTCTCGTATAAATGGAATATTCTTCAATATAGGTCAAAAAGTGAAAAATTGTGCCAGGGGTAGGAGGCTTTAAACAGCGAAAATAATTTATGAAGGGGGGGGGGTTCCTGTGTTCCATTCAAACCCCTCACAATATGTACCTTTTCAATATAAAATTTCGACCCGGCCTTATATATATATATATATATATATATATATATATATATAAGCAAACAACCACAAGGAAAAGGAAACACAAAGTCCGAGCGCTTTCTGTTCTTCCTTGATAATGTGAATATATCACGAAAGCGCTCGGACTTTGTGTTTCCTTTTCCTTGTGGTTGTTTGCTTATTAATAAGGTCACGTGTTATTTTGTGATTCTAGTGCATATATATATATATATATAATTAATAGAAAAATGTAACATATTACATTAACGAATCTGTTACATTTATTACAGTTCTTACTGTATTCCATAATTTGCATTTTCTTTGCCGCTTTTCTGCAAACGTGAAGCGAAGCGATGAAATTTTGATCCTACAGAATTAATGAGCAAAGTGAGGCACCAGAATTTATGGCATGGTTTTAATTAATTATTATTGTATGTAATTATTTGCTGCTCTTGAAGTTAATTTTAAGTAAACAGCGTTGTCTACGTAGATATTTAGAGGTACAGAGGTTGTCTCGGGGCTAAATAAATAATAGGGCGTTAGTCGGGATGAATAGCAAAGGGCGTGGCAAATTGGCGACCAGTATGAGAAGTTTGGCAGAAGCAACGTACAGATTCTACAGAGAGGAGTGAAGTAACTACGAATATCAATGAAGTGACTCCAAATCTTACAGAATACAAGAAAAAGTGATGCAAATGCCCTATCTAATAGTAATATTAATGTAAAAATTGACTCCACCAAATCTGAAATTGATATTTTAGCTCATAAAATGACAAACCAGATCTGGTAATTGCCCATTAAACTTCTCAATTTGTGTTGGCGGTAAAAAAAAAAAAAAAATTTAAAACTTTTATGGCATTGGCATTGAATTAAATATAAAACATTGAAACCCACATCTATCATCGTGTATCGAACTAATATATATATATATATTATATATATTATCAGACAGCTATTTTCTCCTTCACCAAATCCGCAAATGAGGCGGGATGCTGCAGAGGGATTGAACGCAGGTGGATTCTGAACCGTCATTCAAACTTACATAAAGCATATATATATATATATATATATATATATATATATATATATATATATATATATTATATATATATATATATATAAAGAACAACGCTTTGTTCGTTTTCCCTCCTCATCTTGTGCGGAACGTTCTTCTACACAAGCGTCGTTCTTTACATTAATTATTATACTGTGTGTTGTTTGCAGTTAAAATGTATATATATATAAACACACACACACACACACACACACACACATATATATATATATATATATATATATATATTACTTCCGATTAACCCATCTTAATTATGCAACTTTCTAGAATATATAGTTATTGGTTCTAACAAAGGAAAATATATTACTTTGTTTTAGGGACCAGCCGAAGTTCGGTTTCGGTTTCGGTTTCGGCCCGAAAGTAAACTTTCAGTTTCAGCCCCGAAACCAAAAATAAACTTGACCGAAACCGAAAGTAAACTTGACCGAACTGCCCTTCGGGTTCAGTGGAATCGGAGCGACTCTTTTCTCCTGCAGGCAATGTCATCGACACCAAACGAGCGAATTTGACCCCAGTAAACGCTGAAGATGTCAGTCACCCTCCTTTCAAAAACTTGAAATATTTGAACTTTGAATATTGAATGAATCGAAATGTTTTAGTTTTCTCATTAATTTGCATTAATGAACATTAATATTTTTGGAATGTTTTTTGAGTTTTCTTTAATTATGTACTGCGTTTTGCGTAAAAAGGAATAATAAAGGGATTGAATTACATTACATATAGAGGATTAGTATTCCATTTTATATTACAATACTTTCATATAAAGTACTCTACTTTCGGTTTCGGTCGAAAGTCGAGCCAAATTTTGGTTTCGGTTCCGAAAGTGTCGAAGTATCATACTTTCGGTTTCGGTTTCGGTCGAAAGTCGAGCTAAATTTTGGTTTCGGTTCCGAAAGTGTCGAAGTATCATACTTTCGGTCGGTCACAACTTTGTTTGGCTATGAATATAACTGAATATAACTGAATATAACTCGTTTGTAAATGAATATAAGTGAGAACCCTTTACAAATTGTTTCAGTATTTGCATATTTGCAATATTGCCCACAATTCCATATATATATATATATATATATAATATATATATATATATAATATATATACACACACATATATACATACATATATATATATATATATATATACAGTATAATATATATATATATATAATATATATATATATATATATATATATATATATATATATATATATATATATATATATATATATTAGTGATGTAGGTCACATCCGCATCCGCATCCGCGGAACATCCGCACATTTTCTCGCATCCGCATCCGCGTCCGCATCCGCACTTTGGACTGCGGATGTCGTGCGGATGTGGACCGTTGAGATAAAACGTCATTAATAAGCGGAAATTATCAAATTCTACTATATTAATAGAACTAGTTCATTGTGCGCAAAAGTGATGCAAGCGACAAGACGAGAGGCTGTTCTTGTATGAAGTTACTCTCTTGCAACCTACTTAGATCCACGTTACAAAGCTAAGTTATTTTCACCTAGTACATTAGAACGAGTTAAATCATCACTTGGCAAAGCAGTTGAAGAGCTTCAATCTCTTGAATCTGTCGCTTCGCCACCCACCAAAAGAATAAAAGTTTCAGTGACAGAACCAACACCTTCAACAAGCAAATCTATCACAGAATCTGTCTCTCAGTTTCTTGAGTCAAGCAGCAATGACGAGACCTACGCGATGTCAAAAGATGTAGTAAAAATGATCGAGAGCTATCACCAAGAAAAACGCCTGGCTGCATGTGACAATCCTATTAGTTGGTGGAAAAATACGCAGAATATCTATCCATACTTGAGTAAACTTGCAAGGAAACATTTAGCCTGTCCTCCAACAAACGTACCAAGCGAGAGATTATTTAGCAGTGCTGGATTAATATATGATGAAAAGAGAAACAGACTGGCAGCAGAAAAGGCAGAAAAATTAATGTTCCTTAAGCATAACCTTCCTATAATTAAGTTTGAACATTAAACGATGAACATCTTAGTTTACTTTATTTTAATTACTCATTTATAAATATGCCTAATAAAACTTTAAACTTAATATAAATAGTTATCAAGCTAATTAAAGATCTCTTTCTATAAGGGTGGAGGAGGTTGGGGAAAGAGGTCGGTGGGGTGCATTTGAGTTGGGTTCACGTCCCGCATCCTGGTAACACAATTATGGTTTCTAATTGTGGCTGAAACTCAACAAAATATAACGAATTTATTTGCAGACGAATTCACTAATTGATTTCTATATTAGTTAGATGCTTGATATTATTTTATATGTTCAGAGAAAAGTACAGCAATTATTGTACAATTAATCAATTATACTACATTATAGCTACAGCTCTCTCTATATAATAACTTATTATATACGTTAAACACAACAAATCTCGAATATATCCTAAAAAATAACGAAAATGTAGACATCCGCATCCGCATCCGCATCCGCGGATGTTGAAATCAAACATCCTCATCCGCATCCGCATCCGCGGATGTGAAAAAAATGACATCCGCTACATCACTAATATAATATATATATATATATATATATATATATATATATATATATACTGTTTCCCAGAAAGTGGTCACATTTTTCAACAGGTCAACAAAACCACAATTTCAAGGAAAACGAAAAGAAACAGATATCACACAGAACCCTTTATACTGTATTGTCCTGGAAATGAGACGAAGCTTATTTAAATAAGAAATTAAACCAGATTTTACCATATCTGAAAACGCGACGTTTTTCTATTGCTAATAAGTACTTTTTATAATTTCAAACCTTTTAAAACGTTATCCCTTCTCATAAATAAGACAGACTTAACTACGCTAACGGATCTTTCGAGAGATAACTCCCATCTTCACAACTCGCCCTGATAAGGGAGAGGGACTCGTTCTCTTAGACCAGGGTGGGGAACCTGCGGCCTTAAGGTCGCATGCGGCCTTTTGGGGTACTAGTTGCGGCCTTCTGCCTACTTGCTGAATTTTTTATTTATTATAAAAACCCTCACGTATTATCAAGTTTGATTTAAAATTAGTAAATATGTAGATTGTAGACTAAAATATGACATTTTGTTGTACTGTATATGTTAAATACTCAGCATGCGGCCTAATAGGGTCTTGGTTAAATGAAATGCGGCCTTCCAATGAAAAAAGGTTCCCCACCCCTGTCTTAGACAAACGTGATTATATTAACAAAATCGATAATATCCTCTTTGACCCTTCGGAGTTTAAAAAAGTAGATGAGGATCTTTTAACTTTGTCCCTCAGACTCGAAGATAAACTAAATAGATATTTTAAAAACTTCTCGAGATTATAAAAAAATTTCTAAGAATTTTTTTGTATAATAATTTATATTCATGAGGGTTTGTCCCTGGCATTCCTTATGGTCTCTCGAAAGTTCATAAAAATAATACTCCAATACGTTCCAGCCTTTATGCGTGTACCGCACATAATTATAAACTTGTTAAATTTTTTTCTTAACTAATCAAACTACCAAATGAATATAGTATTCCTAATTCAGTCCGTTTTGCTAAAAACATTATGTCTATTAGTGACGCCAATAGTTTTTTTCATAATCAGTGTTGATGTCCAACCTCTTGACACCGATGTACCTATAAATGAAGCTATATATATATATATATATATATATATATATATATATATATATATATATATATATAATATATATATATAATGAAAAGAACGACGAAGGAAAGGAAACGCAGAATGGTGCTCAAGCGCTTTCGTCTAATGACATCCTCAGGAACACTGAAGTAAATAAAAAATTCGAGACTATATATAGGTCACAAAAAAAAATAATAATAAATATAGAAATAAACGGAGACAAGGGAGGGAACAGCAAGCGTGTTACTTTCGTGAAATAATTTTCATATAATGACCACCACGCAGTGGCCGGCGGATGATGATGGTGAGACTTTTTCCCTCTTTTTCTGAATGAATGTTAACCCACGAATGATAGGTGTTGCTCCTTACTTAACCCCTTATTCTCCTCTCTTCTCTTAACCCCCTACTCTTTCCTTTCTCTCGGGCTAGCCTTAGAGTGGATCTTAGGGTCTTTGTTAGCCTTAGCTTCTGTAGATCTGTAGAACAATGCCTCACCTCTTTTAAACCTCATCTATACAGAAGAAACATGGCCGATACTTTTCTTGTTTTTAAACAGAAATCCCATTTCGAACATGTCTTTAGTTATCTCAATAGTCAACGCAGAACTACTACTTTTTCGATATTAATGTAGTTAAACAGAATATCAAGTTTACTACATCAGTATACGGAAAACCTACCTATACCGGACTGGGTACTAATTTCTATAGTGATATACCCACTATATATATAAAGTTAACGATATAACGATCCTAATTGACCGTGCCCTTCATTTATGCAACTCCTATTTGCCTTTCCACCTTGAACTCGTCTTTCTTCAGACTTCTCTCCCCAACACTCTTTTTCCCTGAATACCTTTTTCTGACAGACGTTAAAAAATTCCTTGATAAGATCTATCAATTATTTCACAGTATCACAACTGCTTCTAAGGACATTCTTTTGATAAATTATTCAAATTCGAAACTACAAACTGATCTACTCATTCTCCTTACTTCTTTGTATTCTCCGATTGATTTTCGCCTTATATTTACGGACACCCATGGTATTAAATCTTATTTTCCTTATAAAGAGAAGCTCCCCGATGCGCTTATCTATTGTCTATTCTTTTTTACGGGCATTCTCTGTCAGACGAAATACATTGGCAGCACCTGCCGCCAATAAAAACCCAGGATAAATTAGTATGGGTAAATTTATAGTCATATTTCACGCCCTTTAAATAAACCCTCAAAATCCGCTATATAAAAGCTCATTGCCTCGTTGTAGATCACCCAACTGACCCCTCTTTTTCCGAATTATAAACCCTACCACCAACAACCGACTTACTGACCTTCCCATTTTAGAATCCTCGCGCATCCGTAAAAGCTAAGTCCCAAATTAAATGATTACAGTTCTGCGTTTGACCTGACCATAGGAGGATAACATCGATTTTTAATTTTTTAAACCTTTTAAAATATTTTAAAATTTTTAATTGAACTATGTCTTTATATGCCAATATTGCTAATTATTAAAAATATACTCAAGAATTTTTAAAGCAAATTTTTATTATTAATTTAATTTTTCATTATTAATTTCATTGCACATCGTGCTCATAATCTATTATTTTTATACCGTCTTTTACCATTTTAATGTTTTACAATTTTATAACACTGACGATGGAAAACCATATCCGAAACGTTTGCCCATTATACCACCTAAACAATAATCCTAAACAAGAATGATAAATATTTGGGTTTTCCTGTTCCTCTTTATATATACGAGTGTATATATATATATATATAAAAGTTCGTCCTTATATATATATATATATATATATATATATATATTATTACTGCTACAGTGATTTTTGCTTTTCGTGACGTCAGAATAAGGAATTTAGTGGCATAACAGTAAACAACCGTAATAAAAAAGTTCGTAAGCCATAAAATAATAAGAACTGTAAAAAATGATCAAAGGCGCATGATTCGTATATGCAGAAATATTATTAAAAGTGATTCATACAGATTTGTTTTGAAAACAGTTTACAGTTGAAGTAACTGTAAATTCATGCTGAGTAACCCTTCTACAGTAACGTACGCTAAAATGCAGGTTGATATTATAATAATAATATAATAATAATAATAATAATAATAAAAAAGTTTTGCCTTTTTGTACAAGAAAGCTTTTTACGATTTGTGAACTCGTTTGTAAAGTAAAAAAAAACTTTTTCATTTAATAAAAAAAATTAAAAAAAAGCAAAACTTTTTGTTTGTAATTTTAAGACGAACAAATTTTACTGCGTTAAAATAGTCAGATCCACTTTTATTAAAACTGAATTAAAATAACTAATCAATAAATAATAAATAAATTTTGTTTAGATTAAACGCGTATAAAAGAATATACGTGTATTTATTATATGTGGAATTAATCCTTTACAAATTTCCCACAGGAATTGAAACCTAATTCCAATTCCAAGTAAATAATATCTTATATTACGTGTTTAATTAAAACAAAAATTTTTTTTTTTCAAAAATTAATTTTAACAAAACTGAGCATCATAAATTTGAGCGCAGTAATTTTTTTAGTCTAAAATTTCAAACAAAGTTTTTCTTTAAAGTAAAAAAAAAGAAGAGTTTTTGGGTGTGATTTAAGTTTTCCTTTTATTGTGTATTACAGTATTTTATGCTAGTTGAACCTTATCTATCTATCTATCTATAAATATATATAGTATATATATATATATAGTGTCTGTTCGTTGTAATGTTCGAGTCATTTTGATATTGTTATTTATGTATCGTAAGGTTAACTTTTGCAAGAACGTTTTTCTCGTACGTTCTAATTGACGGACTATTTAATATACAGGGTGTCCATAAATTATCTTTACATATTTACTTCAATTCAGTTTCAATTGAATTTCAATTTCAATTCATTTTCAGTTCAGTTTGTAAAGATAATTTATGGACACCCTGTTGAGTATCAGATCTCAGCGTAAAAATCTTATGTCACAGTTTTATTTTTTTAATTTTCCTTCTAAAAAACGATATATGAACAGGAGAATTAGTTTGTTGTTTGTAATTTAAAGCACTACATTGTACTCTAACAGCAATAATCAGTGGAAAAGGCCAGAAACTGGCACAATGCTGAAGGCTAGACGAGCACTGCCCATCGCGTTACATCGGAAGCTAAAGCAAGCGCCCGTAACTCAGTGGACAACACCGTTTCCCCGTTATGGGAAATGGGTGTTCACTCCCGTATTTTTATTATTATTACCAGCATCATTAGGGTTCGAACCACCGACCTCATACGCAGTGTTTTCACTTCGCTCGTAGGGAAACTGTGCTACCTACTGAGCTTCGGGCGCCGTCTTCAGATGAGGACACCACATTTTTTATCTATCATTTCCTGAATCTCCAAAATACAGAGTTATCGAGATTGAAAAAGCTTTTTATAAGATGTCAATATATATTCTATTGATATCTTATAATATTTTATTGATATCAATAGAATATATTATTACTTTGATATCAATAGATATCAAAAGAATATACAAATAGATATATTACCGCCCATTCGCAATATTTGAACAACTTTATTTTTGTGTTTGGAATGCCATTCTTACCGTGGGCGATTGAGAACTGGATCTGTGGGAGGATTTTGACTTCTTAAGGAGCGCATCGTCTCGTTTCTTCTTGTCCAACTGATTCGGGGAAGGAGTCCTGAAAATTTTGGAATTATAATGAATATTCTAGGTTCAATAAAGGGAAAAAAATAACTGCCTGAAAACTCATTTTCTCACTGTGTGGGAGTGAGAGTAGCTAGAGGGTCACCTGAGTCCGAGCACTGACAGGGTGAGTGGCCGGTTCAACCTAATCCAAAAGCCAGTAGCAGGGGAGCGAACCCAGAGCGTCACAACCAAGAATCCGACACCGATTTCTGAGTTTAATAATAATATATTTAGGTTTATTTAACGTCCCTCGTAATGGAGACGATCAAGTGACAGAGGAGACCTACAGCTTTACGTGGGAACTGAACAAGGCATTTTTTTCCACATCTTCACTGAGGTTTGGTGGGGGGAAGGGTCATTTCTCAAAAAGGTCATTTTAAAAGACCAGGGGGGGGAACATTAAAAATAAATACATATATATGCTTGTGACTAGCGTCACAGAGTAGCAGATGGGAAAGCATGCATAAAATGGTACAAAAATATACTGCATATATAATATTATACTGTACACACGATATATAAGAACATAAGAACAGCTACTGAAAAATATTCTTCCTTATTTCTAACCTAGTGTATGGTTTAAATACCTTATATTTATGCTCTCTTCTATTCTCATATTTATCAAAGCTAAACATTGAATTTAAATTCATTTTATCTATTTTATTTGTATGATTATCTATTTCTATCATGTCTCCTCTAATCTCTTTTGGAAATTCTGTATTTTAGATAGCAAATGATCGATAGAATGGGTAGGTAAGTTAGGGTAATAAAAAAACTTTCCCCGAATGAAAAGGCACTTGTCTCCCCCCCCCTCCCAGTGTTTTAAAATGGAATGATTGCGAGGGCAGATGAATCGGTTGGGGAGGCAACTTCTCCCCAACTTTCAATACAAAAAAATGTCCTGGCTCTGAACCATCAACGGGTCGCTACGTCATCTCAACGCGGAGGACGATCATCCATCCAAATACAGAACAGACCAAACGTCGCTTAGCCTCACTAATTTGGCTGGAAGTGGTATTGTGATGTGGCCACGACGTAATCATACTTCAGGTTTACACACACACACACACACACACACACACATATATATATATATATATATATATATATACTATATCCTGGTTAACCTTGGTTTTTGAACTGGTTGGTCTGATGAAGTTCAAGTTTTTCGTCCTACTCATTATATATATATTATATATATATATATATATATATATATAATATATATATAAGCTACAAGATTTCATGTTAATTGCTATCTGCTTCTATTACGAAAGGAGAGCCAGAAACTGGCAAACCGCTCAGCCAACTAAAACGATTCACTGCTCTAACTCCTTATATTATTACTAGCTAAAGTGGGCCCTGCGGGCCCATTTAGTTACGCCCGTGGTGCTGGGGCCTTTGGCCTCAGTAATTGGGGAGCCGCAGGCCCCCCCAGTTACCGGGGAGTCAATTATTCAGTCAATAATAAAACTATAGAAAAGAATGCAGCCATAAAAATCTTAAGCTTCACAAATCTTGATACGATAAAGTAGACTTTTTGAAAGCCGTAAAAATATTTAGTCTGTAATGGTTGCAGCATCAGTATGAAAGTGCATAAAAAGAACTCATTTGGTAAATTTTTGAACTTAGCCGCAGATTAAATTTCGGCTCAAAGCTGAACGCAAAAGCAAATATTTTTTACACTTTTTAAAATTATAATTAAAAGTAGAATTCATTACGCCTTTTTCTAATGCATTAAAATACAAATATCGCCCATATATATATCAAGAATCTTCTTCTCTTTTCGAGCGTGACAGACTGACAGACATTCCTGGGTGTTTATAGTATTAATTACTAGCATCATAGGGGTTCGAACCTCCGACCTCCGTGTTTTCACTTCGCTTATAGGAAAACGACTTAACCCAACGAGCCACCACGGACGCTGGTTAATGCACGAAAATTCATCGAAAATTTTCATTATTTTTTTTAAAATCAGACTAAAAACCTGAAATGGAAAATTATTTATTGCAAATTATTTCATGGCACATAAAAATATAATTTCAAAATCAATTATTTTTTTTTAAACCAGTTTCAGTTAAAATTAACATTCCAAAAAGTACTGCCGATGAATTTTATCTCTTAGATTTTATCTTTAGTAATGTTAAATGTAATTAACAGTGAAAAAAATAGTTTTTATGTTAAAGAGTTTCTGTTGATGAGGACTGGTGCGGTTAAATCGAAAAGTTTGTTTAGGAGAAACTCCGCTACTGGAGTTTCGGTCATGGTTCTTGGCTTAGGGAGTAATACCGTTTCTTTACGAGCGAAGTGGAGAGACTTACAGTAGGTCGATTAGACTCCCGGGAGTATTGGTTAATAAAATGATTAGGAGTTAGCGTAATGGAGGGCTAGTTTCTGGCCCTTCTCACTAGTTATTATTATTATTATTATTATTATTATTAATGGAGTTTGGCGACACATACTATAGTCGCTTGGACGGGTCTTTCAGTAAAATGTATCTTTAATAACCAAAACTTTTTCCACCGTCCAACATTTTAAATGAATATATATATATATATATATATATATATATATATATATATATATATATATATATATATATATATATATATATATATATATATACAGTGCCAAAATATGTACAGTTGAAAGACCTCTTCAGCGATAAGTGATATTTTGGGACTGTTCTTAACCGCCTTCGTAACGGCCAAAGGTCGCTTGACGGAAGGCTCCTACAGCTTTATGTGGAATCCGAATCACGAATCGCTATATCATCTTGACGCGGAGGAAGGTCATCCATCCAATTAGTACTCCGACCCAATGTCGCTTAACTTCGCTAACCTCCGGGAAACGACATCAAGCGATGAGCTCTTGCCGTTCAACTCCCGCGGATTGAAAAAATTAAACGCTTCATTCCCATACAAGTTTTTTGATTTAGTTACACGATCCAAATAAGTCTCCCACATGAGGGAAGTTGTTGTTTTTTTCTTTTACGTGTCGTAAGAGCGTCTTCGATCGTCTATTTCTTTGTCCCCAAAGACAAATGTGTTTTGATTAAAAAAACTGGTAATGCATTCTGTTTATAGATGTATAAAAATATTTAAATTAAACCTAAACGTCCGCACGCCCGTACGCACGCACGGTCGCACATACAAGCACACACACACACACACACACACGCACACACACATACACACACACACACGCATATATATATATATATATATATATATATATATATTTTCTCCCCTCATTTCAATGTTCCATAAATAGTTCTTGGCGTATATTTATCTAAAATTCTGAACTACTTATCGATTTTATACTTACTATTATAGTATTATTTTACACTTACTATTACTTACTTAAGATTCAATTGTTTACAAATATATATACAACTTATAAATGGTTAAATTTTATTTAATTTAATTATTTCAATGTATTTGTTATTTAATATGGGTGATGGAGTCCCGTAGAGTTTTATAACATTATTTTAAAATCTGGTTACAACAGTAAGCATGGACGTATTTGTTTATAACCAAGACAATATTTACTTTTAAAAGCAGACACATTACTCTGTATATAATTTATTCTATATCGTTGCAGTCCGATCCGTGTAGAGTCATTTAAAGGAACCTATAATTCATTTATGTTAATTTTACTTGTAAATAGTCGACACACCTTCAAATTTACCATAGTCCCATTACAACTGTGCCGAAAGAATAGGTATCATGACCTCAGTTTGCTTTGTTTCTTCTATATATGTAGAGAGAGAGAGAGAGAGAGAGAGAGAGAGAGAGAGAGAGAGATGAGAGAGAGAGAGAGAAAGAGAGAGAGAGATTTTCTTAAATATAAAAAATGGAAGTAATTAATAAAAAAAGTCTACCCAATCGGTTCCAATTTGACATTCCCTTTTCCAGACTTGGCAGATGGCACCATTGATGATCGTCTTTTGTCACTTTTTGGGCTCTTCATTGCTTTCGTCAGCTCTTCCAGACGTTCCCTTCGGGTACGAATTGCTTCTATCTGCGGGCAAGGTGGTCCGTTAGAGTAGGGTTGGGTACGATTCGATGTGGCCGACTCGATGCGACCCAACTCGATGTGGCCGACTCGATGCGACTCAACTCGATGTGGCCGACTCGATGTCAGGACAACTCGATGTGATATCCCTAAGGGATATTTTCGTTAGTTTTAACGAAAATATCACAACTTAACCTAACCAATCGTCAAGGGCGTACAGTTGACCTAACCGGGCATTCAGTTAACCCGGTTAACCTGGCATCGACTTGGCTTGACATCGAGTTTTTCCTGACATCGAGTCGGCCACATCGAGTTGGGTCGCATCGAGTCGGCCACGTCGAATTGTCCCTGCCCCGTTAGAGTAATGTCAGGGTACATGATGGCTTTTATTGACTTTTCTTGAATCTACAGGGTGTCCGAGAATTATCTGTACAATTTTTAGCTGTTATTAAAAGTCAACCATGAAGTGTAGAAATTCCAGTGTTGTCCCATTTTACAGAGAAACTCATTAAGTTTTTTCTGATAACAAGTTTTGACAAGTTTTTTCTTTTTTGTACGCGAGTGACAGACATTGATGATTTAAAAGCAAGAATCACAGCTGCTATTGAGCGAATTGATGTGGATATGATGCAGCGTACATGGCAACATTTTGATTATCGATTGGATGTTTTGCGAATCACTGATGGTGCACATATCGAATGTTTGTAACAACGTTAATTTAATAAAAGAAACTTTTGAAAATACAGATTCTAAATAATCTTGTTTAAGAATTTTACGTGTGTTATCAAGAATTTTATTAAAAGATGAAATTGTACAGATAATTTTCGGACACACTGGAATTTCTAAAAAACTTGTCAAAACTTGGTATCAGAAAACACTTCATGAGATTCTCTGTAAAATGGGACAACACTGGAATTTCTACACTTCATGGTTGACTTTTAATAACAGCCAAAACTTGTACAGATAATTCTCGGACACCCTGTATTTTAAAAATATACTTGTACATTAAACTCTTGATATATATATATATATATATATATATATATATATATATATATATATATACAGGCTTTATTCAGATTTAAGAGGTTTACGAGTCGAAATTGTTTATAGGGACACCATTGGCTAATGTAGCTTCATTCAATTTAATTATTTTAAGATAGCTTTTTGATTAACTGTACATACTATTAATTTTATTATTCGAAGATTATCGAACATATATTGTAATTAAACATCACTTATAAACCATTTCGACTCGTAAACCTCGTAAATATGAATAAAGCCTATGGTGCGCGACTTTTGAGACACCCTGTATGTATCTTGTACTGTACTTACGTTCATTTCTTTGGCTTTGGATCCACTCTCTGCCAACCGCTTTGCTATTTTTTCTTGTCGAAGCCTCGCTGCTTTATTCCAATTTGGAGGAAGCAATGTATCTTGTTGCAAAGCAGTCATAATGGCGATTACTCCAACTCTAAACTATCACCAAAAGACACTAGGAAACTAGATGAAACATTGTTTGGAGATACTATGAAATCGCTGGTTTCTATAAAAGTCTTGAGTACTATAATTTGTTTAAAGTTACATCTTTAAGAGACAAGATGGTTTACGCATAAGTTTGTTGATAGACTCGTAAAAAGATGTTTTATAAGCTATTTTTACTTTGTATGATTATGTTCTCTCTCTGTCTGTCTGTCTGTCTGTCTCTCTCTCTCTCTCTCTCTCTCTCTCTCTCCAGTTCAGTTTAGATATTCCTCATCCAAGCATATTCTGCGCAGTTATTCTATCTTGTTCTTAATCAGAAATTAATCCTTGTACCAGTCAGCGACCACAGATACTTAATAGTAAGAATATAAAAAGTAGAGAATATTTATTTCTTGTAGAATATTTCGTTTGGATCTCGTATAAACTCAGGAGTGTGTATTATTATTATGCATTGAATTACAGAGGTAACAATATGTGGTAAATTAACCTTGAGACCCGATACTGATGTGTGTGTGTGTGTGTGTGTGTGTGTGTGTGTGTGTGTATTTTTCATAATTCCTTTGTGTTAAATTTGTTTATAAACAGGGTGAAACATAGATCGAAGCAAGAATTCCCAGAAAATATTCAATAGAATAAAATAGAATAGAATAACCTTTATTAATAATAATAAAATAAAATGTTTTTTTGTTTCAATTTACAATGACATGAATAATTGTGAAGCTCGACTATTTATTTTATTTAATTTTGTCCTTAAGCTTTAGGCTTTACTGGGCTCTTATTAAAAATAAGCAGCTAGTTGTTATAAATTTATAATAATAAATAAATAAGTAAGTAAATAAGTGTTATTAATAGTTAAAACATGTATTACAATATTAAACAATATTAATGGACAATATTAAACAATATTAGTGGACATTAATCCTAGATTTTTGTTAGTATGCCATTATTAATCGGGATTTCAACTTGGTTTTAAACAAATTTACATTCACAATATTTTTTATATCGGCATGCAAGTCATTCCATAGTTTCAATCCAATGAAAATGGGTAGTTTTTGAGACGAAGACAATCTAAATTGAGGTATAACGAGCTTTGATCTATTTCTAGTCTGATACGAGTGGATTTCTTGATGAGTTACAAAATATCTATTTACCCATTGCAAATTAATGATTTTGTTCTTAGACTCGTAAATAAAAATAAAATGTGCCAGTTTGGTTATATCGTTGAGCTTTAGTAGGTTTAACTCTTTAAATAATGCACTAGAGTGATCAAGGAAATCAGCATCATAATAACCTTATTGCTCGTTTTGGATGACAAAGATACCATTTAATGCGTTGTTAGCGGAGTTTCCCCAAACAAGGATGCAGTATGTTATATAAGGAAGAACAAGAGTATGATAAAGAGTCAATAAAACTTGTTTAGGGACTACATTTCTAAGTTTAAACATTATAGCAACGCTCCTTGAAATCTTTTTCGCCATATAATTTACATGATCACATTTATTTCTTTACTGGATTAGCTTCTCAGAGCAATTGATCAATAAGCGATCGTGAATCACTAATTGGTTATATATTGATCTTCTGTAAGCGCAATGTATATATATATATATATATATATATATATATATATAATATATATATATATATATATATATGCTCTTCCTTCTTGCATAAAAAAAAAATACAGAGTGGTCCAAAAGTAATTATCGGGTGAAATATATTTATTTATATATATTATTTTTATACTAAGATTTCTAAGAAATGCAAACCTTACACACGAAAAGTTTGTGTTTATATCGTGTTCGCTGATAAGTTTAAACACACACACCTTAACCTTTGGTTAGCTTCCGCCCGAATTGTTCATTCTGACGAAGGTCAAGCTTTTCACTCCACCTTAGACCTACAGTTTAATGTGGAATCCGAACCACGCCCCACCAGCAGCCCAGCGTCTTAACCACTAGGCCACCCAGAGTACCCATTTATCGACCAACCACATTCTTTATTGTGTGGAAGGATGAAAAGCTGGGTTTTGCTGCGCGCCGGCTGCGGTCACCAGGTTTCGAACCCGGGACCGATGGATTCGTAGTCAGCGACGCTAACTACTACACCACCGGGGCGCATATATATATATATATATATATATATATATATATATATATATATACTGTATTGAATTGGTCGAAATATATTAAAAATATATCTTAAACAGCCTAAACCACTTACAAATTAGTTACTAATGTAAAATAAATAATACACACTCAAATTATAATATAAAATTGATAGAAGTACTTTATATTTTTTAACCTTACAAAGGTTCTAATGTTTGCTTCATCTGAGGTCATAATAGCGCGTAAGATATAATCATCATTATTAATTTGAACTTTTTTAATCAGATAAGGAATTGAGACTATATTAGATAAGAAGCTCGCGTGGAATCACGCAAACACCTTCATTATGTAATAACGATAAAGGCAAAAGACCATTTATTTCAAGTATTTTTTACTGTAACTTTTCTAGTCGAAAAACTTCTTCCTAACTTTAGTGTTCCACTTAATAAAGAGTTCCTAATGCTGACTGTATAGATTCCTTGTTTGGCATAAGCTTTTTTTTTTTTGGTATATAAGATCAGAGGGCAGTAAAGTTCGTGGTTAGTGTCTATGCGGTCCCCGATTTGGAACCTAATTCTGAGAGGAACTTTTCTTTAACCTATTTTGGCATGTGATAGGATACAAAATGATCTAATATTTTTGTCATAGGGAAACTTTACTGCTTGCGGTGTACTCTTAAAAACTGGTTTTCAGTGTGTGGAAGTTAAATTAATCGTTTTGGAAGACCTTTCGATTAACTTATAGCCCCTTCAGACGTATAGAAAAAAATACTTGGTTGCACACAACCAATATATGGTTATTTAGTTGATAACCGCTCCAAATCGTTTAGATATCCAGATTTTATCATGCGTATCATCGCCACGCTAATCAACCATGCTTATTTTTCTGGTAACAACATGACTGGTTCAATTAACCATTGGACTGGTTTACCATTTGAACTGGTGGTCAAATTTTTGGGTTGTTCCAAACACGAATTTATTTCTCCTTTGTACTGAGAACGTCTCGCATATATATATATATATATATATATATATATAATATACTGTATATATATATATATATATATATATATATATATATATATATATATATATATATATATATATATATATATATATATATTTAGAATGTTATCTTTAATATAAAGAAGGAAGCCACACATTTTTTTCCATTTTAGGCACTCCTAAAAACGCTTTCAATTTTAAAACTGAAAAAATAACCACTTTAACTAAAAAAAGTCACTCTATTTTAGTGGTTTACACTATATATATATAAATAATTCCTCTGAATAACCAATAATTATATTTCTTATCTTATTGGTTAGACTCTCACACATACACAATGCAGTTGCAATAACGCACTTCCGAATACAGTCTTTGTTATCTCAGATCAGCACATTTCATTGCCATGTCTTCTGTTTTCACGGAATCTTTCGATAGTGTCAGGTTTGTTTCCACAACAATATATAGTATTGAACGACGGCACTCTGTAACGATTTAGTTACCGTAACGACCAGTATATACATGCACGACTCAACCGGAACATGCACGACTCGACTTGATCGTCCTACTGATATGTTTTAGTATTTAAAAATGTATAAAATATGTTAATATGAAATGAGTACAGGGATACGGGATTAAGAATTGGTCACACGCCTTCCTCGTTCGTGTTGTAAAAGGCAACAGGGTTGGAGATCGGGCTGGGGTCCCAACTCTGGAAAAATACTCACCCGCGAGCAACCTAAGAAGCCTCGAACTTGGATAGTGTTTGCGAGCTCTCACGAGTAGTTTTGGAGGGAAGATGGAAGTGAATATGAGAATTAGGAATTAGGTTTTAGATAATGTAGTATGTACAGTGGCGCTCATAAGTATTCGTACAGAGAAATATTTCAGTTATATTCGTCTTTATCTTTCGTACAATGCATACGATAGTTAGAAGTTTATCGTTCTTTTGGGAAAATTCAACAAATAAAAAAATTTGTTTGATTTCAACATATAATGTAAAACATCAAAGAATTATTTACATAATATTAGTTCTTGCTTTATTATATATATATATATATATATATAGCTCGTTCGACGGCTCCCAACTGACAGACCGCTTTAGATCTACCAGGCACCTGCTAAGAAGGTAAGAATATATATATATATATATATATATATATATATATATATATATATATATATATTAGTGATGGATCGAATAACCGCAACCGCAACTGCAACCGCACTACAACCGCACAAAAATTCACAACCGCAACCGTAACCGCAACCGCCGTTCCATAAGTGCGGTTGCGGTTGTAAAAGCTTAGTTAATTTTAATTTTAGGTTAATTAGAAATATTTCTTTTTTTAAAAAGAAAATGATGGGTCTCCTTATGCGTGCTTAAACGTGACGTCATACGGCTGCCGTAGTAAAATTGGTTTAAACTGCGCTCTAAGTTATTACTCTGTGAGCTCCATGAAGTAACATTTATTTTTATTTAATTTTCTTCAAACTAAAATCGCCTTTAGTACAATAGTCAATAAAGCAAGAACATATCTTGCTTGCCCTTCAAGTAGCATTCCAAGCGAGCAGCTCTTCAGTGGAGCGGGAACGTTGTACGATGAGAGGCGTTGCCGCTTGAAAGGTGAAAATGCAGCAAAAATATTATTCTTGAAATTCACACTGCCTGTCATTAAGTTTGACATCAGTTTTTCAAATGAATAATAATCCATAACTTTCCAATGGGTGGAGGCTGGGGAAAGTGGTAGGTGGGATGAACAGTGCGATGGGTCCTCGTCCCTCATCCTGGTAACACACTTAGTGCAAAATATGGTTTTAATTAATTTTACCTATTCTTTCATAATAGCTATATAAGTTTAGAATATACTTCATTTAAATAGTATTTATTTAGTAAATACCTTATGTTGAACACAAGTTTTGCAACACACAAATAGCGGTAGCGGTGTATTGCAAAACTTGTGTTCAACATAAGGTATTTACTAAATAAATACTATTTAGTATATATTATGTACCAAGTGTGGCTAAATCGCACTATAGTGGCTAAATCCAGTTAATAATTACGCATTTTTCCTAGTATATGATAACCGCAACCGCAACCGCGGTTGGAAAAAATTCGACAACCGCAAACACAACCGCAACCGCGGTTGTGAAAAACCGACCACTCGATCCATCACTAATATATATATATATATATATATATATATATATATATATATATAGCACTGTTTATTTGTTTTCCATGCTTATCCTCATTTTCAATATTATTTTTGTTACCGTATTACCCTAATTTTCATATTTAAATATTCTCAATTTTACAAATGAAATTAATGAATTTGAAAACCAAGTTGAAATCCCGATTAATAATGGCATACTAATAAAAATCTAGTATTAATGTACATTACTATTGTTTATCTATTTCTCGTGTGTAATCTAAGTTTAAAGACATTACTTTTGATTGTTCACTTCTTATCTCTCGCGTATAATATTGATTTCTTTGTACGGTATTGGTATAATACCTTCAGTAATGACCTTGCATTTCTTATATCGATAATGTTAATTTAAGATTAATGCATACCTTAATTATTAATAATACTTATTCATGATTTAGTTATTATCAATAATAACTATGTTTTATTCTTAATAAGAGCCCAGTAAAGCCTAAAACTTAAGGGCCAAATTAAATAAAATAAATAGTCCAGCTTCACAATTATATTTATGGCATTGTAAATTGTAAAACCAACTTATTTATTTTATTATTAATAAAGGTTATTCGAATTAAAAAAATTTGAGGAAAATAAAGAAGTTAAATGCAAACGCTTTCGTACATTTATTTACAAAATTAATTTATACTCGTACTTTGTGTCTATCGTTTGCTTGAATAACTTCAATGATTCGTTTTGGATATTTTTCTACGAGGTTTCGATATCTCTCAGTAGGAAATTTTAGCCCATTCTTCTAAAGAAAATTGTTGCAATTCATTCAGATTCGAAGGGTTTCTTTTGCGGGCACCTTTTTTCAAATCAAACTATAAATTTTCGATTACATTGAGATCTGGGCTTTGACTGGGCCACTCGAGAAGCTTGAAATTCTTTTGTTGAAGTCATTTCATGGCGCTCTTACTTTTATGTTTTGGATCATTATCTTGTTACAGTACAGTACCCAATACCTAACTGCGACCCATTCCCAACTCCCGAACTGAAGGCAATACATTTTCTCCTAAAATTTCCTGATATTTCTTCGAATTCAAGATTCCATTGATGGCAACAAGTTTTCCTGAACCAGAGAGTTTTTCTTCGTGCAACTCTTCCATGCAGACCATTCTTTCTCAATGTACGACGTACAGTAGAGGGATGGACATCAATCTTACACAGTCTTAATATTTGGCAAATATCACCGGCAGTCACTCATGGATTCGCAGCGGCCATTCTTTCAATTCGTCTAGCTGTACATTCTGAAATCTTGCAAAGTCGTCCCCACCTTGACAGCGTTTTGATTGTTCCAAAGCCTTTTAATTCTTTTATAACTACAACAACCGTCGTAAATGGAACTTGAAGTTCTTCTCCTATCTTCCTATAACTCTTTCCATACTCGTGTGTAGCAATAACAGATCTCTAAGATCAGTAGATATCTCTTTAACCACGACGACCCATTACTAATGGCTCGTACAATCATCCGTCTTCCATGAAGATTCACGGGGAAAATTCTAGAATTCAGAATTGCCAACAGTCTATAAACGATAAAGAGGCAACTACTGATAAAAATTTAAAATTTTTCAATCCTAAGATGGAAACGCAACGTATTAAATATTGTAAATAAATGTACGAAAACTTATTCCTTTTAACTTTTTATTTTTCTTAAATTCTTTGATGTTTTACGTTATCATATTGGAATTAAACTTTTCAAACGAACGGTAAACCTTTCGTAACTATCCTATGCATGATACAAAAGATAAGGACGAATATAACTGAAATATTTCTCTGTACGAATACTTATGAGCGCCATTGTATGTAATCTCTCTACAGGGTGTCCCGTAAGTCTGGACCCATAGGGAAAAATAATAAAATTACAAAATAGTCCAAAAATTTATTACATAATCTGTTCAAAGTGTCCGCCGTTGTGTCGCACACATAGTTGAAGACGCAATCTCCACTGCGACAGCACTTTCTGAATCACAGTCGCAGAAATTTCTTGACACGCCTCCACAATGCGTGCTTAAAGGTGGAAAATGTTCTGAAGTTTGACCTCGTACACTTTGGCTTTCAAGTGGCCCCACAAATAAAAATCATAATAAAAATAATAAAAAAATAATAATAATAAAATAATAATAATATAATAAAAAAATATATTATAAATCCCTATGGGTCCAGACTTACGGGACACCCTGTACAACAATTCAAGTCTTCGTACCAGAATATATATATACACAAACTTCCTAAAAATAAGTGAGCAAGCATGGTATAAAAATATAATAAAATCTCTAAAATATAATATAATATATCGTTTATGCCTTTTTAAAGCAATTTTACGGTTTCTAATCGTTGACCACAACATATTTTGAAACTAAGATATTTCTTTGTTTTGTTAAAAAAAAAATGACAAGCGTAAACAGAAGTGATATTAACGACACTGTTTATGTAAAACAAGTTTGTAAATCTATGATTCATTATTATTACACTGTAAATATCAGTTCCTGCATAGGTCGAACGTACGTTGAACGAGACACACATATTTAAGTTCTGAATGGAAATACCACATTAGTTAAAGCTAGTATAGAAGATTATAGAATCTACATAACAGACTTTACAGACGGGTCGGTTAACAAAAGTAAACAGACACGACGATGATTGTCCCCAAGAACAAATGGCGAAACTCATCAATGGAATGCCAGAACGTGTGTGTGTGTGTGTGTGTGTGTGTGTGTGTGAGAGAGCTTTACATAATGAAAAGGGGAAAGCGACACGATTCTAAATATATTCATTCACTAAATCTGTTATTATTTATTGACTTTTATTATCAATCAAAAACTATGGAAAAACCCAAAGGTGTCTATTTATTTTTGTCAGACCTCTGTATATCCTATGTGTCTGTCATGTCTGATATAGATAGATACGAATAAGTCTTTCACCGCACGTTCACTTCCATTAAGAACGACTGTGTCTGTCGCTGAGGTGATTTATATGAGTACTCTGTTTACAGTGTACGAATCGATTAGGTGATTATACGTCACAAAGAAATAAAATCTTATACGACTAAATCTTGCTATTAAGGTTGACTTCGTGTCGCGAGAAGATAAGATTAATCGTCAAAGCAATTTAATATACATACAAATATTTAAATTGCTTGTAATTCGTATATCAATGTGAAAAGCAAAAAAACTCTCTCTCTCTCTCTCTCTCTCTCTCTCTCTCTGAATAATAAAAACAAAATTGATTGATTGATTGATTAAATTGATTATTGGAGTAGTATGGGTTCATTTAAGTTGAGTGGGGAGAGGGGGGAGGGTATGGGCAAGGGAGGATAGACGAGGGGAGGGGTATGGGCAAGGGAGATACGCGAGGGTAGGGGTGAATGGGTATGGGCAAGGGGGATAGGCGACGGTTGGAGTAAATGGGGTATGGTCAAGGGGGTTGGGGTGGAGAGGGGTGAGGGTCTGAGGGGTGACACTAAAAAATGAACTTTTAATCCCCTTTAATCCCTTTAATTTAAGGGGACCATAAGTGTTTCCAATCCGTTGAAGGTTTTTAATATATAAATTCTGAAGTTTAGAGGTTACCCAATACTCCTCATCCGGCCGCGCTCACGCCTTACCTCGCTCACAACCTTCAAAAACCCATAACCACGACGACAACCCCCAAAATCTCAAAGCTCACAATTCCACAGCCCACTCTACATAATTGCTTTTATTATTTATTATTTCGATGTAAGTCAATCGAGAAAAACTGAGCTTTTCAAAGCAGAATTAAAGAGGAAAAAAGATAGAAAAGTAACCAAAAATATATTATTATTTCAGAAATAATATTATATTATTTCAGAAATATTTCAGCTGAGCTATTAGTATCAGTTAAAACAACAAATTGTAAAATTGTTACTCTGAACGCAATTTCTAAATCTAAACAGCTTTCGCTAACAATACGGACAGTTTTATTACTAACATCTAAAAAGCTCTTTGTACAGCAATATTGACCAATGATTCCATTTCAAAAATGACAGTTTCGTAACTACTGAGACTGCTGATAATTTGAAAAATATACGTGCATTTAATAAAATAATAAAAATATTAATTAATAATATTAAAACAACTGAATTTTAGGTATAGAATTAAAAATTTATACTATTTTTAATATCATTATTTAAAACAGTGGTTCTCAACCTGGGGTACGCGAGGGAATCTTATGGGTACGCAACGGGGTCCTGAAAATATAACCCTTTTAATTTTATATA